>CM062817.1:623555065-624068666 GCA_031772625.1 Pinus tabuliformis
CTGGGCAAACACTGTAGGTCTTTTAAAGCTCGCTTGAAGGAACATATAACTGAATCAACCCACAACAGGGTTTTGAAGTCAGCTTTAGCAGAACACTCCCTCACAACTAAACACCTCATCGGCTTCGACCAAACCAAGATCTTGGCTCTTGTACCGTTCTAGTCAACCTGACTCATTCGTGAAGCCATTGAGATTGAGAAACACCCCAATAACTTTAATACAGAAGAAGGCTACAAGCTTAGTACCTCTTGGAAACCCTTTATCCACCTCCTTAGTTCTTAACATTTTCTTTCCCTCCTCCCCTTGGACTAAAGTTTCCCCCTTTGTCTCCTCTTATTCTCTCTCTACCCTTATCCTACTCTCTTTTCCTCAAATCTATGCTTATAATTTGTCATGCCTTCTTATTCAATTGGATGATCCTTTCTTTTCTATGTTAGTCTCATGAATTTTGCTTTCTTGAGATTAATTTATTTTGATAAATTAATGTTAATAAGATTATTATTATAGATTTGAAGCTTCTCTAATCTGCATTTTGTGTGGTGATATCTTCCGGATTCATCACATTCATGTTTTTTGTAATCGACGTTTCGAACCGACCTCTGTGGTTCATCATCAGGATTTCATCAAATCCTGATGATGAACCACAAAGGTTGGTTCGAAACATCGATTACAAAAAACATGAATGCGATGAATCCAGAAGATATCACCACAAAAGATTATTATTATTTTACCTTTTATCTAATTTTACTTCCTCTATATTAATCTATTATAATAATTAGTTTAAATAGAATAATTATTGTTAATCTCATTTTTTCCCCTTTTATCTATTTTTTCTTCCCCTCTTTTTAGCTTTATCTAATAGTATAAAAATGATTAATATTATATATTTCCAAATATTATAACATATATTCTCAAGTTAGCCCAGATTTATTATAAATTTGGTTTTTCTCTAATTTACATCTAATAATTGATTATTTTATTAAGTTTAATCATCCTCCATTTTTACGATTTAGTCAAACCTTTGAGTTAATATTTTATCTTTTCTTATAATTCTATTTCATCCATCCACAGTTAATTTTCTCTGTTCATTTGTTTTATTATTTTATTTTATTATAATTCTATTCCAACCATCTTCAGTTAATTTATTAATTTATGTTATTACATTCTAATATTTTTATTGATTACTTAATCTTTAATCTTTAATTTAGTTGAATGTTAAATGTTCAAGTACGTGTTAATGACACTTATCAATGGCTTTATAAAGAATATGGAAAAAAAAATTGATCATCCAAAAAAATTCTTCAGCCCTTGATGATGGGTGGTGAGTCCACCCAAAATGTTGGACAAGTGTAAATATCCTCACAATAATTTCCAGAAAAACTTCACTCACAAAGCCTACTAGTGGTTAGGTTTTACTAACTCAACTCTTAACCATAGTTACAATATAAAATCTTCTAGATTCTTCTTCACCATAATCACTTGGCTAACCCTTTTTTCCATGAATTATTGGGGCTGACAAGGCATCCTCTCGAATTATGGTGGTGAAAACGAAAAGGTCAACTTCTGAGTGTCATAACTTTTACATACGTACTCTAATTGATGCAACTCTTGTGTTGTTGAAAGGTCGTTGCATGTAGAATATGAAAAGAAGGTGCTGCACTAAATAGGCAAAATTTTACCCCTAAAAATATGTCGTTTGATGCACCAAAACACTCTTAGAAGGTTTTAAAACGTAATTTGCCAAACTGGATCCTACTAGTAAAAAAATCCTTGTGAGTTGATTCTTCCACTTTTTCCACTCTAAAAGTATCTAAATGGATGAAAAAAATATAATGATACAATCTCGATCACACCCCCCCATTTTGGGAGGCTTTTGGTCCCCAAAAACTTCTACTGAATGAAGTGAGGAAATGTTTCCTCTAGTGTACCATTTAGCTTTTCTTGGAAGTTGTCCTTTCAACCCAATCTGTGAAAGTTCATGTGGCCCCTGCCTTGTAGTTCTAGATCTCTTTTACAAAATTGTTTATTCTTTCAACTATGATTGAGCATATGGTGCCAAATCCTCCATAAAAAGTAGAACTTGTTCCTCTTCCTAATCTAGCATGGAAATCTCATAGAGTTTCAAATTCTCTACATTCACAAATGAGTGAATGTGTATATATGGTGGTAAATTGAGTCGACGGGCATTATCACCCACCTTTTCTATTATCTCAAAGGGACCATACCGTAGAGCCTTGATTTTCTTACTAGGCCCCCGTAGCCTCTCCTTATTCAATTGTAGCCATACTCTATCTCCCACCTTGAACGATTTATATGTTCTATGTTGATCAAGCCTAGCCTTATATTTCTCCTGTGACTTTTACAGCGTCTCTTGTACTTGTATATAGATCTTCTGTACAAAATTTTCAGCCCTCAAGACATCTCTTGTAAGATCTTCCCTCACCCCTCCTTGTTGCCCATATGCAATGTCCAAACGTGAAGGTAGTAAATATCCAAATAAGTTTCAAATGGGGATTGTCCAGTAGAAGTGTGGACTGCTCTATTGTAAGAATGTTGCATATATATACCAGATTCTCATCCTAGGTCTTAGGGTTCTTCTAGTTGTATCCCCTCAGAAGTTGCACCAAAGTCTTATTAACTACTTTTGTTTGTCCATATGTTTGTGGATGGAATGTTGTATATATATTCAACTTTGTGTCTATCTTCTCCCATAATGTAGTCCAAAATTCACTAAGAAATCTTGTGCCCCTATTTGAAATGATGCTCTTTGGTATCCCAAAGTGCACCCAGACCTGTACAAAGAACAAGTTTGTTGCTTCTTGCCAACTGATAGTCTTTTTATAGTGCATAAAAACAAACATCTTGTTGATCTTGTCAACTACCACAAACATGTAGTCATGTCCTTTCCTGGTTGTTGGTAAATCTTCCACAAAGTCCATGAAAATGCTCTCCCAAGGATGAGTGGGT
This sequence comes from Pinus tabuliformis, assembly GCA_031772625.1. NCBI lineage: Eukaryota > Viridiplantae > Streptophyta > Pinopsida > Pinales > Pinaceae > Pinus > Pinus tabuliformis. The sequence continues at coordinate 623,558,033 of CM062817.1, forward strand.
ACAATTAATGGATGATATATACCCTGTTTCTTGTTGCTAGGCTTGCTAGTACAACAAAACATGTATCATCTTATGAACCTAGCTACATGTTCTTGCATCTTGGGCCAATACCACATACCTATACAAGTTGGAAATGGTCTTCCCTACACCAAAGTGGCCTACAACCTTGGCTTCTAATCAGTTACAATTACTCACCTTTAGGAACACATATCTTATCCATCTTGTAGAGGAACCCATCCTAGAGATGGTAGTCAATGATGTTGTTAGCATCGTTCACATGACTCTAACTCTAAAACCGCTGAAACACCTTCTTGAAGTCCTCATCTTCTGAATATGCCTCTATGTATGCATCATGAGTGAATGGATCCATGTGTATAAGAGTCCCCAAAGTTTTGATATTTGATGTGGGTGTCCTTGAAAGCATGTTGACCAACTTGTTTGTGCTTCCCTTCTTATACTTGATCATCGAATGAAACTATTGTAGAAACCCCATCCACTTGTAATGCCCAGTCCGTTGAAGCTTACTCCAAGCCTATAGGAATTGTAGCAACTAATGATCTGTGTGGATTATTGTCTCCTTTCCCATCAGATAATGCTTCCACTTCTTCATATCTTGCACCAGGGAATATAGCTCATTATCATAGGTAGGGTAGTTAAGAACTTCCCCATGAAATTATTTATAATGGTAGCATATAGACCTTCCTCCTTGCATCAAGACTGCTCCCATAACATATCCACTCACATCTCTCTCTACTTCAAAGAGTTGTTTCAAGTTTGGTAATGTCAGAACTGGTGCTTGACTGATCTTCTTCTTTATCTCCTCAAAGGCCCTCTGCTGACCCTTTCCCTAGTGGAAACTCTTGCCACTTGCTGTTATGGCATGGAGTGGCACTGCTACTACTAAAAATAAGGTTGTGAATTTCCTCAAGTATTGTGTTGCTCCAATGAAATTCCTAACCTTAGAAACATTAGTAGGCACCGACCATTTCACAATTGGGTTCATCTTGGTAGGATCTATCTTCAACTCTCCTCCACGTATCAGATATCCTAGATACACCAAAGACTATTTCACAAACTCACACTTCTTAAGATTTTCTAGTATCTAGTGCTTCTTTAATGTCTTCAACAACTGTGTCAAATGTGATATGTGCTCGTCCCAAGTAGCACTATATACCAGTATATCATATAAATAAATAACAATAACAAATGAATCTATAAAACTTTGTAGTACATCATTCATTAATCTCATAAACGTAGTTGGTGCACTGCATAGCACAAATTGCATGACTAGCCACTCATACAAACCTTGCCTGATTTTGAAGGTGGTCTTCCAAGTATCTTCTTCTCTTACTTGAACCTGGTGATATCTAGACTTTAAGTCCAACTTTGTGAAGTATTTTGCTTGTTGTAAGTGATCTAGTAGATCATCTATCTTAAGCAAGGGGGTGCATGTTCTCGAGCATGATCTTGTTCAACACCCTGTAATCTATACACATATGTCAAGTCTCATCCTTATTTTGCATGATGATGATGCGTGACCCACATGGTGATGGATTCAGTCGAATGACTCCCTGTTCCACTATTTGTTGCAATTGTTTCTTCAACTCACTTGATTCTATAACAAGTTGTCTGTACAACCCAATGTTTGACAATGGAGAGTCCAACAATAGCTGGATCTCGTGCTCCACTTCTCTCTTAGGCGGTAACCCTTTAGGCTCCTGGAACACATCCATGTATGCCTATAGAAACTCTTCCATTTGATTTTTCTATTTCTTAGTACACCCCTCTAGGGGTGTTTTGCCTCTTACTAACTCTTCTACACATTGGTTTTCTCTTAAAAATAATAAATCATAGTTCATGGTGGAACTAATCAATCTCTTGGCTTGGTTGGCACTTACTAGTGAAAATTTTGAATTTCCTTTGTGTGCGTTGATGGTGAATGATTTTCCATCCTTGACGAGCCAATATTGGTTGGCTCTCCATATAAATATTTCACATTGGTTTTCTCTTAAAAATAATAAAACATACTTCATGGTGGTACTAATCAATCTCTTGGCTTGGTTGGCACTTACTAGTGAAAATTTTGACTTTCCTTTGTGTGCGTTGATGTTGAATGATTTTCCATCCTTGACGAGCTAATATTGGTTGGCTCTCCATATAAATATTTCATCTTGCATGTACATGTAGGGACTCTCAAACACGACTCCACATACATCAAGGGGAACCGCATCTAGTTCTACTTCATCAATAAAATCAATACTAATAGAAAATCTAATCTTGCATTGTTTTGTCATCTTCAACTCCACATCCTTTTTTACCCACCCCAATGGATATGGGCTTGGTGATCATGAAATTCCAACCCCAACTTCTTGACCAACTCTGCTGCAATGAGTTTCGCTTATGATCTTGAGTCAAACAAAGCATTAATAATTTTCTTCTTGACCTATATCCTTATATGGAAAAGTTTAGCCATGTATTTCTCTTCATGTTGCTAAAGGATATTGAGATTCATCTCCTTCTGCACTCATGTACAAGTGATTCTCATCCACATCTGAGTTTCTTCCATCTTGGTTGCTCGAATCAGTGGCCATGGGATCAGGGAAAAATTAAGAACCACCCTAAATTTATATGTATAATAAATGGGGAAATCCCCATGATACATAGGAAAAATGGGAGATGATTTTATCAATAATATAATATGTATATATATTTTTTTTGGCGAATATCTCACTAGATTATATTATCTTGTAAAGTCATGGCAAATATTTCACTGAATTATAAAATCTTGTAAGATCTTGGAAAATCTTTCACTTGATAATAAAACATTGTGAAGTCTTGACGAATGTTTTGTTAAAGTATGAAACCATATATGATAATAGGAAAACATATTCATTAAACTGTAATATACTAAGATACATGTTTGGAAAAAAGAAACATAATTTTGGCTTCCTATAAACATTGTTGCAAGTTTCAATGGTCGTGTTCATCAAGGTTCTTACTGCACACTCTTTCATATCTTTCTATTAGTTTTGATAATATTCCACAACAAAGTTCTTGTAGGTGTTGATCTTGACCACCAGTTCTGTCAAGGTAGGAGAGATTAATCTTTTCTCTACCACTTTTGTCAAGCTACCACTTTTGTCAAGCTATCAAATTTCTTTCTTATTCCATAGACTCCAATTGCAAGATAAAAAAAACAACACATCAGTTTGTTTACCCCAACACGCCAACAAATAGCAAGCCCCAACTATATAATATAAGAAAGTAGTAGGTATCCCAAAGGCCACAAGAGGATCTAATGGAAAGAAGTGACCATTGTCAGAAGCCTTCAAATCAATATATAAATATATAAATGTAGATTTATTATTATTTTAATTGGAAATCTTCAATTAAATAATAAAATTTAATTACGTCTCTCCCAATCTAAATTGCTTATTAGCATAATTCACTACCTTCATACATCTTTCATTTTTTAACAGTGTTGTAACATGTGGATTAATTTCCTTTTTGGTGCACAATCTCCGCCTTTTAGGACAATATGGTGCAGTGGCCCGACCCCTACAGATCATTATGACAAACTAAGAATAACAGAGAAGATGAAAGGTTGTAAAAACCAACATATTTTTCAAACAACAAATCCAACATCAGTACCTTAACTTTTTCATGAAGATATCATATTAAGAACGTTTGAAAAATGGTGGGAAATCTGGGCATCGACTATCTCTCTTCTGTGAGGGTGATGTAGAAAGAGTGATAAGGTTTCACTATTTTGATTTTTTTTTTGTTAAATCAGAAAAACCATTATTAATGGAGATATTGGTATTTTTTATTAAATCTTGTGAAGTGACTAAATGTAGCTTTAACCATTCACCTTAAGATGTTTTTTACAATATAATTTCCTAAGTCTATTTAATATCTTCATTATCATAAAAACCAACCTATATCCATCTTAACTCCACATCTACCACTCTTAGAAGGATGAAATCTATTTATCCCTCTCAGCACTTGGTAGACCCGAAATTAAGATGGATCTAAGCTGATAGAATTTCCCCTTTAAATAGTCTATGCTCACATGAATACCATGGTATTACCATGGGTCAATACCATGGGTTATCATAAACCTGGAGCTTAAAAACTACTATTAGTAATTTATAAAAATTAATAATTGATTTTTATTTTATTTTTTCATTTTAACCAAGTTAAAATGTTTAAGTGACATTAAATTACAAGATCCATTTTTACTCTTGATCTACCAAGCCCTGAAAGGGATCAAATATTTTTTCACTCTATCCTAGTTTTCATATCACGATATTTGATCCCTCTCGACGCTTAGTAGATCCAGAGTAAAGATGGATCTATGCTGGTTTAATTCCCCCCTTTAAATAGGCTACATTCCACGTGAATACCATGGGTCAATACCATGTGCCATCTTTATTTTTATTAATACTAATATTAGGGTTAATAATGTTTTTGGCATAGTATTAATAATAATTTGGCCCATGGTATTTGGCCCATAGGCTTCACCTAAACATAACACAATTTTTGAGTGTTCGTAAATATAAGGTGACTTATGGAGTAAATATAAAACAAATGTTTTATTTATTTACCATACCTCTCGTTTATTTATATTTTTATTAATTTACCATACCTCTTTTATAAATATGGCATTTGGCCCATAAGATTCACTTAAATAAAACCTCTTTTTTGAGCCAATAGAAAGAGGTTATGGACTAAATATAAAATGAAGTTTTATTCTAGTTTATTTATATTTTTATTTATTTACCATACCTTTGGAGTAAGTATGAATAGAGGTTTTATTTATTTACTATACCTCCATTTTATTTATATTTTTATTTATTTCCAACCTTGCGTGTTCATAAATATAAGGTGACTTATGGAGTAAATATAAAAAAATGTTTTATTTATTTACCATACCTTTTGTTTATTTATATTTTTATTAATTTACCATACCTCTTTTATAAATATGGTATTTGGCTGTAGGATTCACTTAAATAAAACCTCTTTTCTGAGCCTTCTTAAATAGAAAGAGAGTTATGGACTAAATATAAAAAGAGGTTTTATTTATTTACCATACCTCTAGTTTATTTATATTTTTATTTATTTACCATACCTTTGGAGTAAGTATAAAAAGAGGTTTTATTTATTTACCATACCTCCACTTTATTTATATTTTTATTTATTGGGACCAAATACAACCTCCCAAACCAGAAAATGGGTGATTGCAAACGAATTTAACATTGCAAAGTAGAAAATCGGGCGATTGTAATGGAATATAACCTCCCAAACCAGGCGAATCGGGTCAAATGAGTCTTTTCATAGTTTATCCACCCCTTTTTTTTAGGCTAAAATGAAAAAATAATTATTTTTTAAATAAAAGTTGGGCTAAATATATGAAATGGGTGTTTTATAAAAATTTCGCCCCTCTAAAATGAAAAACCCCTTAAATTTCTCCCTTGGGCTAAATTCGCCCTTAAAATTTACCATGCATGAGATTCTTCTTCTTATTGTCTTTGTTTTTATTCTTCGGGTTAAGCTCTGGATACAACTTCCAACACTTGTCTTTTGTATGGTCGTCAATGTTGTTGTGGTTGTTGGGATATTTGCACTGATGTGTTGTGGTTGTTGTCTTTTTATCTTTTCCCCCTTTCTGCTTCTTCTTCCCCTCCTCATATTTCTCCTTCTGCTTCAATCCACTTGATTGCCCTTTATTTAGGCTTATGTTCTCCTGGTATTGTGCTTGTAGACAAGCCTCGTCCACCAATCTAGGCTTGAACAACATCACTTGCTTTTATAGATGGCTATGTAGACCCCCAAAATAGTTGAGGAGCACATCTAGGTTCTTTGGTGATATACTCAACATTATGGCCATATTTTTGAACTCTATGATATATTCTTGCACACTTTGCCTCTGCTTTGTCTGAAGTTCCATTGCATCTACTAGTCCTCTACATACCCAATATGGTAAAATTGTGACTTTATGAGGGTTTTGAAGTCCTCCCACTTAGTCATTGGAGGTTCTCCCTCCAACCTCAAGGTCTTCATGTGGCTTTCCCACCAAGTCAAGACATTGCCCTCTAATTTCAATTGCACAAATGAAATTTTCTATTCTCCCTCTATATGATGAACACTGAAATACACTTTCAATTACTGCAACTAGTGATTTAGCTTTAGAGTGTCGATCTCACCTTGGTACAACTTGATATCAACCTTCTCTTCCATTTTGAATAGGGACTATTAATGATTCATAGCAGTCGAACTGGATTGATCTTTTTCAGGTCCTTTCTTCAACTGGTTCTCCATATCTTCTCAATCTTTTGATCTCCCCTTTGATTTTTCCACTACATTACAACCCCCATCTTTGAATATCCTAAGATTATTGCTCAGGGCCATCATGAGGAGATTTAAATTATGATTTATATCCGTGACTTGTTTTTCTATCAGTGAAAACCTCTCCTTTGTAGGATCATGTGGGTTATTCACAAATTTGTCACCCATGATAGGTTTTACGACTTTTGGCCCAGCTGATCTAAATCCCCTGTAAATCTCCACAGTATACCCAACGAAACCTGCTCTGATACTAATATGATCTGTAAACTTCCATGGATATTCCACTAGACAATTCGTCACAAAAAATCTGATAAAAATTGTACTTAAAAGCCCAAAATCTATATTGTTGCAGTTTTATTTCTCTTTAGGTTTATAGATTTGTAGATTATTATTAATAACATATACATGCGAATTAAAATTATTCAAAAAATAGAGAAAAATAAAATAAAAGCTCACACACACATTTGATACAAGATATGACTTGGGAAACCCTTTCGGGAGAAAAACTCAGCTAGAAGGTGAGACCGCTCTATTCTCTTTCTCTAAATAGTAAAATGTTTACAAGTACAAAAAAGTATGGCTTGTGGCCTGTGGGCTACTAAAATGCACAAATACTCTCTGTGTACTCTATCTTTTATCCCTCTCAGCTATTTTTTCTTAGCAATGGAACAAATGTACTCGAAATAATGGAACCCCTTTTCCTCCAAGTGGTTGGCATGGTTATAACACAACACAATAGCCTACTAGTGGTTAGGTTTGACTACCTCAACTCTTATCCAGAGTTGCATATAAACTATTCTACAATCTTCTTCATCATAATTGTTAGGTCTCTATAATGCTAGTGTAGCCCCCATATTGTTATTTTTGTGCCCCATAGAAGCCCACTATTGTTATTGTTGTTCCCTTACATTATTATTGTTATGTAGGCTCTGATTATATTGTGACCCCTTAAACTCTTATATATACAAAGGAGGGCTTGTCATTTGTATCATACAAGAATTGTTCATTTATATAATGTAAAGGAGGTTCCCCCTCGAAGATGATAATTTTTAAGTCGTTGATCTATCTTTTCTTCTATTTTGTGAGCTGGTTGCATAACATTTGGTATCAGAGCTTTGGATTCTAGGGTTTCGCTACTTCAAACATGTCATCGTGGAATTTTCGCTATCATTTTTTTTACAAAGATTTAGAAGTTGAAATTTCAACCATATAGAGCCGAAATCTTTGTGAACTTTGTGCCAGAATTTCAGATCTTGGTTAGCTATATTTTCTGAGATATGGTCCGAAGAAGTTAGGGTGTTTTCATGCTCCAGAATTCAGTCTCAAACAAGTGGCCGAGGTAAAATCAACACAAATTTCTCTTCGGGCATCAAGTTTAAATTTAGTAAAAACTGACCAAAAGTGCACGGACTTTAGTATTTCGTGTATAATTTTTAGAGACGAAGGTCGAAATAGTGACACATGGCACTTTGTACAAGTTCACTCTAGTGAACCAATCCATAATCAGGTCATCGTGGGAGATTGGTAATAACGTTATCTTGAAGACTCTAAATTTGGTCTAACTTGTGGAAAGAAGACACATAGGGCTACCACAAAACCAAACTTCATATCTTGAAGAGCCAAAATTATAGAGATACAACATTTCTAATATCTATCTCCAAAAAACAAGGAAAAAAAGGTGTGTATATTTTTTTAAATTTGCATACATTTTTCCGAAGAATCAGTTTGAAGTGATTCAAAGGGCATAGAGAAGCATATATATCATTATTTCATTCCAATATGCCTCGAAACAAAAAGAAAAATGGACACACCCATTAAGAAACCAGAAACATCTAATATGACGCATGTAGAACAAGGAGAAATGCAACACGATATATGAAAGTTACAAGACCAAGTGCAACAAATTTCAAGAACAACCAGAAATGAATTTGGAGAGATAAATTTTAAGATGGATGGTTTAGAGAAAAAAAATAAAAGGAGACATGGATGGTTTAAAAGGGGATATGGAAGGTTTAAGAGAAGATATGGAAGGTTTGAAGGAAGGTTTGACAAATTTGCTGCAAGAAAAGCTTCCCAATGGTGACAAGGTAATCCATGAAAATCATGATGAGGATAAAAGGAATATGAATTATGATGCTATAGATTCCAATGTTGGGTTTAAGAACCACCACATTTCAAAGATAGATATAAGGAATTTTGATGGCAAGGATATGGTAATAGGGATACTACAAATGGAGCAATATTTTGATCTACAAGATGTGCAACCCTCACAAAAGGTACGTATTACATCTTTATATTTGGAACCCAATCAGTTTGTATGGTATCGATGGATTTGTTCTTGTAAACCACTTGTCACTTGGTCAATTTTTATGGAGGAAATAATAGCACATTATCAAGATACAAAGAGAAACACCTTCTTTAGCCAATTGATAAATCTCAAACAAAAGGGTTCAATGGCAAAGCACATTGAAGACTTCCAAAAATTGAATATTAGGGTAACCGATATTCCAGAGGAGTATAAGATTGATGTATTCATAGGGACTTTAAAAGATACCATCCAACATGAGGTTCACATTGGGAACTTGATTCATTGGAGAAGGCATCTAGGGTGGCAAAAAAAGTTGAAAGAAAAATTATGGCAACAAGGAAGTCTACCACTCACACTTATAAAGATGGAAGTGGTGTTGCTCCTATTCTTCCACAACCTACAAGGCTGACACCAAAAAAATTGGAGGGAAAAAGAGAAAAAGGGCTTTGTTGCAGTTGTGATAGCAAATACACTAAAGGTCATAAGTGTGGTTAGCATAAATTATTCTACATATATTGTGAAGAGGAGGGAGAAAATGAACAAGAAACATCAAAAGAGGAAGATATAGCCCAAGAACAAATCTTAGAGAAAGAATAAATGAACCCGACCATATCTTGTAATGCATTGGAAGGAATTACCACTCCTCAAACTCTCAAGATAGAAGGATATATCAAGAATAAAAATGTAATAGTGTTGATTGATTCGGGTAGTACCCATAATTTTATTCATTGTAAGATAGCCAAGGAATTGAATTATTTCCAGTATCCAACATCAGAGTGTCAAGTGATGGTTTCAAATGGACGAACTATAAATTGCTCGAGAAAGTGCCATAATATCAAGCTAACCATGGGGGAATATGTATTGAATAGTCCAATTATTTCCATTCCAATGGTTGGTGCTGATGTTGTACTAGGAGTCCAATGGTTACAATCTTTGGGGATGATAACTTTCAATTTTCAAGAACTTTTCTTGAATTTTTTTTGGGAAGGAAAGAAAGTTGAATTAAGGGGTATCATAGGGGAACCAGGGAAGATAATCAGCTCTAATAGCATGACAAAGCTTCTAAAGAAGGAACAACGAGGCGTAATTTCATAGTTATGCTCACTAGAGGTTCAAACATCGAAATCATCTATTTCTCCAGATCTCCAATAAGTCTTGGACAATCATTCCAAGGTGTTTGAAACTCCCAAAGGCCTCCCATATATTCGTGATCATGATCATTATATTCATTTGATTCTAGGAAGTGTTCCTCTAAACATCAGGCCTTACAAATGTCCTTATGCCCAAAAGAGTGAAATTGAGCGTATGGTTGAAGAAATGCTAGAGGTTGGTATAATTCAACCTAGTCAAAGTACTTTCTCTACTCTAGTAGTATTGGTGAATAAGCATGGATCATGGTGTATGTGTCCAGATTATAGGGAGCTCAACAAACTCACTATTAAAGATAAATTTCCCATTCCCGCCATTGATGAATTGTTGGATGAATTACATAGAGAAATTTTCTTCACCGAGTTGGATCTTCATTCAAGATATCATCAAATTAGAATGAAGATTGAAGACATTCTGAAAAACAGAATTCAGAACTCATGAGGGTCATTATGAATTTTTGGTCATGCTTTTTGGCCTTACTAATGCACCTTCCACATTTCAAGGTTTGATGAATTCCATTTTCAAACCCTTCCTTAGAAAGTTTGTGTTAGTATTTTTTGATGATATACTAATCTACAAAAAGTCTTGGAAGGATCATTTCAACTTGTTGTAAGGATGCTCAAACTATTGAAGGAAAAACAATTATATGCAAAAACCTCCAAATGTTTCTTTAGAGTATAGGAGGTGGAATATTTGGGTCATATTGTATTTCATGAGTTAAGGTAGACCCTAACAAAATTAAAGCCATTAAGTAATGGAAAATCCCTACAACCATAAATTATCTTTGAGGATTTCTCAGGTTGACAATGTATTATTGCAATTTTGTTAAGAATTATGGGAAAATAGTAGCACCTCTAACATCATTACTAAAGAAGGATGATTTTTCTTGGACTGCAGAAACAACTAAGGCCTTTGAACATATTAAAGAGGCAATGTGCCAAGCATTGGTAGTAGCTATGCCATACTTCACAAAAGCCTTTATTGTGGAATGTGATGCCTCTAGAAATGGAATTGGCATTGTTTTAATGTAAGAAGGAAGACCCATTGCTTTTGAAAGTTGTCCAATTAAAGGAAAGTATTTACACAAACTTATTTATGAGAAGGAAATGTGGCAATACTACATGCACTAAAGCAATGGTGACCTTACCTAATGGGAAGACACTTCAAGGTAAACACATATCATGATAGTCTTAAATAATTTTTGGAACAAAGACTATCTTCAGAAGAGCAGCGAAAATGGGTCACAAAGATGTTGGGTTATGACTTTGAAATCATCTACAAAAAAGGGAAGCAAAATGTTGTTGCAGATGCATTCTCAAGAAAGGATGAGGATATAGAAGCATTTCTTTTTGCCATTTCTATTATCCAACCTAAGTGGATAATCGAAGCAAGGGATGAATGGAAGAATGATGAAGAGGTGTTGACACTCATTCCAAAGATGCACAAGATCTCAGTACATCTGATACATTTAGATGGAAAAATGATTCATTATGGTATAAAGATCGTTTATATCTTTGTAAGAATTCCCAACTCAAACAAAAGATTCTTTTGGAATTACACACCTCTCCCTTAGGAGAGAACTCAAGGTTTTATAAAAACTTACCATAGGGTCAAGAAAGAATTTTTTTGGGAAGGCCTTAAATATGATATTCAAAAGTTTGTGGCAAAATATTTGGTTTGCCAAAAAAATAAAGTTGAGACAATTAAGACCTCGGGTTTGTTACAACCTTTATCCATTCCAAGTCAGCGTTTGAAGGAGGTCTCAATGGATTTTATCATAGGTCTACCCAAGTCTGAAGGAAAGAGTGTCATCATGGCGGTAGTTGATAGACTTACCAAGTATGCACACTTTTGTGCATTATCCCATCCTTTTAAAGCCAATATAGTTGCTACTTCATTTATGGAAACAATTTAAAAGCTTCATGGAAACCCAAAGATTATAGTAAGTGACAAAGATCCCATTTTCACTGGAAATTTTTGGATGAAATTATTTTCTTGTCTTGGTACTCAATTAGCTCATAGCTCATCTTATCATCCTCAATCTGATGGGCAAACTAAAATAGTGAACAAATGTTTGGAAGGATATCTTTGTTTCTTTGTATCTAATAAACAAACACAATGGGTCAAGTGGTTACCTCTAGCTGAATGGTGGTATAACACTTCCTTCCATACTACAACAAAAATGACCCCATTTATGGCACTTTGTGGATATCATCCACCATCCATCACATCATCTTTAAGAGAAAATTCCAAGGTTCAAGCAATGGAAGATCACATCGAGCATCAAAAAAAAGTTCAACTCTTAAAGGATAACCTCACTTTGGCACATAATCGAATGAAACAATAGGCAGATCAAAATCGTAGTGAAAGAAGTTTTGATATAGGTGACTGGGTATTTTTACGACTACAACCATACAAATAAATGTCTCTCAAGCAAGCTAAGAAGAATAATAAATTTTCACCCAAGTAGTACAGTCCTTACAAGGTGTTGTAAAATATTGGTACTATGGCATACAAATTGGAGTTGCCTGCATCTTCCCGAGTACACCTAGTTTTCTATGTTTCATGCTTAAAGAAAGTTATCGGTGACAAGATTCCAGTTCAAACAGTGTTGCCAGAACTTGACGACGAAGGAAAAATCAAATTTGAGCTTGAAGCAGTCATGGAAACAAGAACCCGACAACGACGAAATCAATCAATTTCAGAGTATATCATTAAGTGGAAGAACTTACCCGTTGAAAATTCCACATGGGAGGATGAGAATTTTATACAGAAGCATCCAAAAAGACTCAAGCATTGAGGACAACACTTTTTTGAAGGAGAGGGGCATGTTAGGTCCCTGTAGTACTATTGTAACCCCTTTATTGTTATTGTTAGTATAACCCCCTTATTGTTATTGTTGCACCCATGTATCCCCCATATTGTTATTATTGTGCCCCATAGAAGCCCACTATTTTTATTGTTGTCCCCTTACATTATTATTGTTATGTAGGCTCTGATTATATTGTGACCACTTAGACTCCTATATATACAAAGGAGGTCTTTTCATTTGTATCATCCAAGAATTGTTCATTTATGTAATGTAAAGGAGGTTTCCCCCTCGAAGAGGATAATTTTTAAGTCGTTGATGTATCTTTTCTTCTATTTTGTGAGTTGGTTGCATAACAATAATCATGTGGCTAACCCCTTTTCCATGAATTATGGGGGCTAACGTGGCATTCTCTCAAATTATGGTGTTGAAAACAAGAAGATCAACTTCTAAGTGACATAAATTTTGCATATGAACTTCGATTGAAGCGATTCTTGTGCTGTTTGAAAGGTCTTTATGTGTAGAATAGGAAAATAAGGTGCGTCACTAAAGCGCCAAAGTTTTACCCCTACAAAAAATGTTGTTTGATGCCTCAAAAAGTTCCCGAAATGTTTCAAACTTTAATTTGCCAAACTGGGAGCCACTAGTAAAAAGGGTCTTGTGAGCTGATTTCTCCACTTTTTCTGCTATAAATCATCAAGATGGATGACAAACAATATAATAATCCAATCCCAATCATCAATAGGAAGATGTGCAACATGAATACAATCTAGGATCATTCATATACTCTAATACAATTATCTCTTCGAATGATCTTTGATCATTTTCTTGCTTTCTTTTCTTTCATCTGAAGGCTATGAAGACATTATGCCTGAATATTTTGATGTCATTTTGATCCCTAATTGAACATGTGATGATCTAAAGTAGGATATTTAAAAGAAAAATTTGCATGTATAGTTTTAGAAAAGTTCTAAACAACCTTTTGGAGAACTTGAGGATCTATGAGAGAAAGTACTATGCATGAAATATTTGAAGATTTCGCTAGAGGTCCCAATTGCTAATGTTAGATTATCTAAATGTTGAAAGGCATCCATAGTGTAATTTTATTATGCATAGTAAATTTATGATTTTTCATAGGGAAGAAAAACAAGAAATGAATTCATGAATGTACATATTGTGTATGTTTTCATGTTTCATTGTATTTTCCAATATTATGGTTCCTTTTTACTTTCATTAGCACTCATTTCCTTTTTAATTTTGTTATGATTTAGATTTCTTAAGTTTTGGGCTTAGTTGTTATTTGCTTTGAATAGTTTGATATGAAATGAATTCTTCAACCAACCTCCAGGCTTAAAAATGGTAAAAACCAATATAAAAAGATATTAATAATTTACACTTAATAGATATGTTAAATTTAAACCTATTACTTAATAAAAAGAAACACGTGTTCTTAATCATTAAGCAATTAAACTTTAAATCAATATATTATCAACGAAAAGCAAACACTTTTTTCCTAATTTGATATAGATACCCATATAAAAAATGCATATTCTTAATTATTAGAACTGATCAAACTTGTGAATCATTGTAATTAACCACTCAAAGCAAAACACCCTTTTCTTTGAATTTGATATTTTAGATAGAATTGGACCGGTGCACGAATGGGCTAGTTATTTTTTCCGCATCTTTCAATATCACGGGATGCAATGAAGACACTATTATCCAAGTCTCTATATTTTCAGAAGCTCCCATTTGCAACACCCAATGAGTATATATATGATGGTGTGCAGACTGGGAAATTGTTGCCCAGGGGAAGGATGGTTAAATTGAGTCGTGGGATGAAGCTTTCGGCCAGATAACAAATTGACTGGCGGAAATTGTTGCCCAGGGGAAGGATGGTTAAATTGAGTCGTGGGATGAAGCTTTCGGCCAGAAAACAAATTGACTGGTGGAAATTGTTGCCCAGGGAAAGGGTATGTTGATTTTGACCTTTTGCTTGTAAATTCAGGGCATATCATGGAATTGTAAAATCAGGGTATATGATGGAAGGTTGTAGACTTGTAGTGAAACTGTTATGCGTCCTTGTAAAATCAGGGCATATCATGGAATTGTAAAATCAGGGTATATGATGGAAGGTTGTAGTGAAACTGTTATGTGTCCTTGTAAAATCAGGGCATATCATGGAATTGTAAACTTGTAAAATCCGGTATGTGGATTTTGACCTTTTGCTTGTAAAATCAGGGCATATCATGGAATTGTAAAATCAGGGTATATGATGGAAGGTTGTAGTGAAACTGTTATGTGTCCTTGTAAAATCAGGGCATATCATGGAATTGTAAAATTGTAAAATCAGGGTATATGATGGAAGGTTGTGGTCTAACTGTTATGCGTGGAGGTTTTGTTTCTATAAATCAATTTCGAGCGAAACTACGTATGTCAAGCAAGACTATATATACCTGAAAACTGCCGCAATTTCTTCTTGGATGCCTTGCTTGCACAATCGAGATAAGGGGGAATTTGGTGGCTTTAGTTTATTTCATGAATACTCTAATTTGTTATTCATACCAAATAGTTCTCAGTTTGAAAGAAATATTCCTTCGGCAACGACTTGCAGTACCAAAAAACTTCATCAAATCCACCTTATGAAGTAGTGTTGCAGTCTAATTGTGCTCCATCAAAACCATTGAATCTGCTCTCAGTAAAAAATCATTATGTTGATTAGACCATTGATCGCCATTGTTGCTCGTATCTTTCCTTGAATTGAATTGAGGATAGCATGATGACACATCAATGGGTCCAGAATACCATGCTTTTACGGCTTGTAATGCTGTAAATACATTCATTTGCAAATTGCTATGGCCACAAACATGAGAATGATGAGAAATGAACAAATGATATGTCAGTGAGAGAACAATTTCCAAAAACATAATATTTTTGGGAAGAAACTTAAGAGAAAAAAAAGCAGGTAATCGTCCCAATTTGAATCCAAGGCAGCGTTTTTTTATTTATTTAAGAAGAAAAAAATGCAGGTAATCATCCCAATTTGAATCCAAGGCAGCGTACTTTTATCTGCTGAAAATATATTTTAATGCCATTTAGCCGATCGAAAATCTCATTGTCAACAATAGCAGTCAACTCAATTTCAGCTACAATAACCAACAAAATGGTAATTTTAATTCTACAGCCAATTCCTATCAGCTACACGCTGTGAATTGAACATAAGGAAGCTGTACGAATGCAATAGAGAGAGGGTCTACATTAATTGGTCCATTAGCAGGAACTGTCACTGCCGGTAAAGAGGGTATCTCACCATCAGGTGTTATCTCCAAAATGTTCCCATTGAGGAGCACAGTCTGGCTCTGTAGATCACCGTCTTTTGCTGTTAAGTGATATTCCAGTCTAGAATTTCCGTCTGTGGAAGTTCCTGAACCTGTAGAGACCTGCATAGAGATACCGGTGTCCCTGCTCAAGTTGATCAAGAGCAAAGTGATTCCCTTCTGCCAAAATAACAACAGTTTTAAAAGTTAGATAGATAGAGTCTGAAGATAAATATATAATATAGCATGGCCATGATTTAATGACAGCATTGGTTGAAAGTGACAGATGCTTCATACGTACAGCATTCTTAGTGCAATGTGCATAAGCCCGTAGGTACTTTGTTCCTATTGAATTTGTGGCAAGAACGCGTGTTCCCATGAGTCGATGCCAAAGAAGTGCACTGCATTACAGTTCAAAGAAAGCAAAAGACCAAACTATGAAAGCTTGGTAAACAAATTTAAAGAAGTACAGATATATCTAAACCAGCAACACTAGTGGAGAAAAAATTATTTGCAAAAATTTCAATAATTTTGGCATTTTTAGATAATATTTAGATAACATTGATTTACTACAGCTTGGTGGGCTAATTCTAATGATTAAGCTTCCTGCAAATAAAACGAAGAAGTTTTACCTATAATAATCGGGATTTGGCACAAAGGTCGTTGTGTTTAAAAGGCCATAGTTACCACCAATCAAACTTTGTCTGCAGAAAGACTTAGTATTGAACGATGATGACATGCCAAGCTCATCTAAATACCTGCCCTCATTGAAATGAATGCCAAAGTTTCTTAGTGAACTGTGAATTACCATATGAAAATAAAAGATTAAATTAAGTGTGTTAAGCTTCATGACTTGTTCATTTTCGTTTTAGATATGATTGTCTCTGTGATTTAGAACAATTTCACCCATCATTAAGTTGCCAGCACTGAAAATATCCTAAACTAAAATAGACAATAGCATATCCACATTTAGCCAACATAAGATGACTCTGAAAATAGATATACATTCACCAAAATGTCACCTAGAAATTCTGATTTGTGCTAACTGATTTTGTTTGTATGTTTAAGTGAAAATAGAAGCTTCCGTAATGCAACTCAACCCACCATCACCAGAAATTACAATGCAAAGCATTACCAAAAACTAATGACAGATAAGCCTACCAGAAACTCATTACAAAAGCATTGGTTACGAGATTGCGCCCACTGTTAGCAGCTCCCCCTGATTCACCCACCCAGGCATTTGACCAAGGCCCATAATTCTGGAGGACAGCTTGGAGGTCCTTAAATGTAGATGCCTCTTGGTTCAGATATGAGGGATCCAGTATCTTTTCCACAAGGTCCGTATCCACACCTGATCAGCAAGGAAATTATTGAAGTGGCCAATATTCTAGCTATCTGAAAGATAAAAACATTTCAGTGAAAAGCTATAGTCTTTTAGTCCTATGTACCTGTCCCAAGGTTGTAGAAGTGATGTGTAACAACATTCACAATATTTGGTCCCGTTAGTTGAAGAAGCTCCTTGAACCAGTCATCAACAAACAATCCATCAGGCGCAACAAGGAAAGGTTTTTCTACATAGTCCGTGTAAATCTCATTCAGAATCTCCTGAAGCTCAATTACATCAGCTGCATACTGCTCAACACTGACGGTAGTTCCAACACCACTTGCACTCAGCTCATTTCCTGTTCAGGAAACCTTAAATTCTTAGATGCTCTTAAGACTGAAGTTGCTTCATGGATCCATCAATTGCTCTTATAACCTCTCTAAAACTGCTCAGAAAGCAACAAACCTGCTAAGAATAATAGCTTACCTAACTCCCATGCCTTTATTTTGTAACCATGGTCAGCTGTGTATTGGATAAAATCACGAGCATTGCTTGAATCCCAAGCCCCTTCTGCAGTACCGTTTGACATCAAACGCTTTCCATTCAGTGCATTCAATCCAAAAGCTACCACAGCCCTACATTCAATTTGTAATATTAGATGATTGCATCGAAAGATCAAGTACTCTAGAGCCAAAATAATCAAACGAAAACTGATGCAAATCACAATGTTTTCAATTTTGATTTTTAATATCAAAGGGTTAAAAGAACATTGAGATCATATTTTCTTTCTCCTCCTTACTTACTGCTTAATACATTTATGGTTGACACATCTATATTTATGATTATATCCAGATACTAGTACCTAACATATTCAGCAAAAGCAGGAATAACCATGCAGTGAATATAGTTCAGAATTGAAATAAAGACATACCCTGTTTTTTTTATGGTCAAATCTATACTAGTGCCTAACACATCCAGCAAAGACAAAAATAGCCTTTCATTGTTAAAATGGTTCATCTATAAGTTCAAATATACCTTTTATTCCTATGGTTCAATCTATGCTAATGCCTAAACACAAGAAGCAAAAGTAAGAACAACTCTGCAGTGAAGGTAGTTCAGATGTAAACCCAAAACATACCCTATTTTACTAACGGTAAAGATGGTTGAGCTGTTAATTCACAACATACCCTGTTTTATTGAAAAAAGTATTCAAGGCATCCCATCTTGACATGGGAAGGCATCCATCTGAGAATCCAAACATCATTGAATCATTCCTAACAAAAGGGTTGCAGGGTTGCTTCAGTTGTCCGACATCATAGATGACTTTGTCTTGTAATGATCCACCCAATCTTATCTTCAACGGATGGAAAGCTTCATTTAAGCATGATCACACACAGATTCATATTAACCAACTGAAGATTAAGTTCATACATTTAATAAAGAACAATACAGTTATCCTTACCTTCGACAGCAATTGCCAGCAGTGGGTTTGTAAGATCCTGACAAAGAATTGATATAAATTATAAATAATTTTGCAGTGAAAGGAGTTTAGCGCTTTGGGCAAGAAAAAAAAATATTAGTAATAAATTATTGATTTAATTTGATATTTTTTTAATTATTATTTTTAAATAAATTATAATTCTATTAATTAGGTTGATTTTGAATGGTTGGGAAGAATAATTGTTACCAGCGCCACTAAAATTCAATTCTCTAAAGGACATGATGAAATTTATTGTAATGGATTTAAATAAATCATAATTAAATTATAATTCTGCATTTTTAACCGGATTTAAATAAATCATACTTAAATTATAATTCTGCATTTTTAAACTAAGTGTTTTATAGTTTAGAAGTGTTAAATTACTTCTTGACTCATCTTAACTGTGATAATTTTTTTAATAAGTTTCTTAAACTCCCTAACATTTTATAAATCATTATCCTGTATCTGGTTTTGTCAAGAGCCAAATACTCTGCTCTAAATCATTATCCTGTATCTGGTTTTGTCAAGAGGCAAATACTCTGCTCAGAAAGATTTGTATTTTGAAGTTTTTTTTACTCTCTTCAATTTCAATAAATCATAACTCTATATCCTGTTTTGTGCTCTGTGACATAAAAACTGCTCCATACATTTAGACCATACCTCAGGCAATCCTAACATACTTTGAGAATAATTATTTCATAATAATAAATTCATCATACTAATGACAGTAATTTATACATGCAACAAAACTGCCTCATACCTCAGACAATACTAATGAGGCAATTCACTGTAATTCAAAACAGGTAACTATCCAAAGCCCAGTGATAAACCAAGCAGGAGAAGGGCAGGGAATTTACTAAATTTAGCAAGGAGGCTTGCCCCCAGCTACATCTCCCGTAATCACATTTCTCTGGTGGCCACCAGTCTAGAGTGGCACATATAAAATCCTTTTCTGTCTCACCAATAGCAGAAGCTCCCTGGACTACAACCTCGGCAATAACAGTCTTGTTAAAACCATTTTCGCATTGTATACATTTGCAACACAGAGCCAGAGTCCAAATCCATAATCCAGAAAACCAAGACGCCATTGCAGGACTTATTTGCAGCGAGTATGAGGACGAACCAGAAGTGGGTGGATATATATATATATCGTATACTGATTTTGTGGAGAGCAAATGGATAGAAAAACGTACAGTGACAGATACATAATTGGCACCCGTGACGCCTAACGGTGAAATATGCTAATCATGTAGAAAAAATAATCGGGTAATCATATTTCATATTCAAAACTGAAATGATGACAGTAATATGCTCATGATGTAGGCAAAGTAATAAAGTAATTACGATCAATTTCATGGTTAGTGGAGCAACTCTAACGGTTATTCTCGCAATGACTAAAAAATGATGAACGCTGTTCCTCTGTGACAGTTACCTTTCTCGCAATTAAATTAAATTTTCAAATAATATAAAACTTAACTAGCCTCAAATTAAATTCTCGAATAATATGGTATAAATAAAAATGCATGCCTTTGAGCTTACACAATTTCATAGGGATTGGTTTATTTTTCGGGTTTTTTTAATAATTTATATTATTTAGTATTTTATTTATTAGAAAATATCAATATTTTTTTAATTATTATTTTAATTTGATTATATAATTATTGATAAATTTTTATTATTTAAATTATATCTTTTAAGTTGTAATTGTTTTTTTGTTTTTGTTTTCTTGTTCTGTAAAGTGAAGTGTGCTATTTTAAAACATGAAATTATATCAAAAAGGTGTTATGAGTCATTTTGATCTCTCTTGAGGGATCAAACTATAGCCAAAATTGTATTCTCTTTAGGGACATCATGGACGTACAATATCTAATATAACTGAGTTTAAACAAGCCTACACTATGGTGCCGACCTATTCTGCCAAATGCATAAACATTTACAAAAAGAAATCCATAAGCATGAACATAAATCATCACATAATGAGGAGGGAGTGCAACAACCCATTGTTGCCCTCTTGTGAATAATGTTGTAAACATGGCCATGCAAATTTATGTGTATAAATGTAAATAATAAAATATGATGACTCGGTTAAAAGGGATATTGATTCAGAGTTTGTGGAGGTGAAGGGGGAGATGGCTTGTGGAGCTAAGCCTGCGTGTAATTGTTACCTATTTTTCTGATTGAAGGAATGACAATGCTAGGCATATTTATTAAGGCAAGATGGAGAACAACTACCTTTTGGACGTTTCCTTCATGTATGCGCCTGAATTGAACACAGTAGAGTAGCACATTTAAGTTGTGTATGGGCCATTGTTGGAAGGATGAGGGAGAATTGTACATGACAATTAAAGGTTGTGTATGGTCGAGAGGAAAAAGGACGAGCCAACCCAATATCATGGCAGGGGAGGCTCTAGTTCCCACACAACCATACAATGTGTTGGGAAAAACAAGGGAGATGGAATTGGGGGAGACAATTGAAGGAGGGGGACAAAGACAGGAGGATCACAGCTGCGAGGAGAACAAGCTAGCAGGAGGAAAACAACATTGCAAATGAAGATAGTATATGGAGCAAGTGTTATGGAATCCTATGTTTTCATATCAGGTGGAGCTTGATAGAGCTTTGTATTCTTGAGTTTGAATAATTGGTGGAGACTCAACTCTCTAGATTCCCATGGAGGCCATCAGGTGGAATAGCTAGTATGCCCTAGATTCTTGTAGGAGACAGGTGGAGGCACTAGGTTTTGAATTCCTGATGTGCACAGTGAGTGGCAAAACTCAGTATTTGGACTCCCGTGGTGTTGTTGGTGTGGAGAAATAGAGTTGTGGATTCCCTGAACTAGTTGTGGGATGCAGCTTGAGTACTTATGAATTCCCTAAACTGGTTGTGGGGTGGAACTCTAGAAGCTCTAGATTCCTTGGGTTTTGATTCTATTGGGTGGAGACAAAATGCACCCTGGATTCCTGGGGATCAGGTGGAGGTGCTAAGGACTCTATATTCCCATGTGAATGCGCATATGACTAGTGTGCATGTCCCTTGAGCACTTCCCTTCGCAGGCTCTAAATTAGGATTGGGGGTGGTTCACTACAAGAAAGAGCAACAATGCAGTCAACCTAAGGTTGGGTGAAGATTTGAAGTCCCAATCTTAGTTGCCAGTCATCTATATCCTAAGATAAGTTTCCTACTCATGCCACTGTGTATGTGAATACAATGTGAATGCTTATTTGCATTACAAAAATGTGTGTCAATGATGGGAATGCCTATTTTTGTGTATGAATGTAATTTAGTTGCTTAGTGTTGTGGTTGAAACATATATGCTATCAATAAGAATGGATGTTCCTTGTGTGTGATTGGATGGATTTATGCTCACTTATGGCCCTTGATTAATGAAAGGTCTGTGTTGAACATGGCCTTGAACATTTGGTTTAAATTATAAGAAAGTGTGCCTTTGCACATTTCTATATGTGCGTGTGTGTGTGTAACTATAGAAATCATGGAAGTGGTTGTAGTTCATGTATTGTAGGTGGTTATGCCCATGCAAGGAGATCCTATATTAGGAGGTCGTAGATTCATAGATCCTCAGTGTTGAGAGATAGCCCAAATACTTTATTAATAGTATTAAATCTCAGGAGAGATAGGTGCAACAATATCCAAGTCCTAAGAAGTTTGGTCGGAGGGAGTTGTGATGATATACATACCACATAACTGTATATGGGTGAATAATTGTTCATGCCCAGAGAGACATCAACTCGAAGTCTCAGGCTCTCAAACTTTGGAAAGTTTGGTGGTGTGCACACTCAGCAAGGAGTGAGGCGAGAATAAGGAGGAAATTGACGGAGGGACATTCCCATTGCAAGACAAAGATTTACTTCTTGGTCTCGGGCCTGAGAGGGGTTTGTGTCTTTTGTAGTAGTGCCAGGGAAGACCGGGCGAGATGACATGGAGGCTCAGAGCTAGGATCCATAGTAGAAGTGCCTCAACCTTTAAACCTAAAGCAAAAATGGGTTGAGAAATGTAAAATGGGAATGTCACACTTTGCAATTGGGTTAGGACCCCTATGGGACCCAAGCCACGGTCGAAGTGACAATGATGAGGCACACTAGTGGGGTGCCACGTGGTAGTCACCATTTCCCATTTAGGAGGTCTAAGTGGCCCAACATTAGGTGATGCGTGGCTACCATGGAGAGAGCCATATGGATGTTATGATGTCAGCATGATGTCATCTTGAGATCGTGGGCCTCATAACGTCAGGAGGCATTGTGGTGAGCGCTAAGAAATTAAGGATGATGGTGAGAACTTGCTATGATGTGTTTGGATCGTGATGCAAGTTGATTCTAGTCAGGTGGGATTGAGAGAGGATGATGTGGCTTGAGCATCTGGCAGGGTGCAATGGAGTGGACCTCCCATGACGGGTGGAAGGTTGCCACATCGGTGCCATGTTGCAACTCCTTGCTGATGTGGTAAGGACATTGTTGGAATATCATTAAATGGTTATAAACTTTGATCTACAAGTCAGGTTGAGGAGATATTATCATCGTCGGAAAGATCTCAACGAGCCAAATTTGTGGTGATATTGATTTCTAGTTTTAAGGAAGTCGAAATTTGAGAAATTTTGTGACCCCACTTATGTAATGGACCTTGGAAGTTGGGTCAAGACTAAGTAACACCTCTCATTCAACTTGTAATATCTAAGGAGGTGGGAGGGAGTGTTACAAAGTGGTATTGGAGCATGGTTCAATGCTTTGAAATGAAAGAGCTCAGGAATAAGTAAAATAGGTCAAGTAAAATATAATTAAAGAGCTTTAGTACAGAGTGCAGTAGATGAACGCAAATATTGATGTGAACTGTTTATATCATTTGATTATGGATTGCATGCTAACTACATTGATGTTTCTAACATGTTATTTATTTTGACAAATGTACTGACTCAGAACTTGATGTTTTAGATAGCCTCATAGCCATGTACTTATGGCAGGATCACCAAGGTGAAAATTAATATGTTATTGATATTATTGATTGGCTAATATTTGTGTGTGTGACAACACATAAGAAGACATCAAGGGACTGAAAAAGAGAAAATGGATGAGTAGAAAAATGGTGTAGTATAGCACTGATAGATCTCAACATGGACATGAAGAAGAATTAGTAGAGAAAAGAGGAGAAGAAAACTCTCATGACTGGAGGGACACATTGAGAAGTTTAATGGCTGAAATAAGGAATTGCAAGGCTAACAATGAAAATATTGACAGGGCACATGAAATATAGACATAAGTGAATGAAACTATACTACATAGCCTATCAAATTTGGAGAGACAAAAGAAATACGAGTTAGGAGCCATCCACAAATTAAAATAGAGCTCACCAAGACATGAAAGACAAGAATTGAACACTGATGGTGTAGAAGGCATCAAATCTGGGAAAAGGTACAAGCAGGGAAGTGAAGGCATAGTAAGGGTTGGAAATCCTTTGAGTACTCCTGAGAGGAGGATGAATGACCACGAGAAGCTATCTAATGTAGAAACGAGGAAGTAAAATCAGTGAAAGAGGAAGGGAACGAAATATTTACTAGAAGAGTTCAAGAAGGTAAAGCCCCTTACATTTGATAAATGGGCGAGGAAGGATGAAGAAGCAGAGGGATGACTACTAGGAATGAAAAAGTATTTCAAAGTCCACAACTACTTTGAAAATATGAAAGCTAGAGTAGCCATCTTCAACTTAGATGGAAATGTTGGCATTATGATACAAGTGTTGTCCTTGATGGCAACTCACACAGATGACAGATCATAGTGCAGTAGGTCAGTAGCAAAGAATTGATGATCAGACTATAAAGAATGAAGAAAGAAGAGTATATACGCAGGTTCACTATATACCAAGTCGCGTATATGCGCAGGTTCACCATATACCAAGTAGGGTATACGCACAGGTTATACATGCAAGTTCACTATATACAAAGGTGCGTATACACGCGGGATTGCTAATAAAAAGTCGCATATGCGTATGCACACACCTTCATGCACGGAAAAGTGCGTACATGTGGGAAAGCTTATTTTTGGGTCCATGGTATTTAGACCTATGGTTTTGGACCTTGGTATTGCGTCCGAAGTGTTGAACCCAGGTATTGGGTCCCTAGTATTGGTTCTAAATGGTTTTGGACCATGGTATTGAGTAAGGCCTAAGACTATAAAAGGAGAAGAAGATCATTAGGCAAAGGATTCAGAAAGTATTGAATATCTGATGATGTATGAGATCTAGTATGCAGGTTATGGGTTCATGATGCTTTGCTTGATCTGAGCTAAGGAGGAATCTCAGCAGTTGATGGAGAACAAGATCTAAGGATAGATCGGGATCAAATGGTTTGGAATGAATCATGTCTATATGGTTTGAACATGCTTGTTCTAGATCTGTATACTGATGCATGTAATGTTCTGATCTCGGTATAACTTAAGATTGAAATAGCTGCAAAACATGAATGAATATTTATAGATGTATATGCTAGTTGACTTTGATAAAAGCGCGTACATACGCAGGTTAAATACATCTAAGTAGCGTATACAATATGAACTATGATGTTTGAAGTTACAGGTGGTTCTGGTTGTTGATGCAAAGTCTGAGTTCTGGTGACTATTTACTGGTGTTAGTGTTCTGCATATTTAGTTTGGTTGATTGTGAGATCTATAATGGATCAGGATCATAATGACTTATCTTTATGTGATCTGATGGACTAGATCTGGTTGCTAACATATGTATTATCCTTGTATATGTAATGATCTGGGTTTGTCTAAATTCAGGAAGTGCAACGAAGTTATCAGTAAGTAATTGTTGACATATACGCTGGTTCACTTTGGTGAAGTTGCATATACATGCTGGTTCGGCTCTTCCAAGTAGCGTATGCATGATTTCTGATGATATAGTTGGTTCTGAATATTGTTGCAAAGTTCTGTGTTCTGCTCTGTGTTCTGGTGATTGCAGTTTGTTGACTGGGTTTCAGTGATTCAGTATTGGGTGATTCAGAGATTGATGATGCTAGTGTTGATTGATTTTGTGCTTCAATGATATTGATGGGTCCAGTATGAAAATTGGATGAAACGTGGCCTTTCAGATTATGGTGTTGTGCTTCAGGAGTATCCAGTCTGAAAATTTATGAAACGTGGTACCTGGAGGATGAAAGAGAAGGTTGTAGCCTTCTGTAGGTTGGCACCTACGTACTAGTACATCAGCTAGTACAAGAGCTAAGGGGGTGGTAGCTCCCTTTCAGTAGCAGCTGGAAAATGAGTGAAGATTGGAGCATTCGGTAGGCAAGCACCTACGTACTAGTAAAAGGAACGGCTAGTACAAGAGTTAAGGGGGTTGTAGCTCCCTTCCAGGAGAAGCTGGAGAATGAGAGAAGGTTGTAGCCTTCTGCAGGTAGAAGCTTGTGTGCTGGTATAAGACTGCACCAATACAGAAATATTGTAAAAAGAAGTTTCTTATTAAAAGAAGCGTGACAACTTGCAGCAGGTGGTTTTCACCCACATTGGGTTTCCACCTTATATCATAGTGTTGATGTGTGCTTCTTGTGTGTGATGATGATCTGTTCTATTTTACTGCTCCTGTTTACTGTTCCTATGGTTAATAATGTTCTGATGCACTCATTAAGGATCAACTAACTGAATCATAAGTTTACTGGATATACGCTTGTTGCATTAAACACGGTTGCGTATACACGCAGTTTGCCTTAACTGAAGTAGCGTATATGAATCTGAATATGGAAATGAAAAGTTATACTGATTTGATAATACTGATTCACCCCCCTCTCAGTATTATTTCCAACAGGAAAAGCATACATTTGGTGGGAATATTTAAGGAATGCCTAGTTTTAGAGGGAAAGGGTTGAAGCCTACAGGAGGAACCAATAGGTTATACGCCCATGCTAAAGGAGAGAAACAACAAAATATTATTTCTACAAGCAGAGATTGGTTAACAAATTCCACTGGAGCTGAGATTGAGAGGTTCAAAGTTGAACCTATGCGATGTTGTATGTGTGGGTAGAACTACCAACAAAGGGACTTCCCTCAGTGGTAGCAAGGTGGCCCAAGAGTGTACAATGTACAGGAAACTGATACCATAGGTGACATGGACCAAAGCATATCGTGCATATATGTAGCAGTGCACTTGAATAGGCAGACAAATCTTTTGGCCTTAATTATTGAAATAGAAGGTATGATAATGACCATGATATCTCTATTTTAATAGACCTTGGATCAAACTTTAGTTATATAATTCCATAAGGGGTTGAAAGGTATGCATTGCCAAGAACAACACACAATGAGTCCTGGAAAGTTCAACTGGCCACAAGGATAAAAGGACAAGTGGAGCATGTGGTAAAATTGTGCCTATTCATACTAAATGGCTTGCCCATGAAAACATATTTAAACCAGTTACCTCTGGGTGCTTATGCGGTCTCATCAGCATGAAATGGTTGGCCAAGCGAAGAACCAAAGTCTATTGCTTTGGTAAGTCAATTGAATGCATTAATGAGGGTCATGAAAAGATGGTGTTGCAGGGGAAGTTGAAGCCAATGTCTGCCAGGATGGTAACAATTCTACAATTAAAGTGATGTAGCAGGAAATGATGTAAATTATTCACTATTCAAATAACCAATGAACTTGAAGGCAATAACAATTGTGTGAAGGAACATCCAATCTTAAAACAATTTGAAGAGGTGTTTCCTGAGGAAATCCTTATATTTCCACCACATAGGGAAGTTGATTTCTCAATTGAATTGATGCGAGGAATAAATCCAACATCTAAAGCCCCATATCATATGAGCACGCTTGAATTAATTGAGTTGAATCTACAACTAAAATAAATGTTGGATAAGGGTCACATTAGGTCGAGTGTATCACCTTGGGGATCGCCATTGTTATTTGTGAGAAATAAAGATGAAACATTGAGGTTGAGCATGGACTATAGACAACTCAACAAAGCCACCATTAATTATGTATATATCCGTTATCAGTATCAATGATCTATTTGATCAGTTGAAGGGAGCAATGTTCTTCTCAAAGAATAATATGAGATCAGAGTACCATCAGGTATACAGTATGGATGAAGGTATCCATAAAAAATAATTTCGAACAAGGTATGGGCACTACAAATTCGTGGTTGTACCATTCAGGTTTAAGAATTCTCCTGCTACCTTCATATGTTTAATGAACAATGTGTTGAGTCCTTATCTGGATAAGTTTGTGTTAGTTTTCATTGATTATTTATCCAAGTGTATTCTAAGAACAAGAAAGAGCATGAGAAACACCTAACAACAATGATACAATTATTGATAAGCATAAGCTCTATGAAAAACTCAACAAATGTGAGTTCTTTAAGCCCTAGACTCAATACTTGGGGCATATAGTCTCAAAGGAGGGCATGGTAGTTGACCCAAAAGAGATTAAATAAATCATTGTGTGGACTACTCCTTAGAATGTTTCTAAAGTAAGATCTATTATGGGGTTAGTTGGTTGCTATCAAAAGTTTATTTGATACTTTTCTAAGATTGGTTATCCAATCATGGAATTGCAAAGAAAAAGGGTTAAGTTTCAATGAGAAGTGGAATGCGCTGCCGATTTTGAGCAGCAGAAGCACTTACTTACTCATGCACCATATTAAACATGAACCAGACAAGAACTTCGTGGTGTACATAGATTCTTGCAAGGAAGAGTTGTGTGGAGTCCCCATGCAAGAAGGAGAAGTAGTCTGCTATGAGTCTAGGAAGTTGAATGAACATGAACAAAACTTTGTGACACATGATTTGGATTTGGTATTAATGCTTCATGCATTAAATATGTGGAGCCATTACCTATTGGGAAGGAAATTTACACTGATGACAGACCTTGGAGGGATGAAGGATCTATTTGACCAACCAAAGTTGAATGCTAGATAAGCAATATGGTTAGCACTAATTGTTGACACCTAATCATAGGGATTGGGTGAACAATTGCAAATAATGTAAATAATAAATAAGGGAAAATGAAGAGTCATCGGGAGATGAAACTCAAAGGTCACTCCCTCATGTATATAACTATGAACAACCCAAATGAATAAACCGATTCTCATTTGAGGAGTTACCTCCTGGCCTGACATGGTATCAGAGCCAACGCCATTTTTGGCTTCCCTCTCTGCCTTGTAACTCCTAGTCTGTCATATCTGCCATTATTTTATCATTTGTCCTCTGGCCAGATTACTTCTCTGTCCTCCCATTGCACATACCATTCAACTTGGCCCTCCGCTGCACAGTCGGCCCCAAATAGTACACAACGCACAGTCCCAATTCTCATGCCATGGTTTTATTTCCATTCATTGCTGGGCTCCAAAACGCATCGACCTTGCTTCTGCCATACACTCTGCTTTGAATCTGCTCTGCTCTGTCGAGAACAATGCTCCACGCACAGTCCTCCATCTGGTTATACTCCCAAACGCTACGGTTATACTCCTAAACCGCCCTCAGTGGGCTCATCACTGGCTAAGACGTGCTCCCGACAGTGCGGCACAAATTTCCATCCCATTACATTTTATCACTGCGTTGTTGCTTGAGCCCAATAAGACCTGGAATGTAAAGCAAGTTGAGGATCCATGGTGCAATATCCAGTAGCAAGCAGAGGATCCGTGGTCCAATATCCGACAGATCGTCGCAAGAACGAAGTGCAATGAAACATTGAATTACCTTAGTGCAGTGCGGTGAGCGTGGACTTGTCTACCAACTCCATTTATATAGCTGCGTTGTTGGTAGTTATTTGATAGCCGCGTTTTTTTGGTGGTTTCTTACATACCACTGCATTCGTACGTTTGACAAAAGCATACACAAACGCTCAACTTTTTTATCTGTGCTCTCCCCACCGGTTGCCATACCCTATTACTACTCACACGTTGTTATGTAACTCTACCTTCACATGAATCCACTCCCCTATATACATAATAACGTTGTGCCCATAATAATATCGTTATCCAGGTTTCGTTGTCTATTTTCATATAGAGTGGTATATATATACAACGTTGATTTCATTCTTTTTATTATCTTGGAATTATGGTATAACTTTGAATTATGGTATAACGTTGTTCCATATAACACCTCTCCAATATACCACCTTCCGTTACTGCATTTTTTATAATCACCAAAACTGCAATTTTTAACCAACAGAAGTGCATTTTTTTGTATATTGACAACAGAGTAAATTTTTAAAATGCACTCATTAATATCTATTGTGGGAGTGGTTTTCAATGGGAAGGAGAATTATCCTGAGTAGTCTCGGAAAATCAAACACACTCTCATTTTTAATGAGCTCTGGAAATGAGTGTGTGTTGGAGAAGGAGACAAAGAACTAGAACAACCTATCTCAGACAAGGAATTTTCCATTTGGGAAAATAAGAATAGAAAGGCTTATGCCTTGATTGTAGCATCAGTAAATGAAGAGGTGATTCGCCATATTTCGCGATTTTCAAATGCTTTTGAAGCCTTAAAAAAACTGAAGGAACTCTATGACTCACACTCTGCACTTGAAGTTATTCAACTCATGATTAAATTGTTCAACCTCGAATTACAAAATCATGATCCTCTTGCTCTTGCGTCAGAAGTAAAATATATTATGTGTGATATCAAAGTCACTATGTTGTGGCACATTGTAATATTGGAGTAAATGAAGACTTATTTAATGCTTCACTTGCTTCTTGGAAAAATGATTGGTTTCTTGATTCAGGAGCAACTTGCCACATGACTTCTAGAAGATAGTTTTTTGAATAATTTACTGACAATGTTGATGGAGCAGTATACTTTGCAGACAAATCAAAACTCAAGCCATCAGGGCTTGGCAGAATCAGGCTCAAATTGCTTGGTCTTCCAGACTTTCTTCTGCATGATGTTTTATATCTTCAACAGCTCAGGAGAAACTTGTTGTCCTTGGTCCACATCTGCCAGCAAGGGAACTCCATTCATATGTTTGATGGAAAGGTTGAGGTGAGAAAAGAATAAAATCACTCACTTGTCATGACGGGGATAGAAGAAGAAAGGCTTCTCAAGATGCAAGGTACCTTTGCTCGTGCACAAAATTTCTCATACAATTCTCATTATGATGAAAGTACATTTCCATCAAGTTTATTATGTCATGCTAGATTTGGACACTTGAACTATGACAACCTCCGCTTGTTGAAGAAAAATGGTGTTATTGGTTTGCCTACAATTCTTAGGAAACTTAAGCAATGTGATGCTTGCATTCTACGAAAGCATAGCAAACAGTCTTTTCACGATTCACATTCCAGAGCACATAGAAAACTTGAAATCATTCATTAGGATTTATGTGGTCCAATGCATGTTCCTTCGACAAATGGAAATAAATATATGATGACATTTATTGATTACTACACCAGGGTGTTTTGGGTTTATTTATTGAAGAACAAATCTTATGCTTTTCAAACATTCAAGAACTTTCATACATGGATTGAAAATGATGCACAATCTCATATTGGCTCTATTCGCACTGATAATGGAAAAGAATACACTTCAAATGAATTTGAAAACTATCTTTGCCAACATGGGATCAAACATCAAACAATTGTGCCTTACAATCCCCAACAGAACGTAGTCGCTGAAATAATGAATAGGAAAATCTTAAATATTTTACGCTCCATGATGATTTTCAGGAATGTAAAATTGATGTTTTGGGTTGATGCAGTTCTATGAGATGTATATCTAAATAATAGACGTCCATCTAATGCTATTAGAAACAAGACTCCTTATGAAATGCGGTATGGTCACATTCCTTCGGTAAAGCATCTCAGGGTCTTTGGTTCCACCTGTTATGCCTTGACACTAAAGGTACATAGAAACAAACTTGGTGCAAGGAGTCAGAAGTGTATCTTCTTGGGGTATTTAAACACCTCCAAAGAATACCATCTCTATGATGAAGTTAATAAAAATTTTGTTGTCTCTAGAGATGTAATCTTTCTTGAATCATCCAAAGTTGACAATGTTGTTGAGCAGCAACTTAATCGCTTAGATAGATTCACAAATGGAAAATCATTTCAAGAATTTGATAATCATATTCCACATCTTGAAGGGGGGATTCCTATACTGGATCAACCCGTGGAGTCTTCTTGTGAATCACTTTCTCCCCTGCATGAAACTTCAACCACTGATAATACTTTGAGTGATGTGATTGACAGAATTGGGAGACTCAACCTTGATTTAGTCACAACTCAATCAACTGAGTAGCTTGGACCATCTCAGAAAGGTTCCCTAAAGTGGTTGACAAAGACACTTGGAATTGTTCATCCTGATAAGGTTGGAAAGATAGGAACAAGAAATTCAACCTGACAAAATGGAGGTGATGTAGATGACTCTGATTCACCTGTTGATATGGATGTTTCTTATGATTGTGAATTGAATTTGTCTATATATTTTGAACCAACTTCCTTCAAAGAATCTTCTTCTCATGATGAATGGAAAGAAGCGATGCAAAAGGAGTATGATGCCTTGATAAAGAATGGAACTCGGAAGCTGGTTGATCCTCCATCGAGAATCAAATCAATTGGCTGCAAGTGGGTCTACAAGAAAAAGTATAAAGTTTATGGCTCACTTGACAAGCACAAATCTAGGCTTGTGGCAAAAGGTTTTGCACAGAAGGAATGGGTCGATTATGAGGATACTTTTCCCCCATAGAAAAATGGGCTACCATCCGGACACTCTTTTCCTTCGCAACTCAAAACGGTTGGAAATTCCATCAAATGGATGTAAAAATTACTTTATTGAGTGGAGATCTAAAAGAAAATGTTTTTATGTCCCAGCCTGAAGGATTTTCTGTGAAAGAACATGAACATAAAGTATGCAAACTTGTGAAATCCTTGTATGGCCTCAAGCAAGCACCACGAGCCTGGTATGAAAAATTAACTGAGCATCTTCTGAAACTCAATTTCAAACATTATGATCTTGATGATGCAAATTTTTTGTCAAGAAAGTTGGCAAAATAGTTGTATATCTTGTGGTATATGTAGATGATCTTTTGATGACAGGGAACAATGAGAGCTACATTGCATCCATAAATATGTAATTGAGGAAAGGTTTTGAAATGACAGATTTGGGCTATGTTCATTACTATCTTGGTATTGAAGTAACTCAACATCCGAAGTCCATATTCCTTTCTCAAAATAAGTATATTGGAGATCTGTTGAACAAGTTTGGCATGGCTGAATGCAATCCTCTAACTACTCCAATGGAACAAAACTCAAAGCTCACACTCATTGAAGGAAAAGAATTTGAGGATGCAACAAAGTATAGACAACTTGTAGGAAGTCTCAACTACCTGAATACTACCAGACCAGACATTTCATTTGTTGTTGGAATCCTCTCTAGGTTTATGCAAAAGCCTTGAGAGGGACATTTGTCTATTGCAAAAAGAGTTCTAAAGTACTTGAAGGGAACTCAATACTTTGGACTCAATTATACACGTGTGGGCGACTTCAGCTTGATTAGATACTCTGATTCAAACTTTGATGGAGACAAAGAAAATGGGGTATCTACTTCTAGTTATGCTATGAGTCTTTGCTCAGGAGCTGTCTCCTAGAGATCACACAAACAATCAGTTCCAACAAATTCCACAATAGAGGCAGAATATGTGGTAGTAGCTGAGGCAACAAAAGAAATTGTGTGGCTCAAGAAATTTCTGGAAGATTTGTAGGTAAAACAAGTACATTTGACTCCACTCATGATTGACAACACCTCTGCAATAAATTTGGCCAAGAACCCAAAGTTCCATGATTGAACGAAGCACATCAATACAAAATATCATCTAATTCGACATCATGTTGAGGCCAAGACAATCCATCTTCACCATTGTTCCACTAATGAGAAGATTGCAGACATCTTCACCAAAGTGCTTGGAAGAGAAAAGCTTGAAATATTCAGAACGATGCTTCGACTCACCAACATCCCTTCAGATTAAGGGGGGGAATGTTGACACCTAATCATAGGGATTGGGTGAACAATTGTAAATAGTGTAAATAATAAATAAGGGAAAAATAAGAGTCATCGGGAGATGAAACTCAAGAGTCACTCCCTTATGTATATAACTATAAACAACCAAAATGAATAAACAGATTCTCATTTGAGGAGTTACCTCCTGGCCTGACACTAATCAATGGATTTGACCTCAAAAAATACATCAAAGGGAAGGAAAATAAGGTAGCTAATGCACTCAACAAGAGGCTTCAATTGGTGCATACAGTTGTTGTGAGTTCTTGTGAATTCAACATTCAAGAAAAGACAAAAGAGGTCGAACAACAAGATATACAATATCAACAAATTAAGGAAGACTTACATCAAGAACTTAAAGGGACACTGAGCAAGGACTACTCCATTGCGGAAAGTGGACTGCTAAAGTTTAAAGGGAGATGATATATACCTAGTATGGTGGATTTGGGGAAGATCATTATGGATGAGCATCACAAAATACCATATTTCTGTGACGAGGGATACTAAAAGATGATAATGACTATGAATAAGTTATACTATTGGCCAAGCATGAAAAAGGAGGTTTCCAAGTATATAATTCAATGCCTAGAATGCAAACATGTAAAGGTGGAATACAAACATCCAGTGGGATTGTTGTAGCCAATTCCCATTCTAGAATAGAAGTGGGAAGTTATTTCCATGGATGTTATCGTTCATTGCCAATGACATCTAAGAAACACGATGCTAATATGGTTGTGGTTGAAAAATTGAGCAAAATGGCTCACTTTATGGTTGTTAAGTCTACCCATACAACAAAATACATTGTCCAAATTTTTATAAAATAGATAGTGAGGTTACATGGAGTACCTAAGAAAATTGTTTCAGACTGAGATGCTAAGTTTACTTCAAATTTTTGGAGAGTGTTGTTTGCTAGTACATGAACATAATTAACCTTCAGTACATCATACTATCCAAAAAAAAATGGGCATATTGAGTGGGTAAACATAGTGTTGTAAGACATGCTTAAGATGTATGTCATGCACTAGCCAAAGAAGTGGGAAGAATTCCCGCCTTCAGTTGAGTTTTCCTACAATAATTGGTACCAAGAATACTTGAAGATGAGTCCATTTAAGGCACTTTATGGTAGGAAATGCAAGAAACTTATAAGCTAGAGTGATCCATTGAATAGGGTGCACATTGGACCATATATGCTAAAAGAGGTGGAACATGAATTGACAGTTATCAAGAAGAATTTAAAGGTGGATCAAGACAAACAAAAGAGATATGTGGACTAATATAGAACACATAAAGAATTTGAAGTGGGAGATTGATCCAAGTGGATATTGGTGGCCACCCACCTATTCCAATTGGACCCCCACCATTGTTTCTTTCAGTTTTTCAATTTCCTTAATTGTAGCACAATTTACTATTTTTGCAAATTTTTCAGGTCCTGAACTTCTAGAGCTGTTTTGTGGCCCTAAACGATGTTTTTTTGGAAAATCACTAGAGGTGAACATGTGTTTGTAACTCAACATTCATTGTTAACAGTTGTAGTCCTCGGATAGATATTTCTGATGAGGTATCATGTGCGTCAAACGAAGATCATATGCCAAAGTTACGACCCCAGGAAATTGATGTACCAATTTAACCCAATGGGGCCCATAGTTTAGTGTTTCATCTCCTAGGGTTAAGTTTATGGATGTTTGGGGTTTTCCATTGTTTCTCAATAATAAATAGGCCCTCAAGCCTCATTGTAACATAGTTCAGAGGCATGTAGCCACAACATCTCTTCTCAAAGATAAGCTACCATCGCCCAAACTAGTTTATTTCCACTCTGTATGTAAGCATATTTCAGTTCTTTGATATTAATGAAATGAAGTTTTATTTCTGTTGCATCTCTATCTTTATGGTTATATTTGTAATTTTTTGCATTCCTATTTAAATTTGGATCAATGGTATCAGAGCGGTCTACTCTTTCTCGATCCTTCTTTGTATGTCCCCAACGAGGTTAGGGCTCGACTTGGTTGAACCTTTGCAAGATCAGCCTCACAAACCCCGACGACTGCCCATGGGGGAAGAAAAGAAAGACAAGGGAGTAGGAGATCCTATCAAAATATTGCTCGAGAAGGCCCTCGAGAAACAAAGGAATGCGATGATGGATAACTTTTCCTAGATCCTTAAATGGTTTCCCACCGGCGGCGCATCGACATCCAACAACCACTCTGGAGGCACCACTCTTTTTAAGGTACAAATAAACTTTGACATTCCCATATTTGATGGCCAAATAGATGCAGACACTGTAGATAAATGGTTAAATTTGCTAGAAGGATATTTTTCTATTCTTGATTTTTCCAATCGGGAAAAGATTACTTTTGCTCTTCTCAAAGCCACCCCCCACGTCAAGGAGTGGTGGGAAACCTACTGTGAGCATAAGGATGAAAGTACGCCCTCACTGTTTTCAGCCGCACCTAATTGGAATTCATTCCGAGCCGCATCAAGGAGCAGTATTACCCTGTCGGGAGTTATGACGATAAATATATAAAGTGAACCACATTGCGACAGGGAAGGGACCAAGACGTGTCAGAGTTCACAAATGTTTTCCATACCCTTCGCACGAAGTTGGGTATTAAGGATTCTAAGAAACATTTGGTACTCAAGTACCACGACTTCCTATGCAGGTACATCCAGGATGAGATGGAGTTCTTGGACATCTCCTCACTCAGTACGGTGTATCGATAAACTATCAAGATCCAGCAGAAGCTTAAACAAAAAAAAGCGATACTTTGGATATACGAATCTGAAGCAAGGGAAAGGTACCCCCAAACCGCAGAACAAAGGACAAATCCAAGGAGGAGTGGCCTAGGAAAAGCCACCAAAGTCGCAAGCAAAGAACAACACTATGAAACCAAAGAAGGACACAGGAAAGTGGTGTGAGTTCCATAAGATCTCCCCTCACAACAAAAGTTAGTGTCAGGCCAAGCAGTCACTGGTGGCCAAGCTGAAGGCTTTTGAATCAGATGCATGTTCCAACTCTGAGTCAAAACCCAACAAGAGGAATGGAAAAGGGAAGCAGATTATCAATGCAAAGCACAATGCCACCGTTGCCACCACGAAGATCCAAAAGGAGGAACCCAAAGATCCAGAGGAGGATTGCCTCTTCCACTCCCAGATGTGGGTAAAGGGTTTCCCACTACACTTCATTGATGACAGCAAGATCCAAAAGAAATTCATTTTAGCAGAGGTCATGAAGCGGTTGGGCTTACCAACCGCAACACACCCACAATCGTACACCATCCGGTAGGTTCACCAAGGACAAGATCTTTATGTCAGCCAGCAGTGTCGCCTTCCATACAACATCAAGCCCTTCACAGATGAGGTATTTTGTGACCTTGCTCCTCTTGATGTTTGTGATGTATTATTAGGACAACCATACTTGTGGAAGTGACATGATATGTATGAGTCAAGGCCTCACACTGTTATTTTTACCTTGGGAAATAATTTGTACAGAATATTGGAGGTAGCACTGCCTACCGCCATCTCTTGGTTACTGCAAAACAATGCAGTAAACTCATTTCCAAAACCAGGAAATTTGTTTTCCTGATGATACGCCCTCAAGAAAAGAAGAAGATGGTGGCCACGACCTTTAGACAGGTGCCCTCCACATGACAAAAATAGATGGACAAGGTTATGGAAGAGTACAAGGACATCTTCACCTCCCCTGTAGGGGTGCCTCTACACTGTCAAGTAAAGCACTCCATCGATCTGACCCCAGGTGCGCCATTTCTCAATGGACCAATCTATCGGTGCTCTATTCTGGAGAACGGCGAAATCAATAGATAGATTCAGGAGTTGTTGTAGAAATTTCAGATCTGGACACGTTCATCGCCTTGTGGGAGCCTGATCGTGTTGGTATAGAAGAAGGATGGGACTTGGAGACTCTGTATTGACTATCATGCATTGAACAAGATCAATGTTCGGAATAGGTACCTGATTCCATGAATCGATGATCTTCTAGACCAACTCAAGGGGGAAAAATATTTTAGGAAGATCAACTTGAAGTCCGGATATCACTAGGTACCAATCGAACCCTCCAATGTGTGGAAGACTGCCTTAAAATCCAAGGAGGACCTTTTTGAATGGTTGGTTATGCCTTTCAGGTTGACGAATGCTCCTGCAACCTTCATGAGGTTGATGGATGACATCTTGCTGCCATTTACTGACTCATTTGTAGTGGTATACTTGGATGACATCCTGATCTTCAGCCAGAGTTGGGAAGAGCACCTCCACCACATCCCACAAGTTCTCCAAACACTGCAACAACACAAGTTGTGTGCCAATTTGGAGAAATGCACTTTTGGCATGACCCAAGTTCAGTATTTGGGATACATTATTGATGAACAGGGAGTGCATGTGGATCCAACCAAGATCCAATTCATTGGGGATTGGCCAGCCCCAACCACTCTGACAGAGCTCCGCAAATTTCTAGGTCTCGCCAATTTCTACCACTAGTTCGTGTTGGGATTCTCTCATATCACTTGGTCCTTGAGTCAAGTCACCAAGGGAGGAGTGAAAGAAAAATTCTTTTGGTCTGAATCTAAAAAAAATTCATTCACAGAGTTGAAACATCGCCTCTGCTCTGCACCAGTGCTCACATTACCAGATTTGCAACAACCATTTGAGATCGAGACAAATGCCTCTGACTATGCTATTGGGGTAGTCATTACTCAATAGGGGCATCCAATGGCATATCACAGTGAGACACTTTCAGAGACAGATCAGAAGTATCCCACTTATGACAAAGAGATGTATTCCATTGTGCAGGTCTGCCAACAATGGAAGCATTACATTTTGGGGAAGGAAATGGTCATCCACATAGACCACCGACCCCTACAGTTGATACAGACGCAAGGGAAGATCTAGAATGATCACCATCATAAGTGATCTACATACCTGCAACAATTCCATTTGAATATTAAGTATAAGAAGGGAAACACCAATAATGTTGCAGACTACCTCAGCTGACCACCAATCATGGCGTTAACCACCTTGCTAAACTCTTGTGAGCACAAGACTTCTGATTGGCCACTTCTCTACAAAAGTGACCCAGAATTTGGCCACACATACCAGATGTTCTTGGAGGGTCATCAAGTTCCATATTTTCACCTCTAGGATGCACTATTATGCCACCTATGACACTTTTGTGTTCCTTCAAGTGAGCGTGCCAAGATGATTTGGGAAGTGCACTAGAGTCAAGCTGCTGGGAATTTCGGGGTCGAGAAAACATTGGCAGTACTGCAAAAGTATTTCTATTGGATGAACCTTCAACAAGATATCAGAAAGTACATTAGATCTTGCACTGCTTGTGTCATTGCCAAATCGACCATCAAGAAGCAAGGCCTCTATAATCTGCTTCCTACCCCTAGTTGACCTTGGGAAACCATCTCCATGGATTACATGTTGGGCCTTCCTTCTACTAAGCATGGAAACAACTGTGTTTTTATGGTCGTTGACAAATTCTCAAAGATGGCCATTATGGCGGACTACAAGAACAATATCACAGCAGAAGCCACTGCTAAAATCTTCTTTGAAAGAGTGTGGGTACACTTTGGGATCCCACAGTTTATCATCTCAGATTGGGACAACAGGTTCCTCAGTACATTTTGGTCCAGTCTTTGGTCGATGCTGGACACCAATCTCACTAAGTCCACAACTTTCCATCCCCAAACTGATGGCCATATAGAGGTCGTCAACAGGATGATAGTAAACATTTTGTGCATGTACAACTCAAAGAATCCACACACATGGGATGAGAGCCTCCCCTATGTCCAACATAGCTATAACCGGTCTCTCCACAACTCGACTAGCCACAACCATTTTCAGGTGGGCTTGGGATTCCAGCAATTGTCCCATTGATGTGGCCATATCATTTGCAGCTACTCAAGAAGATTCGGCTCATGTCCAGTCTGAAGCCGACAAGGCAAACAACTTCATTGAGCACATTCAGCACATCCGCTAGTAGGTCCACGAAATTTTGGAGAAATGAAATTCCAAGTACAAGCAACGACATGATCAACATCAGGTGCCACACAAGTTTCAAGTGGGCGACAAAGTTTGGTTGCATTTGTAGAAGGAACGCCTTACTAGAGCCTATCAGAAAATCAAACCACTCTGATATGGTCCTTACACCATTACCATGGCTGTAGGAGACAATGCATTTGAGCTCAGCATTCACCCATTCCTTGGCTTGAACCCAATGTTCAATGTGGACCACCTTCGACCATACTTCCCACCATTGCTTGTTATAGACATTTTTGTGCCTTACAGCATGAAGCATGAAATGTCGATAATCTGAGGGATCCAAAGTCCCTAAACATGTTGTTCCTACCCCTAGAGGAACAAGGTCAGCAAACCACAGCACTGAAAATCAGTTCTCCACCTGAAAACACTAAAAAACAAGCTGTTTCTGGATCATGTCAGCTGCTCCACTGAGCATCTGCGCTGAATGTCAATTGCTCCACTCTGTACCTGCGCTGAATGTCAAATCTAATGAAGGCTACCTGTGCTGGGCGAGATTGGCCAAGTGGCACAGTCATTCTGCAAGGTGTCAAATGCCCAGGAAGCTTCCAAACTGACACTTGGATCAGGGAATTCGCCTTGTGATGAGTAAGAGGATCTAGATCTCCAAGTGGAAGCAAGAAACTCCAAGTGGACTCAAGAACTGAAGTATAACTAAAGTGGGAGAGGACACTAGTCAGCTTCATGCCAGCCTCAAGCTGACTCATCCTTTCTCCAAATCTCCTATATATAGAGCTCTCTCATGAGGTCTAGGAAGGCTGGAATTTTGTGCAAGTAAGGAAGTGCTGTTGGTTTGTGTATAGAACTATTGGGTGATTGCTTTGAAGGAGGTGAAGAGGAGATTTCTTTCTGCTGGGAGGTGTTGCTGGATTGGGCCTATTATGGTTGTAACACTCTCAGAACTTTACTTCTTCCATTAATAAAGTATTTGAGGTTCTTCTATATGCATGTGTCTCTATGGTGAATTGATGCTTGTATATTTGATTTATTCTAATCCTTGAATCAGTTATGGATGTATGCTTCTTGTAGATTCCTTTCTTTGTGCTTTTACAGGATCTTTGTGTAGCTGGGCCGGTGAAAGAGCAAGGAGCTAGGAGCAAGCAGCAAGAGGGAAGATTGGATCAACCATTAGCGGAAGATAACGGTTAGTGGATCCCTTTTCTCTTCTCTCTCTCATCTCATAAAGAAGTAATCTTGAATAGCTTTGTATTCAGTTGTTGTTGAGGTACTATCACCCTTAGAGTGGGATAGGGTCATTCCGTATTGGATACTTTTCCCAACAACAAATTGGCGACTCCGCTGGGGAACGTATCTTGTTGGTTGTTTGTGTTTTTGCTATTCATTTCATAAACAAAGGGAGTACCGAATCGAACTGTGTTTGAATCATTCAAATACAAAGTAGAGGGCAGCTACTCTAGCTCAGTTTCTGGGCAAGTTTATGATTTGAAGAGCTGATCCATAAGGACTCTAATAAGCTCTTAGTGATAGCTTTTCATCCTCCTTGTCACCCCTTAGTGTGTCCTTGACTGATAGCTTCTGATTTGAGCAAAAACTGTGAATTTTTGAGCAATCTGTGACCCGGAAATCACCAGAAACGAAAGTTTCGTTCTTCAGTGCAGGCTGTACAAAGGCTGTTTGCATTTCAGCGCAGTTCCCGAGTGGGCTACCTGCGCTGAAGGTCAAACAGGCAGTGTTCCACCTGCGCTGGACCAGTCCTGCCTTGTGCTGCTGGGGTTTCCTGCTGTTTCTTGCCTTGTTTTCACTCTTGTTTTTGCTGTTTGTTACCAGTCAGTGGGCCTATCTGAAACCAACTTTCCTTGTCACTATTCCGCCTCAGTTATATAAAGAAACTGTGTTTGTTCTTTGTGTATTTCTTGTACATTTACAGTTTCCCATAACGAAAGTGAACTAGTCTTGCTATGACCTCTTAGATCTAGACCTGTGATAAAGTGTCGTTTTGATCTTAAGAGTTAGTTTGTTTGCTGTTCATAGCTGATTGGGCTTTTGCTTTCGTCATTTGGTTTGAATTTATATATTTCTAGTGTCGAAACAAGTAAATCTTAAGGTGTCTTTTGATTTTGGACAAGCTTGTTTGCTTTCACTTGAAATTGAATTCAAAATTATACAACAGCTTTCTTTTTGCATTTCACCAAAATTAAGAAAGAGAAAAGAAATACTTGCATTGTGCATGTGCATTATGACAGCTTGCATGTTGATTTAGGAAAAAATGCATTAGTGTGTGCTCTATGATCTGTGTGAAAAGGTGTTATCTTTCCTTTCCCTTAGTAGTTAAGGTTTTCAAAGTTGAAAGATTGAAAAGCTTGCTTATCATCTTAGACTGCATTTATGAGTGTTATCATACATCTCGTGGTGATCCATAAAGGCAAACTGCTAAACAAGATCAACCTTAAAATAAATTGAATTTACATAACAACGCATTGAAACATAACGCAAACATCTAGAGGTCTAAGCTAGAGACGTGTTCCGGCGTCGTTAAACGTGATATCTTAGCGTTGAGTGGTTGGGTGATTCCTCCACGGTGAAGCGATAAGTATCAATACGGACTTGTGCTCCCACGTACCGTCGCGTATATATTGGGAGACCCCTATAGGAATAAAGCCTTTATCCAATAGGAAACTGTGTCGGCCGCCCTACTGATCGCAATGCAGTGAACACAGCATTCACGAAGATCGACCACTCGTACCGTAAAACGTATTCTGTGGTTTTGCGAAAAGTTTGGCACACCCTCTGCCTAGAACTCCAGAGCAGTTTCTTTTGGCCTTTTTCAAACTCTATAACTGAAAAAGTCCATCCGAGCATTTGTCACTTCGGGCTCGTTAAAACATCGAAGGAGACTAGAGTCATCTTTAGCTTTTTCTCAACTCTTAAAAAGTGAAAAAGCAAGTTGTGTCTAAGCGTCGTTATAAAATTTATTTTAAACGGAACATAATCACCTCCTATTCCCGCGTTGATCTTAAAGTTGAGAACATGGAACGCCCCAACCAAGGAACTCCACATGATGGAAATCCTAGTCCATTCTCCTCTTGGGGAGAAGTTGGTGTGCCCCACATGGCCACATTGTCGCTTCCAGGACTGACAATTGGCCTGCCTATTTGGCTTTTCTCAACTAATGTAGTTCAGACCACCATGGTTCCTGAACAGTCGAGTCAACAGTTAGATCAGTCTAGAGCTGCCCACCAGCCTTCAACTTCCTAT
The DNA here is from genome assembly GCA_031772625.1 of Pinus tabuliformis. NCBI lineage: Eukaryota > Viridiplantae > Streptophyta > Pinopsida > Pinales > Pinaceae > Pinus > Pinus tabuliformis. Next base: position 623,601,028 of record CM062817.1, read on the forward strand.
AACTCTTCCTCCAATCCTTCATCTTCGAAAGGTAGAGCCGGCAAAAGCCAAGCTCCCATGGAGAAGAAGGAGAAGAAGAAGAAAGAGAAGAAGAAGAAGGAGCCTAAGACGACCGGGGGCAAGCAAAAGACATCTGACAAAAACCCACACACAGCACAGACCGGGCCTAAATCGCCATGTGTCATATGTAGGGGAGACCACTTCCATAGAGATTGTCCCTGTATTCCCCGGATACTAAGGGACTGGTCACCTCGTTTGCACAATTCGGGAGCATCAACCTCTGATAGCCATGTTGATTGCTTACCCTCAACCAGCGAAAGTGAAGGTTCAAGACAAAGAGGGGGAGTAAGATCCCCCTGCAGACTGTGTGAAGGCGATCACGCCATCCACCGTTGTCCCTTCTTAGACGAGGCGAAGAGAGTTTTGGAAGATCGCCCGGTTTCACCGGTAATACTTCCTCCTGGATACAAAAAACTCGTGCCAAGTCCTTCGTTGGTTGAAAATGCAGCTGGCCCGCTCAAGTGGTCAGCTGAAGCGTCAGTCATTGAAAATGAACCTACTGAATCCAGACCAGACGAAAGTCTAAAGGTCGATACGGCAGTTGACCCGGTTCTTCCTTCAGAGGTTTCATCCTCAAATGACACCGTCACTGAAGATTCATCTTCAAATGACACCCTCACTGAAGAGAATAAGGATGACACCATCCAGATTCTTTTCATCAACACAGATTCTGATGAGCATCAGGGCAATGCGCCCATTCCTTTATCGCAGGAAGGAACATCGTCAGGATCGTATCCGGCAGTGTATTCAGTCCCACCACCAAGCAACCTGGTTGTGTCCTTTGATTGGAACCAACTAGGCAGACCCCGGTTACCAGCCAGTATACCATTCAGAATCATAGTCCGAATTTACAGAATGGTAATGGCTGGAACTATCATTGATGAAGGGGAATCTGTGAGTATCCTTTCCTCTATTGCTTGGAAAGCACTGGGTTCCCCAGAGCTTTTACCTGAGATAAGAAATCTCTCGGGTTTTGATAAAGGAACCAGTCGACTGTTAGAGATCCTCCCCAATGTACCTGTTACATTGAAAGGGAAGACCGTTCAAATGAACGTGATGGTCGTTCAAGGACCCTTGGATTATAACCTACTTCTTGGACGAGACTATATATATTGCATGGGAGCTGTAGTCTCCTCACTCTTTAGAGTAATGTGTTTTCCACACGAAGGAAGAATGGTCAAGCTCGTAGACCAACTTTCATTTCCAGGATCACGCATCGCAAATAGTCAAATACCAACCCTCAATGGTCTATTCACCCAAGAAATGTCTCCACCCACAGTCCTCCTTCCCGATGAGTGCGAGTGATTCGGAAAGATGGGACTGGAACCCAGGGGGCATGCATCCTGGTCTGCTTCGGGCAGAGGAAACCTTGGGTATAAGGTAGAATTTCCGCGAAGGAATATGACTAGTCCGTACCCCGTCCGTGGAAGGAAAAGGGGTTGTTCTAGAACACGATTCTTTCGTCAAAGTTATGTGTTTGATGATTTCTAGTCATTCACCTTTGTCTAAATAGGTAGGCAATACCAAAGAAAGAGATTCCTTTGCGGCAGCAAATTGTAACCATCTTTGGGTAAAAGGCAAGCCTCACCCATCAAAACAAATGTTTTGAAGGATAAGTAGGGGCAGCCTCCAAAGAAAGAGATTCCTTTGCTGCAACAAATTGTAACCATCTTTGAGTAACCTAATGATAGACATCGCCAAAGAAAGAGTTTCATTTGCGGCAGCAAATAAAACCATTTTTTGGATAACTTGAAAGAGGCAAGCCTCACCCGTCAAAACAAATGTTTTGAAGGATAAGTAGGGGCAGCCTTGAAATTGTACTTTATACCTGGGGGCATGCGAACCTTTTGGAGTGCGAGCAAAGAGCGGTTATTTATCTGTTTTTTGGATTAGTCGTTTCCGAACTTGCATAAAGAAAGGATGTGGGGCAAAGGTCAAAATTTGCCAAATGAGGAGCATAGCTTCGTGAGATAAAGCTCCATAAAAAATAGCTATCTCACAGGAGACATTTTTTATCTTATGACTGGTATATCGAGCAGTTTTACCGCGGAATTTATGCTCGTTAAAAAATAGAAAAGCGAGATCCGAGCAGTTTTAGCGTCATAGTTCATGCTCGTTAAAAAATAAACATAAGCTTTCGAGCAGTGTTTTGGCGCATTCAAGCTCATTAAAAAATGAACCCATCTCGGTAAATAACCATTGTGATCGTAAATTTATTAGCCATAAAAGCCTTGGTCGTGTTTTGCACCTGCCACCTCCATTTCATTTGGCCAATCGTTCACCTCCATATGATTGTTTACCCATTTTGAGGAACAGCTGCGAAGAGTGATTTCACTTAGCCATCCTTGTGACACTGCCGTGATTGGAAAATTCCAACCTGTACCTGGAATCCGCTGCTATCCCTGTTTATCACTCGTTCCTCAAAAGACGAGTCTTCTTTGAGCTCTTTTCTCCTGACTCGTAAAATATGAAAAGTTTGCCGAGTTTTGGCCTTCTAGCTCGTTAAAGTGACCGGAAGAGCTATCCCTCCTCTAGATTTTAATCTTTTTGGACCTGAGGGATTATTGCACAAAAAGGTCGAGCGCTTGTTTTATTCGGCTCGTTAAAGTTATCGAAAACTCATCCCTTCTGTATTGTTTTATACTTTTTCGGACTTAAGGGATTAGATGACGAAAAAGGAATTTTGGAGTTAACTTTCTGTACCTTTTCAGACTCTCTAAAAATGAAAAGGACCGAGTTTTCCTTGTCGTTAGACTCGTTAAAATGATTAAATAGCGACAAACTTGTCTTTAGACGAGAACGAGTTTCCCTATCGCTAGGCTCGTTAAAACATAGCGATGGGCTTGCCCGAAGGGCAAGTTATAGAACAAGCATATGTTATCCTCCTCAAGCTTGACAAAAATAAAGAGGTACTGGTCAAAAATGACTGGGGAAAAATTGGGAGAACCTCAAAGCTTTAATGGTAGCAAGTCACTCTTGAACATGACACTTTGTCCTCCGTATCACATCGGGTTGGGTTGTTTCATTCACCGGTCTCATCACCATGGTCCTCGCCAAACCATCCACATTTGGGGTAATGCTACCGATCCATCACATCAGTGTCGTTATATGTTCAAGAGATGTGTTCAGAAAGAGTCAACCATGTCCCATCCACTGCCATACATTATCCTTCATCCACCCATGATCGCCACCCTGAATCATATTTCACAGATTGTTTTCACCTCCACTAAAATCATTAGCTCCGTTCTGTGTCACTGATGTGGGATTCATTAAGGCCCTCCTTTGACGGATCGCTTCTTGTCGACTTCAGCTCATTATCCAAGAAGTTGATCTAGGAACAAACCCCCCAGTACTTTGAAGCTTGCATGCCTCAATGGCAAGTTTCTCACTTCCGGCGACAGGTATACATCAATGACCTTCGACCAGAAGATTTTGCGTGGTGTTCGACGCCAAGTCCTTTATTCACACCACGTGAATTGTACTGCAGTACCTTGAGGGTCATTGTCATTATTGGTGATTCCTCTCGCGCTTGTTAACGATTTACATTATTGACCGGTAATCAAGCGATGTCTTTCCATGTTCGACTTCAGCGCAATTCTCACATGGATCGACTTGTACTTAGAGTGAAGATCGAACGAGTTTGAAGACCCCGGATCTAGTTTCATCCATCCGGGCTGCGATATATATTCAGGATATAAAGACATTTGTTATGTACATCATTGCAGCAGATGATCATCCTACTCAAAGGATGATAATTTCAGCAGAGAATTATCAGTCTACCATCAGACGATCGTCTGTTCTATGTACCAAAATGAATTTATAAAGCTGAGCATGGGAATGCCCGCCTCAGCTAGATCATGAAAGCAGAATGAAAAAATAATGTATTGTATTGTATTTTATTACAGGGCACCTCTCAGCGATTGAATGAACTTCGGATCCTCCTGATAAAGCATTTCACCCGATAAACGACCTCATACTTTAGGGGGCAACTGTTATAGACATTTTTGTGCCTTACAGCATGAAGCATGAAATGTCGATAATCTGAGGGATCCAAAGTCCCTAAACATGTTGTTCCTACCCCTAGAGGAACAAGGTCAGCAAACCACAGCACTGAAAATCAGTTCTCCACCTGAAAACACTCAAAAACAAGCTGTTTCTGGATCATGTCAGTTGCTCCACTGAGCATCTGCGCTGAATGTCAACTGCTCCACTCTGTACCTGCGCTGAATGTCAAATCTAATGAAGGCTACCTGCGCTGGGTGAGATTGGCCAAGTGGCACAGTCATTCTGCAAGGTGTCAAATGCCCAGGAAGCTTCCAAACTGACACTTGGATCAGGGAATTCGCCTTGTGATGAGTAAGAGGATCTAGATCTCCAAGTGGAAGCAAGAAACTCCAAGTGGACTCAAGAACTGAAGTATAACTAAAGTGGGAGAGGACACTAGTCAGCTTCATGCCAGCCTCAAGCTGACTCATCCTTTCTCCAAATCTCCTATATATAGAGCTCTCTCATGAGGTCTAGGAAGGCTGGAATTTTGTGCAAGTAAGGAAGTGCTGTTGGTTTGTGTATAGAACTATTGGGTGATTGCTTTGAAGGAGGTGAAGAGGAGATTTCTTTCTGCTGGGAGGTGTTGCTGGATTGGGCCTATTATGGTTGTAACACTCTCAGAACTTTACTTCTTCCATTAATAAAGTATTTGAGGTTCTTCTATATGCATGTGTCTCTATGGTGAATTGATGCTTGTATATTTGATTTATTCTAATCCTTGAATCAGTTATGGATGTATGCTTCTTGTAGTTTCCTTTCTTTGTGCTTTTACAGGATCTTTGTGTAGCTGGGCCGGTGAAAGAGCAAGGAGCTAGGAGCAAGCAGCAAGAGGGAAGATTGGATCAACCATTAGCGGAAGATAACGGTTAGTGGATCCCTTTTCTCTTCTCTCTCTCATCTCATAAAGAAGTAATCTTGAATAGCTTTGTATTCAGTTGTTGCTGAGGTACTATCACCCTTAGAGTGGGATAGGGTCATTCCGTATTGGATACTTTTCCCAACAACATTGCTGGACACATCAAACATTGCAGAACAACTCATACCTATAGAGTTAAATCCAGACTGCATGGAACAAGCCACAATTGATCAGATCATGGACACATAGATAAAGAACACCTGATAGCAAAGGATCCAACTATATTGAGTTGTTAAATCATGCCAATTCCTTCATGAGGGACCAAGTTCAGCAGAAGTTTCCTCATCTCATGGAGGAACTTAATGCAATGGGGACCATTGCTTCCTAAGGGAGGAGGAATGATCTAGGTGGATATTGATGGCCACCCACCTATTCCACTTGGACCCCCACAATTGTTTCTTTCAATTTTTCAGTTTCCTTAATTGTAGCGCAATTTACTATTTTTGGCAGTTTTTCAAGTCTTGAACTTCCGAACTCGTTTTGAGGCCCCAAACAACATTTTTTTATAGAAAATCACCAAAGGTGAATGTGGCTTTTTATCTTGACGTATGTTGTCATCAATTTTAGTCCTCAGATAGATCTTTCTAATGAGGTATTGTGTGCATCAAATGAAGATCGTATGCCAAAGTTACAACCCTAGGAAATTGATGTACCAATTTAACCCAATGGGGCCCATAGTTTGGCGTTTCTTCTCCTAGGGTTAGGTTTTTGGATGTTTGGGATTTTCCATTGTTTCTCAATAATAAATAGGCTCTCAAGCTTCATTGTAACACAGTTCAGAGGCATGTAGCCGCCACATCTCTTCTCAGAGATAAGATACCATCACCTGAGCTAGTTTATTTCCATTTTGTATGTAAGCGTATTTCAGTTCTTTGATATTAATGAAATGAAGTTTTATTTCTGTTGCACCTCTGTGTTTATGGTTATATTTGTAATTTGTTGCGTTCTTGTTTAAATTCGGATCAGAGATCATGTGTATCTCTAAGTTAGACCAAAGAGAAGTTCATTAAGAAGTGGGTAATGTGCCAAATTGGCACCATGGTTTTGTGGGCCATTCCAAATTCTAGAGAGAATAGGGCCAATGGCGTATTGATTGAAATTGCCACCTAAAGTGATTTCTGACGTTGTTTTCGATGTTGGAGACTCAATGGAGAATATATGTGCATGATGGTGATCATGTGATTCATTGGTATGTGCTACAGGTTGAACCAAAGGGAGAGTTCCAGCCTGAATTGCTATGCATCTTAGATAAGAGGTAGATCGAGCTCTGGAACTGAGTCATTAGAGCATATCAAGGTGTAGTGGAGACACTTTGGACCAGAGGAAGCCACATGGGAGGTGGATGATCAGATGAGGGTGCCATATCCATTTTTGCTTTACAAATGAGCAATGTCAATATAATTGTAAATAAAGTTGTGTAAATATAAAGCTCCTTGTATTTTGTATATGTGTTCAGATGTAGAACATCGAGGACAATGTTCCTCTAAGAGGGTGGGGTCTGTAACAGCCCCATTGTTTCCCTCTTACGAATAATGTTGTAAACATTGTCATGTAAATTTATCTATATCAATGTAAATAATAAAATATGATGATTGGGCTAAGAGGGACATTGATTCAGAGTCTGTGGAGGTGAAAGGGAAGATGGCTTATGGAGCCAAGCCTACATTTAATTGTTACTTGTTCTTTTGACGGAAGGAATGACACTCTTGGGAATATTTATTAAGACAAGATGGAAAACAACTACCTTTTGGAACATTTCCTTCACGTATGCCCTTGAATTGAATACAACAGAGAAACACATTTAAGCCACATATGGGCCATTACTAGAAGGAGAGAGAGAATTGTACATGATAATTAAAAGCTATGTATGGATGGGAGGAAAAAGAATGAGCCAACCCACTATCGTGGTAGGGGAGAACAATGTAAACTTTGAAACGAGAATTGATACGATTACCCATTTCGTAGAGGTAGCAAAAAAGTGATCTGACTTTGACAAGCGTTGATGCATAATACACTTTTTTCAGAGCATATTTTTGACACTTTAAATAACTTATACGATTACCTGTTTTGTAGAGGTAGCAAAAAAGTGACCAGATTTTGAAAAGTGATGATGCAGAATACACTTCTTTTTTTTCGAAGCATATTTTTGACACTTTAAATTTTCTTATGTGTCAAATATAAATATTTGTTTTTAATGTTAGTGATTTTCATACTCATTTTGAAACGTGTTGATGCAGCATTAACATTTATTTTAGAGGGCTTATTTTTCACACTTTAAAATTTATTATGTCCAATGTTTTTTGAAATCATGATTACTTAACGAATTTTCAAGTCGTTTTATTTTTCTTTATTTAAATGTTGATTACTTAAAAAAGAAAATATAAAAATATATATATAAAAGACAAAAAAAAAACATAAAAAATGTAAAAAAAAAAACAAAACAAAATTTAAAAAACTATAAAATTAATTAAGTAAAAATAAAAAATTAACAAAAACTAGACCAAAAAAAATAATAATTTAAAAACAAACTAGATTAAAAAAATAGTAAATTAACCAAAAAAAGATTAAAAACTACTAAAATTAAGATTAAAAACATTTAAAAAAAAAAAACTAAAAAACCAAAAATATACTCAAAAAAAAAAAAATGAAAATGAAAATTTAAAAAATATCTATATATTTTCAAATTCAAAAAAAAAATTCAAAAAACATTTAAAATTTAAAAGCAAATATATATTTTTTATTAAAAAAAACATTTAAAATTTTTATTAAACCCTATATTTTTTATTTAAAAACAAAAAAATTAATATATATATATATATATATATATATATATATGGTAATTCTAATATGGTAGTTTAAATCTAGATAGGAGTCGAGGGATGCGATGTTGCCGAGCTTAGGGTCACGGGCTAGGGTTTGATGCAGGTTTGCCCTGGCAAGCCTGCAACAGCAACAGAGGACAGGGGATACAACAGATTCAGACGAGAGAGCACCATCACAGACCGCAGAGCGAGACCGATTGAGGCAGGTGCGGACTGACGGAGGTATGATGAGCTTGGAAGGGGGGGAGTGATCCCCTCCTATAAGAATGTGACGGCGGGAGAAGCAAGCAGAAATGGGACTACGGGAAGTCATGGTAAAAGGAGCAAAGACACACCGGTCATGGGAGCGCGTTGGCAAGCTGGTCTAGGAGGTAAATGCCTGCCCAGAGCAGCAAAAAAACCTAGGTTTGTCATTCCCAACAACAAACTGGAGGAATATAGGGGGTTTATGAAAGATCATGCATTGATCTGCAAATTCATAGGGGCCTGGCCTATAGAAAAGGAACTGGTTAAATGGATACAACAACGCTGGCAACCGAAAGGGCACATAGATCTAAAACTAGGAGCGAAAGGATTCTTTTCAGTAGTATTCTCTAACCTAGAAGACAAAGAGAAGGTATTTGAGGAGGGTCCTTCTTTAATAATGCTGGATTATTTATGCGCCACTGGGAAGAATGTTATAATCCAGATAAGGAAAAAATGTTGGCAACGCCAATCTAGGTCCGACTGTTTGGCCTCCCAATGGATTTCTGGGATCCGGAAATCCTGGAAGGAATAGGCAACTCGATTGGGACCTTTGCCAAGGTGGCAGAAACAACAAAAAAAGGAAGGTACACTTCTTATGTTCGAATCTGTGTTTACATGAACATTACAGAACCTCTCCTTGACTGCATAGAAGTAGAATATCATGATGAAATTTGGCAACAACCTTTGGATTATGAGCACATACCCTTTAGGTGTAGGAGATGCCATGAATATGGGCACCTATTCAGATCTTGCCCTCAGAACATTCCAGAGTCCACTCAGGGAAGCAAAAAGGAAGAAGGATCGGGCAAGGAAATGGAAGAGGGATTTCAGGAGGTCCACAGAAGGAAAAGGAATAAAAAACCGACGAGTATCCATAAGAATCCTCAGAAAGAGAAGGAATAGGAAAATCAAAACAAATTTGTTGTGCTACAAGAAGAGGAAATGGAAGAGATTAATGAGGAAAGCAGTGAGGAACCAATAGAAACAATACAGAAAGACAAATGGAAAAAGCAAGAAAAGATCAAAACAGTGGAAGAAAACGAAGGAGAAATAAATAAAATGCAAATGGAGCAAATCCAGATGGAGATAGACCCACAGAAAGAAAATTTTAGTGAAGAGGAACAAGTAATGAAGATATTACTACAGGAATGGAGACACTTGGATGAGAGGTTCATCCCAGAAGACCAAAAACAACTATACAAAGAAATGTTTCAACAATATAAAATGAAACTAGGAGCGATCATGATAAGTCAACCCGAGCATCTTGGATCACAGGGGGGACAGGGTCAAGAAGCAGGAGCATCAGGCAAAGGAGGGAAAAAAAGGGGCAGACGACCCATGAGTGAATCCATCCAAATGGTGGGAGAAATGCTCGTTAACTCAGGAAGAGTGGTGCCATTATCAGAGGTATTCCACCAACCAACCAAACTGTTGAAATGATAATAATGACCTGGAACATAAGAGGTCTGAATAGTAAAGGGAAACAGAGATATCTCAAAGAAAGATTAAGGAAAGATAAACCTAGTGTTATGATACTGCAAGAAACCAAGATCAGTGAACTAAAACTGAAGGAGATCATGGGAAACTTCAAGCCCAGGTATGAGGTAGTAGGACAAGATGCTCTGGGAAGTGCAGGCGGTCTGGCCATACTATGGAACCCAGAAGAAGTAAGATTCGAAGAATGGGTAAGTATGCCAAGAATACTCTCTGGAAAATTCAGAAATATTGGATCCAGAGAATGGATACTCCTCTCAGGGGTCTATGGTCCCCATATCCCAGGAGAAAGAAGGAACTTCATCAGAAACTTAATAAATGTGAGTGGTCTGTACCAAAATATACCATGGATTATAGGAGGGGATTTCAACATGATTAAATCCTTGAATGAAAAAAGAGGAGGTGTGAGGAGGATAGATGGAGATATGGAATTGTTTGCAGATACCATAAATGACCAGAGGCTAGTAGATATCATAACTAATAATGGGATACACACCTAGAATAATAGAAGAGGAGGGAGGCATCAAATAGCCTCAAGGTTAGACAAATTCCTAATATCGGAGCAGATTGTTAATAGAGATATTTTTGTGGAAGAAATGATATTACCTAGGATGGGGTCGGACCAGTGGCCGATGAGATTAGAGATTGAACTTAAAGACAGTCCTAAAAATCGACCATTCCGATTTGAGGCTTTCTGGCTCAGAGACCCTAAGTTTATAAACAAGGTAGAGGAATGGTGGAAGCAAAGTGAACAAAGGGGAAGAAATAGAATGCAAACGTTCCAGCTCAAGTTAAAGGAAATGAAGCAAAAAATTAAGAAGTGGAACCAAAAGGAATTTGGAAACATAATACAGGACCAACAGTAGTTAAATCAAAGGATGATGGCAATTCAACAAGAAATCATAAGGGAAGGGCGAAGTGAAGAATTAGCAGCAGAAGAAGGCAGACTGGTCAGCCAAATAGAGGAAAGAAGGAAACAGGAAGAAATCTTATGGAGGAAAAAGTCAAGAGTGAACTGGTTAAGGGAGGGAGAAAGGAACACCAAATTTTTCACAAAGTGATGGTACAGCATAGACAGAGAAACAGAATTTTTTCCCTGAAAAATGAAGAAGGAGTCCGACAAACCCAGCATGAGGATATGGAGGAAACCCTGGTAAGACATTTCAAAGATCTTTTAACGAAGCCACAGGAGGAAAGGCGAGAGGTAATTTGCAGAATATGCAACCAAATCCCTAAGATGATCACTAGAGATCAAAACCTTACATTAATGAGAGCAACTATGATAGAAGAGGTCAAGGAAGTGGTGAAAGGACTGAAGAAAAATAAGGCCCCGGGACCGGATGGCTTTACGGCGTAATTCTATCAAGCTGCATGGAAGTTCATAGGAAATGACATCCTAGAGGTGGTGGAAGAATCCAGAAGAAACCAAAAGGTATGTCCAGGTTTAAATGCCACCCTTCTCTCTCTCATCCCTAAAACCTCCAAGTCAGATAAGCCGCAAGGATTTAGACTTATTGCCCTCTGTAATATTATTTATAAAATTATATCCACTCTGATAGTTAAAAGATCGAAACCGATTCTCCCTAGTATTATATCCCCTAGATAAACTGGTTTTGTGGAGGGTAGACAGATTCTAGATGGCCTAATAGCATCCCAGGAGGTGGTGCACTCGCTAAAATAAAAAAAGGTGGTTAGAATGATGATCAAATTGGATCTATCCAAAGCCTACGATAGATTAAATTAGGAGTACCTGAGGAAAGTTCTGGAAGCCTTTGGTTTCTGTAGCAGATGGATAGAATGGATTCTAGCGATGATATCTACCCCGGTCTTTTCAATCCTCTTAAATGGAACCCCGTCATCCACCTTCAACGCCACTAGAGGTCTTCGGCAAGGGGATCCCTTATCACCCTTCCTCTTCATTATTGTTGTATATGGGCTAGGAAGGCATATCAAAAAGGAAGCGCAGGAGGATAGAATCAAAGGAATAAGGGTATGGGGGAATGATCTCCCGATAACCCACCAATAGTTCATGGATGATATCATGCTATTATGTAATGTCTCTCTTAGGGAAGTTAAAAGGATGAAAGACATCCTGGATCTCTTCATGAAAGCCTCGGGCACCCAAATTAACAAGGAGAAATCTTGCACTTATTTCTTCAACACAACCGGTAATGTAAAAACTTACCTTGCGCGAATATTGGGATTCAGGGAAGGAGAGTTTCCCACCAAGTATCTAGGAATACCTCTGGAAATCAACTCTCTCAAAATGGAAAATTGGCAGCAGACTATACAAAAGATCCTAGGAAGGCTAGCCAACTGGTCGTTCAGGTCTTTAAACCTTGCAGGAAGAGTAGTTTTGGTAAAAGCAATCCTGCAATCAATACCGATTTACCAACTATCGGGGATGGCCACCCCGAAAGGGGCTTGTTCCAAAATGGTGGAAATTTTTAAGAAATTCATATGGGGAGGGCCTCAACAGCAGAAAAAATGGGCTTTGATTTCATGGCAGGGATTGACAAGAAAAAAGGAGGAAGGGGGCCTAGGGCTGAGGGACCCATACCTCACCAACCAAATTATGGGGGCCAAGCTGTGGTGGAGATGGATGGCAGGAGGAGGTGACCTCTGGAAATGAATATGGATGAGGAAGTATAACATGCCAGGGAGAATCGAGGATATATTAAGGTATGCAGAACCGCCGAGAGGATCTACCATTTGGAACTTGGCTAGCGAGAATAGGGACATAATCACAAACCATGCCTTCTGGGAAATACGAAATGGAAAAACAACAAAGTTCTAGGATGAGGCTTGGCAACAACGAGAAAAATTAAATGGAAAGCAAGAACTCAGAAACATTCTGCAGTTTTCAAAAGATGTAGGCCTAAATCGAGTAGATGAATTTTGGAAGGACGACAACAATGAGGAGAATTGGAGAGTCTGGAAAAACCCAAAAGAGTGGGGTCAAAATATAGAACAAGAAAGATACCAATCATATCAGGACCGGATATATTAAGATGGGGACATTCTACGAAAGGAACTTTCTCAGTCAAAGAGGCATATGATCTAAAAACTGAACAGGAACAAGAAGGACACCATCATCTATGGAAACAAATCTGGCACAACAAATGGTGGCCGAAAGTTGCTCACTTCCTATGGTTAACATGTAAAGGTCAAATTTTGACATGGGACCAACTTCAAAAAAGAGGGATGTAGGGACCGTCCCTATGTGGTCTATGCAAAAAGGAAAATGAAAATATAGAACACCTAATGAACTCATGCCCGTTCGCACATCGACAATGGGAAGCTATCTATGAGGTCTTCGAAAGGACAGATAGGAATCAACAGAGCATAAGAGAGATTATTCAACAATGGGGACGAGGCCACTTTACCAGCCCGGTTCTAAATAGAGCATGGGGGCTAGCCGTAGGATTTAATCTATGGATGATATGGAAGGAACGGAATTGGCGGATTTTCAAAAGTAAAGAATCCACGCCAAAGCAGGTATGGAGAGGAGTCATAGAACATATCAGAGAAACCATCCTAGTAGAAGAATGGCACCAAGAAGATTGGGAGATCCTGCCTCAGGAAGAAAGAATTCTAAAAAAGCTCAACCTAGCCAAAGAAATGGTGGGAGTGCATACATGGAAAGCAACATAGACAAGCAGGGTATCGTGCCAGAACTTCAGCAGACCAGCAGAAGGATTCATCAAATTGAACTTTGACGGAGCCTCCAAAGGGAACCCGGGTATTGCAGGAATAGGTGGCATCTTTAGAGACTGCCATGGCAGGGTCCAAATGTTGTATTTTGCATATGGCGGCATGATGAGCAACAATGAAGCCGAACTCATGGCAGTACGACAAGGTATGAGAATAGCAGTAAGGCTAGGGTACAAACAACTGGAAGTTGAGGGGGAATCATTGCTGGTAATCAACACGATGAGGAAACTTTACAATGGAAAGGCTTGGGAAAAGCTCAGCCATAGTTGGAGAACAGCAAGCCTCATCCAAGAGTTGGGAGAACTAATGAAAAGGTTTGATTATATGATAATCAAGCACATAAAAAGAGAAGGGAATAAAGCGGCTGATTTCCTGGCCAACTGGGGATGCAATCAGCAAGGAGGACACATGGAAAGAACTTGGCCTATACAACCAAGAGATACAAGAATGGACCCACTAAGAGAAATATTAGCCCATGATGACTCCCATGAATAAACGAAATGATAAGGTTCATAAAAAACCCCCGATCGAGGTGACGGAGTGGGTAATTAATAGTATTGGCGATGTTAGACGCCAGGAGGTGAAAGGACTGCCCATCGCAGCCTGCATGATTATATCGCAGGACGTGGAGGAATACTGCCTACCAAGAGTGATGTCAGAAGAGAGACGTGGCATTTGGAATGTTGGGATGTGGAGAGGTGGTAAGGACGACGACGGAAGAAGGATGGGACGGTAGGGAGGTAAGAAAGAGTATGAAAGCAGACGTAAGGAGAGGAGGATGGTTAGATTGCAAGGGAGAAGGAGAAGGAGAGCGGAGGACAAGCCAAACACGCATCTAGCAAGCAGGAAGAGTAACCTCGGGTATGTTTACTGTCTTTTCTCTATAATTTGCAAAGGAAAATTCAGTATGTTGGGAGGGGAAAGGAACTTGGGCCAGGATGGGAAGGAGAGACCTCACAGAGAGGTTATGCTGCACAGACAGAGCATAAGTAGAGAGAGAGAGTGGCTCGACCGTTTTGCTTCAAGGCTAAAAAGGCTGGAGGGAATAGCATACCATAGGGAGTGGCGCATTCTACTCAGATCTAAGGATAGGGAGGCCAGAGAGGACCGTATTCGGTTGGCAGGGAGGTCCGAGAGTCCAGAGAATTTCCTCAGAAAGAAATTCTGGATTGATAAGGGGAGTTTGGGCAGCAGAGATGAGAGAGTAAAGGAGGGGAAGGTAGGAAGGAAGATAAGTAAGGAAGGGGTGACCCACAGAGGAGGCAGTGCTGAGAGGAGAGGGAGTTGTGTCAGCAAGCAGGACAGGGAGGGAGAGGAGAATCCTAGCGGGAAGCGGCCCTCGTTCACTATACAGGGGCTAAAAGGGAGTGGGTTAGCCTAAGGGAACCCAAGGGGAGAGGTCGTGAAAAAGGGGGAGAGACAGTAACTAGGGGTCCGAACGAGAGGCAGGAAGAGGGGAGTAGGGAGAAGATGCAGACCATCCCTGACCCACCTGATTGCCTGGGATCAACGGAGAATAGACAAAGGGGAGATAGTTCCGGCAAACAGCAACCCCACGAAATAACTAGAATTTGGATGGGTAATTCTTTTTTATCCTAACTTCGAAGTGTGACCATTGTGAACAAGCAGCAGATACCGAAGACATGGTGCGGGCAGCCAGAGGAAGAGGTCATAGAGGATGGGGAAATAATGGTCCTCGGTTTGAGGATATGGGAACCTCTGGAAAAAGGACAGGAAGACGACCCCTGGATGAAATTGTAAGGGAAGCAACCAAAGCTTATAAGCAAGGCACGGATGAAGGGATACGAAAAATCATAGAGGAAATGGAGGAAAGGATTATGGAAGAGGACTCGGAGGAAGAAATGGAGGAATGGAGAGATCTCATTCCTGATCCAGGAAATACCAGAGGGAGGCTCTCCCAATTTAAACAGACCCTACATTTGTACTGGCTTATGAAGAGACTGGTGGGAAAAGCGATGGAACAAGTGTCCATGGGCATGGCTCTGATAATCAGAGACATGCCAGACTATAAAAAAGATCTGCAAACTATCCAGTTCCAGCTTTGTAAGCAGGACATAAGATTAGACAGGATACAGAGACACATTCCATGTATCATTGAAATGACACCAGCGCCTGGAGATTCAGCTGAAGACCCAGCGAACGTAGAGTCAGAACCAGAAGACCCCAAAGAATAGCTCGAGCTCAGTGACCTCAGGTTTCTATTTTTAGCAGATAGCTTTTCTTTTATATGCATGCTTATGGGACCTAAGATTAAAGACTGGTTTTTAAATAGTTGTGTATATATTGCTTGGGTAGAAAGACTGAAAACCTTCCATTTTTGGATGGCTTATAATGTGCATAGGTGGCCAACAGACTTGGTTTCCCAATGGGCAAGTTGAGGCCACCTATTGACAATATGTGGTTTCATTTTGCTTTTATATAAATAGAAAAGGACCTACCTAAGCTTAAAATATATATTAAATAAATATTTTTTTTGAAAAGAAAAACAAAAAAATATTATGGACATATTTTTTATTTTTTATTTTAAATAAACATTGAATGTTTTTCCTAAATATAATTTTTATTTTTTTTATATATTTTAAACATTTAAATTTAAAAAAAAATTTATTTAAAATAAGAAAAACAAATTAATACACATTATTTTAATTTTTTTTTAAATGAACTTTTTTTTTTAAAATATAATTTTGTTTGTTTAAAAAAAAAAATAGAGTGCGCCTGCCCTCCGTTGCTTGGCCGCCCATAGGGGCGTGGCCCTGGGCGGCCAGGTGCCGACATGGTGATTCCTGGAATCGCCCCACCGCCGCACGTGATGGGGTGACCCTAGGCGGAGGAGTTACATGCAGCTCCTCCACCTGGGGCCACGACCCCATGGACGGACGGGCGAGCACACTCTATTTTTTTTAAACAAAAAAACTATATTTAAAAAATAAAATTAAAAGTTTATTTAAAAAAAAAAAAAAAAATGCATATTAATTGGTTTTTATGTTTTAAATAAAAAAATATATATATATTTTAAATGGTTTTGAAATGTTTTTTTTTTTCAAAATATATATATATATATATATATATATATATATATATATATTAAATGTTTCTTTTTTTAAATAAAAAATATATGGTTTTATAAAAAATCTATTTTTTTTAATAAAATATATATATATATATATATTTTTTTTTTAATAATATATAGATATATATATATATA
This sequence comes from Pinus tabuliformis, assembly GCA_031772625.1. NCBI lineage: Eukaryota > Viridiplantae > Streptophyta > Pinopsida > Pinales > Pinaceae > Pinus > Pinus tabuliformis. Next base: position 623,617,553 of record CM062817.1, read on the forward strand.
TATATATATATATATATATATATATTGTTTTTTTGTTTTTTAATTTGAGTATACTTTTGTTTTCTTTAAATGTTTTTAATCTTAGTTTTAGTAGTTTTTAATTTTTTTAATTTTTTTTTTTTTAAATTTTTAGTTAATTTTCTATTTTTATTTTAAAATCTAGTTTGTTTTTAATTTTAATTTTTTGTTTTTGTTTTTTGTTAATGTTTTTTAATTTTTTTTTCTATTTTTACTTAATTTTATTATTTATTTATTTATTTCCATATTTTTGTTTTTTTTTTTTCAAATTTTATGTGGGAGTCGTCTAACGAGGAGGAGGAATTGCCCGGACGGTCAAAAGTGGGTGGAATCTGGGTAAAAAAATTCAAAAAATTTTATAGAGGCAGTGTTTGAATCATGTTTTTGATGGTGGAAATGGATTCAACACCATCAAAAACGTCTAAGACACCTAAAATTTTGAAATTTAACAACTATAATTTGGATTTACAAAAATACTTGCCGGAATTTCCATAACTTTCTGGGCAATTCTTCCGCCTCGTTAGACTACGCGATTTTTTTTATGGTTTACAAGATAATTTATTTTTTTACTTTTTTTTTTTGAAAATATGTTTTTCTTATTATTATTATTATTTTTCCTTATCTTTTATAGGTTAAATTTGTTTTTTTAAACATTTTTATGATTGGTTTTTTTTTTGTTATTTTTTTTTTAATATATATTTTTATTTACATTTTGTTATTTTTTTTAACCTCTTTTTTTGTTTTGTGTTTTTTCAATGTTTTAATTTTTTTTTTTTTTTTTTTTTAATTTTATGTTTTCATTATTCTTTTGAAATTTTAATGTTTTTTGGAGTCATGATAAAATCTTTTATGCCATTATTTCAAATTGTTGAAAATTTTCCCTTGGAAAAAAAAATGTTATTGTAGCATCAACACTTTACATTTTGAGGGTGTTTTTTGCACAAAATTTACCCTTGAAAAAAAATGTTATTCCGGCATCAACATTTTTCGTTTTGAGGGCGTTTTTTGCACAATTTTTGCAAAAAAAATTGGTTTTCACCACCATTTTTAAAATATGTTGAAAATTTACCCTAGAAAAAAAGTGTTATTTCAGCGTCAACACTTCTCATTTTTAGCACTGTTTTTCATGTTTTTTTGGGGTCATTTGGCTAGAGTTCTTGTTTTGAGTTTATAGTTCCCGTTTCAAAGTTTACATTGTTGAAGGCTCTACTCCCCACACAACCATACAATGTGTTGGGAAAAAAGGGGATATGGAATTGGGGGCAACAATTGAATGAGGAGGACAAAGACGAGAGGAACACTAGCACGAGGAGAACATGCTAGCAAGGAGGAAAACAATATTACTGAGGAAGATAACGGTCAGAGCAAGTTCTTTGGATTCTTGTGGTTGCATATCAGGTGGAATTTGATAGATATCTAGACCCTTGAGTTTGACTATTATGTGGAGACTTAGCTCTCTATATTCCCATGGAGGCCCTTAGGTGGAATAACTAGTTGCTTTATATTTCTGCAGGAGACAGGTGGAGGCATTAGGTTCTGGATTTCTAATGTGCACAATGGGTGGAGAGACTCAATCTAGGGAATCCTATTTTGTTGTTGGGGTAGAGAAATAAAGTTTTGGATTCCCTGAACTACTTGTGGGGTGGAGCTTGATTAGTTTTAGATTCCTTGAACTGGTTGTGGGGTAGAGCTTGCGTAGTTCTACATTCCCTAAATTGGTGGTGGGGTGGAACTCTACAAGCTCTAGATTCCCCGGGTTTTGATTATGTTGGGTGGATACACAATTCGCTCTGGATTACTGGGAACCGTGTCGGGTGGGCCCAAGAGTGGATGATGTGGTTTGAGCACTTAGGAGGGTGTAATGGTGTGGAACTCCCATGAGGGGTGGAAGGTTACCACGTGGGTGCCACATGGAAACACCTGCTGATGTGGTAAGGACATTATTGGGCTATCATTAAATGGCTATAATTTTTTATCCACAAGTAAAATTGAAGAGAAATTTTCATCACTGGTATTCTCTCGAAGAGCGAGATGTAGTGGTAATATTGATTTTTAGTTTTAAGGAAGTTGAAATTTGAGAAATTTTGTGACCCTATTTCCATAATGATACCTTGGAAGTTGGTTAAGGACTAAGTAACTTTTGGGCGTGGGATCCCCCCAAGGCAAGTTTTGGGGCTTAAAGCCCAAGTTTTGACTAAGTCCAATGTAAAGACTCCGCAATTTGTGGGCACGGAGCGCGAAGATGGTAAATGAGTTAAAGGGTTGTCCACCCTCATTTTTGTAATGTAATGTTGATTTGAGAGAACTACCCATGGTCCGTGGACAATGGGATTGTATACATAGAGTGAGGCTCTAAGTGTAAAAAGGATAGAGATAGAGGAATCGATCAATGGAAGATCTAATAAGGGAGCATTGAGTCTAAGTGTAGAGTCGTGTCTTTGGGTTGTAGAGTAGGAGAAGGCTCTGCAGCTGAGTGCGCAGAGGCCTAGTAGTCTGCAGCTGAGTGCGCGGACCCCTACAGCTGAATGCGCAGACCCCTACAGCTGAGTGCGCAAGGCAGGTTGGGTCTGTAACTGATTGAAGCATTAATAAAGAGAAGTTTTACAATATTTTTGTGTATCTTTTCTTGTTTTATGCATTGAAGTATATTGGGTATGAATTGCAAGTTTACTATTTATTTGTTGTGCGAACTTATATGAATGTGCTGAATAAGTGAATATAATATAAGGTATCTGTTTACGCAAAGATAACTAACTATTATAAGAAGATAAGTAAGATCTGCGGTGTGACTAAGGAAAATAGTGCAAATCATTGCTCTAGTAGTGCAAAAGCCCCACAACCCCTGGTTAGGGCTGCGCAAAGACGAATATAACAAGGTCTCGCAGGCCAGGAAACTATGCAAAGTAATCTACATAGAAGTATTCACAGTTGGAATAAATCAACCCCTCAGATATCTCAAAGGTGCGGAAATCTAGTTCCAGCATCTCTCCATACTGCTTTGGGTGAGACCTCAGTCCGCGCTCCACAAACTATTGCCGAAAGGGCCAGTAGTACAGGGATTTGTTTGGCTAATTAACTTTGAACCTAGGTCAGGTCCCAACAAGCCAAAAAATGGTTCCGTTGTTGGGACCGGAATCTGCATAGAGATGTCTGATGTCATATCATTGGAATCCAACTAAGAAATAAATTGAAGGTTGGTCAGATAGAATGATTCATGAGTTCACAACACAGGAGAACAAGGATTCATGACTATCAAAAGAAGAGTGGTTAGACTGCTACCTATACACAGAGATCCACAAATTTTTTTTTTCACAACTTTCCCTATTGAGCTATACGAGTGGATCACGAAGCTAGCAAATAGCCAAGGAAGGTGCAAGCTCGACAGTCCTATTGTGTGGACCCTAGAGTTGGTGCGCAGATTGGAAGCATTATAGGATAAGATCGTGCACGCTGTTGATAATTGGATCGATCGGATTATAGGAGGATCCATTACTAAGTTCACAGTAGACACTACGTTAAGCTATAGCGAGGCCAAGTGATGCTTTCTTAAAGGACCGCGAGGTGAGTATGTCAAGTCTCTGAACACTTGGATTAAAATACTTGTTATGAAACCAGCTCAAGAAAAGATAGAAAAGATAGATCAACGCCTTAGAATTCAGCCTCTTCGAGGGGGCAACCTCCTTTACATTACATAAATGAACAATTCTTCGATGATTCAAATGAAAAAACCTCCTTTCTATATATAGGAGTCTAAGGAGTCACAATATAATCCAGCTGACCTAACAATAATAATATAAAGCCACAAAAATAACAATAGAGGGATTCTATGGGGCACAGAAATAACAATATGGGGGTAATAGGGGCACAACAATATAAATAAGGGGTAATGGGGTAATCACTAGTATTATAGGGACCCAACATGCCCCTCTCCTTCAAAAAAGTGTTGTCCTCAACGCTTGAGTAGTTCTGGATACTTCTGCATAAAATTCTCATCCTCCCATGTGGAATCTTCAGCGGATAAGTTCTTCCACTTGATAAGATACTCTGAAATTGATCGATTTCGTAGCTGTCGAGTTCTTGTTTCTGTGACTGCTTCCGGTTCCAATATAATTTTTCCTTCCTTGTCAAGTTCTGGCAATATTGTTTGAATTGGGAGCTTGTCGCCTATAACCTTCTTTAAACATGAAACATGGAAAACTGGGTGCAATCGAGAAGCTGCAGGAAGCTCCAATTTGTATGCCATAGTACCAATCTTTTGCAACACCTTGTACGGACCATAATACTTTGGTGATAATTTATTATCCTTCTTAGCTTGCTTTAGGGACATTTGCTTATATGGTTGTAGCCGTAGGAATACCCAATCACCTACATCAAAACTTCTTTCACTGCGATGTTGATCTGCCTGTTGTTTCATTCTATTTTGTGCCAACACGAGGTTATCCTTTAAGAGTTGGAGGACTTGTTGTTGATGTTCGATGTGATGTTCCACTGCCTGAACCTTAGAATTTTCTCTTAAATATGATGTGATGGATGGTGGTTGATACCCATAAAGTGCCATAAATGGGGTCATTTTTGTTGCTGTATGGAAGGAAGTGTTATACCACCATTCAGCCAGAGGCAACCATTTGACCCATTGTGTCTGTTTATCAGATACAAAGCAACGAAGATATCCTTCCAAACATTTGTTTACTATCTCAGTTTGCCCATCAGATTGAGGATGATAAGATGAGCTATGAGCTAACTGAGTACCAAGACAAGAAAATAATTCTGTCCAAAAATTTCCAGTGAAAATGGGATCTCTGTCACTTACAATAATCTTTGGGTTTCCATGTAGCTTTTGAACTGTTTCCATAAATGCAGTAGAAACTGTACTGGCTTTAAATGGATGTGATAATGCACAAAAGTGTGCATACTTGGTAAGTCTGTCAACTACCACCATGATGACACTCTTTCCCTCAGACTTGGGTAAACCTGTGATAAAATCCATTGAAACCTCCTCCCAACGTTGGCTTGGAATGGATAAAGGTTGTAATAGACCCGGTGTCTTAATTGTTTCAACTTTATTTTGTTGGCAAACCAAACATTCCGCCACAAACTTTTGAATATCTGATTTAAGGCCATCCCAAAAAAATTCCTTCTTAACCCTGTGGTAAGTTTTTAAAAATCCTGAGTGCCCTCCTAAGGGAGAAGTGTGCAATTCCATAAGAATCTTTTGTTTTAGCTGGGAATTCTTACAGAGGTATAAGCGATCTTTGTACCATAACGAATCATTTTTCCAGCTAAATGTATCAGAAGTACTGGAATCTTGTTGTAGCTTTCGAATAAGTGCCCACACTTCTTCGTCATTCTTCCATTCCTCCCTTGCTTCGTTTATCCAATCTGGTTGGATAATAGAAATGGCACACAACAATGCTTCCACATCCTCATCCTTTCTTGAGAGTGCATCTGCCACCACATTTTGCTTCCCTTTTTTGTAGATGATTTCAAAGTCATAACCCAACATCTTTGTGACCCACTTTTGTTGCTCTTCAGAGGATAATCTTTGTTCTAAAAAGTATTTAAGGCTATCATGATCCGTTTTTACCTTGAAGTGTCTTCCCATTAGGTAGGGTCGCCATTTCTTAAGTGCATGGAGTATTGCCAACATTTCCTTCTCATAAATAGCTTTGCTTAAAAACTTTCCCTTGATTGGACGACTTTCAAAAGCAATGGGTCTTTCATCTTGCATTAGAACAACACCAATTCCATTTCCTGAAGCATCACATTCCACAATAAAGGTTTTTGTGAAGTCCGGTGTAGCTAAGACCGGTGCTTGGCACATTGCCTCTTTAAGATGTTCAAAGGCCTTTGTTGCTTCCGGAGTCCATGAAAATGAATCTTTCTTCAATAATGTTGTTAGAGGTGCTGCTATTCTCCCATAATTCTTAACAAACTTGCGATAATACCCTGTCAACCCAAGAAATCCTCGCAGATGCTTTATGGATGTGGGGATTTTCCATTCCTTAATGGCTTTAATTTTGCTAGGGTCTACCTTAACTCCTTCATGAGATACAATATGACCCAAATATTCCACCTCCTGGACTCCAAAGAAACATTTGGATCTTTTTGCATATAATTGTTTCTCCTCCAATAGTTGTAGCACCCTGTCAACATGTTCAACATGATCCTTCCAAGACTTGCTGTAGATTAGTATATCATCAAAAAATACTAACACAAATTTTCTAAGGAATGGTTTGAAAATTGAATTCATCAAACCTTGAAATGTTGAAGGTGCATTGGTAAGGCCAAAAGGCATGACCAAAAATTCATAATGACCCTCATGAGTTCTAAATGCCGTTTTCGGAATGTCTTCAATCTTCATTCTGATTTGATGATATCCCGAACGAAGATCCAACTTGGTGAAGTAAATTGATCCATGCAATTCATCCAGTAATTCATCAATGACAGGAATGGGGAACTTATCTTTAATAGTGAGCTTGTTGAGCTCCCTATAATCCGGACACATGCGCCATGATCCATCCTTCTTGTGCACCAATACTACTGGAGCTGAGAAAGAACTTTGACTCGGTTGAATTATACCAGCCTCTAGCATTTCTGCAACCATACGTTCAATTTCACTTTTTTGGACATAGGGATATCTGTACGGCCTGATGTTTGGAGGAACACTTCCTGGAATCAGATGAATAGCATGATCATGATCACGCATAGGTGGGAGACCTTTGGGAGTCTCAAATACCTTGGAATGATTGTCCAGGACTTTTTGGAGATCTGGAGAAATAGATGATTCCAATGTGGAAACATCTAGCGAACATAATTGTGCAATTACACCTCTTTGCTCCTTTTTTAGAAGCTTTGTCATGCCATTAGAGCTGATTATCTTTCCTGGTTTCCCTGCAATACCCCTTAATTCAACTTCCTTTCCTTCCGTAGAAAATTTGATGAAAAGTTCTTGAAAATTAAAAGCTATTGTACCCAAGGATTGTAGCCATTGGACTCCTAGTACAACATCAGCACCTCCCATTGGAATGGAAAGCATTGGGCTAGTCAATACATATTCTCCCATGGATAGCTTGATATTATGGCACTTTCCAGAGCAATTTATTGTTCCTCCATTTGCAATCATCACTTGACACTCTGGTGCTGGATATAGGAAGCAATTCAATTCTTTTGCTACCCTACAATGAATAAAATTGTGGGTGCTTCCTGAATCAATCAACACTATTACCTTTTTCTTCTTGATTTGTCCTTCTATCTTGATGGTTTGAGGAGTGGTAATTCCCGCCAATGCATTACAAGATATGGTCGGATTTATTTGTTCTTCATCTAGGCTTTGTTCCTGGAATATATCCTCTTCTTTTGACCTTTCTTGCTCCTTTTCTTCTTCCTCTTCACAATCTATGTAGAATAATTTCTTCTCAGCACACTTATGACCTTTTGTGTATTTGCTATCACAATTGTAACAAAGCCCTTTTGCTCTTTTTTCTTCCAATTGTTGTGGTGTCAACCTTGTAGGTTGTGGAAGACTAGGGGCAAAACACTTCCGTCTTTATAGTTGTGAGTGGTATGCTTCCTAGTTGCCATAATTTTGCTTTCCATTTTTCTTGCTAACCTGAATGCCTTCTCTAATGAATCAGGTTCCCAAAGGCGAACATCATGTTGGATATTATCCTTTAAAGACCCTATGAACACATCAATCCTATGCTCCTCTGGAATATCTTTTACCCTTATGTTCAATTTTTGGAACTCCTCAATGTGCTCCATTATTGAACCCTTTTGTTTGAGACTTATCAATTGGCTAAAAAAAGTGTTGCTTTTTGTATCCTCATAATGTGCTATCAATTCTTCCGTAAAAATTGCCCAAGTGATAAATTGTTTACGAGAACAAAGCCATTGATACCATACAAACTGATTTGGTTCCAAATATACAGTTGCCATACGTACCTTTTGTGCGTTTTGCACATTATTGAGATCGAAGAATTGCTCCATCTGTAATATCCATGTGGCGGGATCCTTGCCATCAAACTTCCTCATATCGATTTTTGGAATATGGTGATTCTTCGATCCAACATTAGCATCTATGGAATCATGATTAACATTTCTTTTGTTCTCATCATGAGTTTCCTTTACTACCTTTTCACCATTAGTAAGTATTTCTTGTAGAAAATTTGTCAAATCTGTCTTCAAATCTGCCATGCCTGTCTTCAAATTTGTGTTCAAATCTATCTTCAAATTGTCCATCTTAGCTTCCATGCCATTTATCTTAGCTTTCACGCCATTTATCTTAGCTTCCACGCCATTTATCTTAGCATCTGTTAACTTTTGTGAGCGTGACATTTGTTGCACTTGTTCTTGTAATTTTGATATATCATGTAGCATTTCTTCCTCTTCTTCATGAGTCATGCTAGAGCTTTCAGGTTCCTTACTAGGTGTTTGCATTTTCTTTCCTCGGGGCATCAGTTACCGATAATAATGCTCTACTATGCCCTTTGAATTCCTTCAAAATAAATTTTCAAACCAAGCTTAAGCAAAAATTTAAAAAAATCTACACACCTTTTTTCACTTTGTAGGAGCTCGATATTGCCTCTGATGTATCTCTGTACTTTCCAATCATCTAGTTCTGAATTTGTGACCTGTAGTAGCTCTCTGCGTCCTCTTTCCAATGCCACCAGTCTGATCCAAATTGGATTCTCCAAGAAAGAGTTATGCACAATCTCCCAAGATGACCTGATTATAGACCTTTCCAGAAGAGCGAAGTTGTATGAAGTGCCACGTGTACAATTTTCGATATTTGGTTCTGAAAAAGATATACAAGAAACTACAGTCCGTCCTCTTTCTGTACCTTCTTATGAAATTTCAATCTGATTCCCAGAGAGAAAGTTATGAAAATTTTACCCAGGTCACCTGTTTTGAATGTAATTCAGGAGTCTGCAAAAAGACCAACTTCCTCAGATCATATCTCCAAAAATATCGCGCGAAAAGCTCTGAAATTCAGACCCAAGGTTCAGCGCGATTTCTTCTCAAATTGGTTTTTTTGCAACTTCTGAAATGTCACAGAAAAAATTTATAGCGAAAATGCCACGATGACCTGTTTGGAGCAGCGAAACCCTAGAATCCAAAGCTCTGATACCAAATGTTATGAAACCAGCTCAAGAAAAGATAGAAAAGATAGATCAACGCCTTAGAATTCAGCCTCTTCGAGGGGGCAACCTCCTTTACATTACATAAATGAACAATTCTTCGATGATTCAAATGAAAAAACCTCCTTTCTATATATAGGAGTCTAAGGAGTCACAATATAATCCAGCCGACCTAACAATAATAATATAAAGCCACAAAAATAACAATAGAGGGATTCTATGGGGCACAAAAATAACAATATGGGGGTAATAGGGGCACAACAATATAAATAAGGGTTATAACTATAATAGTAATGGGGTAATCACTAGTATTATAGGGACCCAACAATACTACTGTGTGAAAAGCAGATTATGTGAATACATTTATGTTCGGGGCTATGCGAAGTGGGAGAATTTATAGAAACGAAGGAAGTGAAAAACTAGAAACTAGCCCCTTGATTTCACCTCCGCAAGGGGATGAGGAAGAGCTCACGAAGGTCTCACCAAGAAGTGCGATCAATTTGATAAGGCAGAGGATTCCACGCATACCACCCCCACCCACACCACCACTAGCTTCACCACCTTCACCCCCATCTTCGCCCGTACCACCTCTGCCACCACCGCGAGTCAATATGGCAAGCGCGATAAAGTTGTCGGTGTTCAAGGGAGTAGGAAATGAAGATTCAGACCAGTTTTGGTTCATGATAAAAGCTGTATGGGAAGCGTAGGGAGTTACAGATGACAATATAAAGAAAGCGACGATGACCTGGTATATTAAGCATTCTAATGACAATCGAAATGCGGGGATCGTGGATACCCAAATTGCGCTGAGTAGAGAATTTAGCAGGTCGAAGTCAGAGGCACAGTCGATCATTGGATTCAAAGAGATCACAATGCTACCAAGCGAGACCCCTTGGGAATTGGATTAGAAACTAAGTGCACAATTCGCGAAGCTAATATGACTTTGACGGATGGATAGCACCGCAAATGGTTTGTAGCATTGCTAACGCCGCATTTAAGGAACGCACTGTCACAACAGAGGTTAACGACTCAGGCAGAGGCCTTGGAGATCGCGATGAGGCTGCATGAGACCCCGATACAGGATCCTAACTTGGGAGTTCAGTAGATCAAAACATAGTTGAAAAATTTGTGCCTTGAGATGCAGAGTCTGAAATAGGACAAGACTGCTCACCCAGAAGTGCGCAAAGAAGTATGGTGCGTAAAATGCAAGGGTCAGGGACATGACAAGGACCACTGCTCAGTGTTTGTGAATTACCTCGTGGGAGGAGGACCAATGCCGTTAAGACCAGAGGCCCAAGCAGGACCTAGCACGGCGCCTACTTTGTGGTGCGCAATTTGTCAAATAGGAGGAAAACATGCAACGAACAACTGCCATTTGTTACAGAAGTACACACAAAATTCGCAACAGTTGTTCTGTAATTTTTGTAGATCGGTTGGACATGATGAGCGCACCTGTAGAAGCTATGAGCTAATGATGGATAAGACTCCCACCTACAGAGTTCAAGCTGAAATGCGACCCCTTGACCAGAACGCAGGAGTGGTGCGAACCATATTTCAGGGGCGTGGACGAGGCCGAGGTGGAGGAGGACCTGGAAGAGGTCACGGACAACTGATATGTTACAATTGCGGGGGGCCAGGACATTATGCCCATGATTGTACGAATCCAACGCGTCCATCATGTCTGTATTGTACCTTGTTTGATCATGAGATGGAGGATTGTCGCACACTAATAGTGGGGTTGCACGATAAGGGAGCGCTCCAACCTCCCTCGACTCAGAACTTGCAAATGATGAGGTCTAAGCCGCGTGAGGAAGACCCCAATGTGATCATTGTGCTTTGAAGTGGAATTACGACAAGAGATGATAAAGGCAAACAACCTGCATATAGTACTTGGGTTCGCAAGGCTCTGACAAAAGAACCAGAGTTTTATTTGTAGTGCGCTAAGGAAACCTTCATGGAAGCTAGGAAGAGCTTTACTTAGTCCTCCACTTCTGGAAGCAAAGACAGGCCGGAGCCAGAAATGGACCCATCAATGCTCACGACATTCCTAAAAACATGCATGGAGCTACTACGCGACAGTAAGGCTGTAAAGGGATTGTAGGAACTCATTAATAGATGCGTTGGGACCACGCCAGGAGAATCGCGCATAGTCCAGAAGATTGGAAAGCATGCACAGAGGACGAGAAGAGAAATGAGGTTGACCACGCAGATTGGAGAATATGAGATGGACCAAGTAATTCTGGACCTCAAGTTGGACGCGAACGTTCTGTCAGAGCAGACATGGGAGTGCATGGGAAGGCCTACACTGTAATGGTCTCGTATCCAGTTGCGAATGACGAACCAACAAAAGATCATACCTATGGGGAGATTGCAGGGAATCACTGTGGATATTGAAGGGGAAAGCGTGCTAGCAGACTTTGAAGTGATAGAGATTGTTGATGACAAAAATCCCTACCCCGCGCTATTAGGAATCGATTGGGCCACTGACATGAACAGGGTGATAAATCTGAAGAAGCGCAAGATGATTTTTGAGAAAAAGTCTCTACGCATAGTCATACCTTTGGACCCTGCTGAGGGATCACGCTACACTGAGCTAGTGTGCGACTATGAAAGTGACGACAACTTAGACTGCATATACAGGATAATCGCACGTGAGGTACAACAGAAGAATGACAACGTCAAAGGGACCGCACAGACGGTGGCCCTCACATAGAGGCTCGCACGAATGCAACAGGCCAAAGTGCTTAAGGAGCAAGTAGACGTAGCACGACACAGAGAAGCGGTTTTGAAGGTGCAGACTCCACGATTTGTGGGCGCAGAGTGTGAAGATGGTAAATGAGTCAGAGGGTTGTCCGCCCTCATTTTTGTAATGTAATTTCGATTTGAGAGATCTACCCATGGTCCGCGGACCATGGGATTGTATAAATAGAGCGAGGCTCTAAGTGTAAAAAGGAGAGAGATAGAGGAATCAATCAATGGAAGATCTAATAAGGGAGCATTGAGTCTAAGTGTAGAGTCATGTCTTTGGGTCGTAGAGTAGGAGAAGGCTCTGCAGCTGAGTGCGCAGAGGCCTAGTAGTCCGCAGCTGAGTGTGCGGACCCCTGCAGTTGAGTGCGTAGGGCAGGTTGGGTCTGTAACCGATTGAAGCATTAATAAAGAGAAGTTTTACAATATTTCTGTGTATCTTTTCCTATTTTATTCATTGAAGTATATTGGGTGTGAATTGCAAGTTTATTATTTATTTTCTATGCGAACTTATATGAATCTGCTGAATAAGTGAATATACTATAAGGTATCTGTTTATGCAAAGATAACTAACTGTTATAAGAAGATAAGTAAGATCCACGGTGTGACTGAGGGAAATAGCGCAGATCGCTGCTCTAGCAGCGCGAAAGCCCCACAACCCCTGGTTAGGGTTGCGTGAAGATGAATATAACAAGGCCATGAAGGCGTCGCAGACCAGGAAAGTGCGCGAAGTGACCTGCATGGAACTATTCACAGTTGGACTAAAGCAACCCCTCAAACATCTCAAGGGTACGGAAACCTAGTTCCAGCAACCCCCCATACTGCTTCGGGTGAGACCTCAGTCCGCGCTCTACGGACTATTGCCGAAAGGGCCAGTAATATAGGGATTTATTTGGATAATTAACTTCGACCCTGGGTCAGGCCCCAATAAGCCAACAATAACACCTCTCATTCAACTTGAAATATCCAAGGGCGTGAGAAGGAGCATTACAGAGAGGTTTTGAATCTGAGCACTCTACTGGTATCAGGGTTGTTAGGTCTATAGGATGTCTAGGAGTTGCAAGAGGGATGTTTAGGTGTTGTTTAATTCATAGCAACCTACAATCCATCATCTCCAATATGTATTCATAGTGCTTCAGACAAATGAGCATGTGGTCCAAAGTTTGTAGCAAGTCCCTCCTTGACTCCTAGCTATCTAGAACCATGTGACCCAAGAGGTACTTCATTTCTCAATATAAATCTATTACCTACATGTGCTAGTTTTCTCTGCTCCATATCTACCTCATATCCAAAATCCATTGTTCCCATTGCACCCTCACTTCAGAATCCAAAAGGGTTCATTGCAACAAAGCTTCCCTTTTTTCCTGGGTTAATTCTTCCTGTGCATGCACAAGAATTTGTTCATGATACCTTGCAACAAAAGTATTTGCTCTGTTATGAAGGTGGGAGCCATATTTGTGAGCCCACTCTTCATAATCTATAATAACTCCTCGTAGATGACCTCTTTCCCTTGGCATAATAGACTTAACCTTGACACCCTGTATAGAAGTTGGTAATTTTTTGTGGGTAAAATGGTTGATTATTATCTGTTAGGACCACTTATAAGGTTCCACTACCTTGCTACAATTGCTACCAACAACCACACACCATTGAAACCCAAAAATATTCAACTACCAATTCTTCTGGCCTAAGAGTACCCCCGAGCCCAAATTCAGATGAAAACTCCACCACCCTGCCCACACAAATGAAAGAATGTCAAGGTCGTCTCTTCTTTCGACCCCACCTATAATTTAATGCAGGGCCCAAGCAAACACACGATCAGATTTCACAACCTCGCTCCTACTTCCACATAGAGGACACCCATACTAGATCTAAGGTAGTTGGAGTTCAGAGTGAGTGTTTTCCCTAAACACTCGATTCCAAAGCCCAAGGCGAGTGATTGCCCCTGAAATTATTGGGAAGAAATCTTCCAAACTTGTCTCAAATACCATGACTCCCTATAGAGTAAATATAAGTACAGTTAACCCTCGGACTCCCTTCCCAGCTCCACTTCCCACTCAAAAGCGAGGAAAAAGTACCATACAAATATAATTTTTCCAAATGATCTAAAAATACAGCTAATAGAAATGGGATCTCCTCATTGAGGTTAAGGGAGAATGAAATAAAAATAGACACAACATCAAAGTTTCAGATACTAGAATAGAATTTACTTGGCTGAGATGTGAGAGGATTGCATCTTGTACATGAACATTTTTAGCTCAAGCCTCACCCCCTTATTAGTTTGCTGAGCTGTATGCATTACCCGTATACCCTGTGGTGACTTCCAAAATACTCCCTTTCTCTGGGGAAGGGATTTATTGCATTGGCGTTCCCCTACCAATCTCTAACACCAACTTTCCTTTTCTCAGTTTTCACCCATAAGAAATTGGTCTCCAGACTACAATTCATTACAAATTGGCTTTTCCCCTTACATCTTCCAACTTCCTTACCTCTCTCACCTTGTTCTATTGTCCAAACTTTCTCTGGTGCACTTCGGGCTACAAATTCCCTTATGAGAATAATTTCCATCATACAAAGCTTGGTTAACATTCTCCTCGCATGCGCAATATCGTTGATCCCCTCCTGTTGGCATTGAATCCAGTGACACTTGGTTGGGCACATTAAAACCTATTGCATGCTAGAATGGTTGCCAAGGATGACTCTACCAGCCACAGAATCCCCCATACATACTTCCACTTACATCCACATCATATACTTCCTATCCCTTCCACACATGAAGTCACCAACCTTCATGTTATACTATATCATTCGACCCGAGGAGAGGTTAAACCATTTAATGTCATGATGTACCACTTGCAAAGTACATGTGTTCCCAAATCCCCTTGCCTATTGGTTAGGTGGGGCAGTGGCATCCCATCTCCCCCAAATCACCCCCCTTCCTTCCACTATACACCTCATTGTGGGTAAATGTTGTAATTGTTATTGGAATTTGGTTATATTATTTTTGAGAAAATCATATTTTTTATTATCTAAATTATATTTTTAAATGTAAAAATAAATTTAGTTTTAGTTTTAGTTTTTTCTTTTTCTTTTAACCATTAGGGGAATTTTGAGGTCTAAAATGGGCCTCCTAAGGAAATTATAAAATAATAGTGGAAATAATAAAATAATATTAGATTACATCATCAAATTTTAGAGGGAAAAAAGAAATAACTATTCTTTCAACTTACCTCCCTATGGGTTTACTCAAATTTCGAACAAAAACACCCGTTGGGTGCAAAATTTGATTCCTCATCCAAGGAGTACCCATGTTGCATACTTTCGATGGGCCCTACTACACGAAAAATGAGAAATACTTGAAAACGTGATTGCAATCATTTTTTTTCATGTATTTCTCATTTTTTGTATAGCAGGGTTCATCAAAATTATGCAACATGGGTACTCCTTGGATAAAGAATTAAATTTTGCATCCAATGAGTACTCCCATTTGAAATTTGAGTAAAACCTTAGGGAGATAGGTTAAAAATACGAGTTGAAAAAGTAGTTTTATTATTTTATTTTATTTTAATATTTTTATTTTTTTACTCCAAAAATGTCAAATCATCCCCCATGGTTGACATCATCATCTTGAATCCTATTGGTTATTATAAAATTTATTTTGGTTGTACATTTTTCTTAGGAGGCCCATTTATCCCCTAATGATTCAAATTATATACATTTAACAATTTTAATTTAAAATTTTAACAATTTAAATTTACAATTCCAATATTTTTTAATGAGAATTAATTGGGAGTTGTCTTTAGTGCGACTTTTTGGAGTTTGTGGTGTCAGAATATGATGGAAAAATTTGAGGTGAAATCTTAATTTGTGTTATTTAAACTAGTTTTTTTAATGTATATATGGATTCAACACAGTGAAAAACTCCAGGGGCACTTCTATTGTGCAGGGTTACCCATCAAGCTTGTGATTTCAATGAATTCTTACTGGATTTTAGAGAAATTATGCCAGAAAAATCTACCAGAAAAGCTTCCAAAAAGTCGCACTAAAGACAACTCGATTTAAATCAAATGAATTAGAAAAAAAAACATAAAGAAAATCCAAAACTTAAATTTTTTGAAATAAACTTTATTATAATAAAAATATATAATTATTATCTTGCAGTTAAGGTGAAACTTAATTTGGAAGTGTTTGGTTGGGAGGTTATATATTTTTCATTTGAAAGTTGGAATTTAATTTAGAAATAATTTGGTTTTGGAAAATAGAAAAGTGTTAGGCATAACATTGCTTTTATTGTCTATTAATTTTTCTTTGACCAAATTCTTTTGCTTCTTATTCATAATTTAATATTAGAAATTCATTTTTTTGTTATTTTTTATTATTATTTAACTTTATTTATTTGTAAGGTGATTGGTTCAGGTCTTATTATGGATGTTGTTTAGTAACTTCCATTTCTCTATTAGTTATTATTTTTTTGTTTTTTGTTTTATCTTTTTATTTTATTTTAATTTAATTTTTTTCTTCTATTTTTCCATTTTCATGAATTACAATTTAAGATGAGGAAAAAAAAAAAAAACTTTTTTCCAATAATTTTTTTCTCCATTTTCAATTTCATTTCCATTAATCATAGTTTTTTTTTTTCCTTGTTAATTTTTAATTTGAATTTATTTTTTTCCCTTCACCTTTCTATACATTTTTTCCCTAAAAGAAACAACTATACAATACAACTTCTATTTCAATGAATATAATTAAATTAATAAAAAACAATTAGTTTTTGGAATCTTTCAACGTTTCCTTCCTAATTTTATTAAGAAAGTTTTATTGATATATAGTTACTAATTTTTAGGATCTCGTGAGCATTTCTTTCCTAACTTTGTTGAATTTGTTAAAATTGTTTTCTTTCCTCTAACCAAACACAGAAGATTGGTCTCAGTTACCATGAAAAAAATTAATGTGTGAATTTTATTAAAGTGGTTTAATCTACTAACTTTATTCCTAGTTTTATTCAAAGTGAATGTGTCAAATTCAACCAATTTAAATCTCAAATTATAGACAAACGTATAATATTTGGAAAATATTTGATAACAACTAAATATATATTGTTGAGATTTTCTGTTTTGGAGCAAAATAGGAAAAATCTCAGCTGATGACAACAATAGAAATTCAGTTCCTAGATTAGCTCCAGGTTGTTGGGAGGGAGTTAATGCCTCCTATATTTGATGTGAGTGAGTTAATGAGGCTGTTAGATTCTCTATGCTATATAACAGACAACCATTCGGATGGTTTGCTGAGTGTGTGAGAGTTTTGTGAGGATTTCTTGATGTAATCTCCTGTTTATTTAATAAATTCCTGATGCCTATGTTTGGTGGACGTAGCCCAGATTGGTTGGGTGAACCACGTTAAATGCTGTGTCATATGTGCTTGATATTCTGCTGTGTGTTTAATTAATTTTGCTGTGCCTCTGAATTCCAACAATTGGTATCAGAGCATGTTGGAGGTGCTGCCTGGAGGAGCTGACTGGAGGCGCTGCGTGTGTGTAAGTGATCTGATACGTGGAGCGCTGAGGGAGCTGTTTGCGCACTACTGTGTATACCCTGTGCAGCCTGCGTATACCTGAAGTCTTTGACCATGCGGTGCGTTTGCTGTGCGCTTTGATTGGAGAATTGAATGCTGGTGCGTACTCAGGCAGCGTGGGTTAATGAATTGAATGCTGGTGCGTTCTCCAGGTATTTTGTTTTTGTTTTTAAACAAACACACCTGCGCGTTGAATATGGAAAGCAATCCTTGCATTTTTTAAAACGTTTCACATTATAATGCAACCAGATTTAAGATAATCGTATTAAGGATCTAGTGGCCCACGAATCCACACAGAATCGTAATTGGTTTTTAAAACTGCAACACGAAATTGTAATCTGGTTATGTGTGGGTTATGTTTTCGGAATCGTTGGGCTGTGAGAGCACTTCGTGGATGGGGAGAACATGATCAGAACCGAGAGTTTGCAAAAAAAAAAATTCTATTTACGGTGGGCCTGTATTCATGCTTCAATACTTTAATTCCTGGTGCAAAGTGTATCACATGTTATAACTTACCAGCGACCATATAACAAACGATCAGTCCCTAGCTGTCAAAGCCTACATGAATTGCAGTAAGGAAGTGAGTGCGCGGTAAAGTTTTGGTGATACCATCGAACAGTACTTTCAAATTTTAATCTGCATTATGATCCGAATGCCCAAAAGGCTTTTGCATGTTAGCACGGTCCTCAAAGTTTGAAAAACTTCTTAAAAGAAGCTAATTCTGGAATCAACGCAGGGGAGTTGGATTCCATTTTTTTTTTTTTTTGTGTCCAAATCACGTGAAACTATGCTAACAGTGGCACAGAAATAAGTTAGTTTTTTTTTTGTGTGTAAGTGCAAAGGGCAGTTTTTTTTTTAAAAGGCACAGGTACAAAGGCATAGGCAGTTTTTCTTTGTTGTGTAAAAACAAAGGCATAGGCAATTTTTTTTTAAATTGCTGGTATTTAAACATTGGTATTGGAGATTATTGTGTTTTTTGATACAAATGGCGAAAACTCAAAGTGCCCGGTTTGAAATTGAGAAATTTAATGGCAAGAATAATTTTGAGATCTGGAAGGTGAAGATGCACGATCTGCTGGTTCAACAAGGTGTGGCGAAAGCACTGTTGGGGAAAAACAAAAGACCTCCTTCCATGACGGAGGATGAATGGGATGAGATGGACGATAGAGCTCTGAGCACAATTCGGTTATGTCTGGCGGACGATGTTCTGTTCAACATTGTGTCAGAGAAAACCGCCGCAGGCTTGTGGTCGAAGCTTGAGAAGCTCTATATGACAAAATCTTTGACAAATCGGATTCTCCTGAAACGGCAGCTTTACAGTTTGCAGATGAAAGAAGGTACCTCAATTGCTGATCACCTGAATGTTTTTAATACCTTACTGGTGCAATTAGACAGTCTAGATGTGAAATTTGATTCAGAGGATAAGGCAATAACTCTATTATGTTCTTTTCCTGAATCCTGGGATCACTTTGTTACTTCCATAAGCTTTAGTACATCAGAAATTCTTGAGTTTGACGATGTTGTTGGGGCCTTGTTGGCTGAGGAGACGAGGAAGAGGTCGAATGCAGACACCTCTACATCAGAGGTAATGATGGCCAGAGGTCGCTCATGAGAGAGACACTCCGAGGGAAAGAATAGCGACTCTCGCTCAAAGTCCAAAGGAAAGAAGCCAAAGGTGAAGTGCTGGCATTGTGGCAAGGCTGGACATCTGAAAAAGGATTGCTGGAAGCGAAAGAAGGCTGCTAAAGAAGGCTCTTCGACAGAAAAGAAGGAAGCCAACACCACAGATACAGGTTCAGTATCTGGTTCAGGTATAAGTGATGAGGTATTGTCTGTTAATGTTTCAAAACATGATCAACATTGGTTGTTAGATTCCGGGGCATCTAACCACATGTGTATTCATAAAGATTGGTTTAAAACATATAAATCAATTGATGATGGTGTTGTGTACATGGGTAATGATGTAACATGTAATATTGTGGGAATTGGGAGCATACAACTGCAAATGTTTGATGGGACAACAAAAATATTAACAGATGTGAGGCATGTACCAGATTTAAGGAAAAATTTGATTTCATTAGGAGCACTTGATTCAAATGGATATAAAACTGTAATTCAAGGTGGAGTTATGAAAATCTATAAAGGTATCTTACTAGTTATGAAAGCTAAGAAAGTAGGAAATCTATTTCAGTTAGAAGGTAGAACTGGGTCAGATCATGTGTCTGTGTCTGAACATGACAATAGTTCCATTCACTTATGGCATCAAAGATTGGGGCATATGAGTGAAAGAGGATTGAAAATTTTGGCTGACCGAAAGTTACTTCCTAATCTAAGATCTGGAAAATTGGATTTCTGTAAACATTGTCTGTTTGGTAAACAAAGTAAACAAAAGTTTAAAACAGGCAAACATACTAGTAAAGGCATACTTGATTATATCCATTCAGATGTTTGGGGTCCAGCCCCTACAGCGTCATATGGTGGCTCGTCATATTTTGTATCATTCATTGATGACTTTTCTAGGAAGGTCTGGGTCTACATGTTGAAGAGAAAGTCTGATGTTTTTTCAGTTTTCAAGCAGTTTAGAGCATTGGTAGAAAACAGCACTGGTAGAACAATAAAGTGTTTAAGAACTGACAATGGTGGTGAGTTTACTTCCAAGGAGTTTGACAGCTATTGCAAGGATGCAGGGATCGAGAGACATAAGACCACGGTTTATACTCCTTAGCAAAATGGAGTTGTTGAACGCATGAATAGAACTCTTCTGGAGAGAGCAAGGAGTATGCTGAGTAATGTCGGGTTTCCGAAGGAGTTGTGGACGGAAGCGGTGGCAACAACTTGTTATGTGATAAACCGATCTCCATCAACGGCCATAGACTGCAAGATTCCGCAAGAGGTATGGAAAGGACACCCTTGTGACTATTCTAAACTCAGAGTGTTTGGTTGTGATGCATATGCTCTAGTGCCTAAACATCAGCGAACTAAGTTAGATCCAAAGTCTAAAAGGTATATCTTTGTTGGGTATGGTGTTGGAACAAAGGGATATAGATTGTGGGATCCTACTACCCCCAAAATCATCATCAACAGAGATGTAAAGTTTAATGAATCCTCTCTTGTACAATTAGATGTAAATAGTAGATTGAAATAGGATGATGTATCTGATTTCCAGCATATTCAGTTTGACAACATTTCTAATGATAGTCATAACGACCATAGTTCAGATTCTAGTCATGAACAGGTTTCAGAATCAGATTATGAACAGGGTTCAGATGGAGGTCATGAACAGGTCTCAGATGGCGATCATGAAGAAGTTCCTACAGATGATAGACAGCCAATTGTGGAAGCACCAGAAACATTCTTAAGGAGGTCTACAAGGATCAAACGCCCTCCGAGAAGGTATGATGATCATGTTACTTCAGTTGCTTTGATCGCTAATGATGATGAACCTTTGTGTTATCAGGAAGCTGTAGAAGGTTCAAATAGTGACAAATGGAAAGCAGCCATGAAGGAAGAAATGATGGCCTTAGGTAAGAATGGCACGTGGGATCTGGTTGAACTTCCCAAAGGCAGGAAAACTGTGGGATGCAAGTGGGTGTTCAAGGTGAAACGGGGTGTGAATGATACGGAAGACAGGTACAAAGTGAGACTGGTTGCAAAAGGGTTTTCTCAGAAAGCTGGCATAGACTTTCATGAGATATTTTCACCAGTGGTTAAAATTGTTTCAATTAGACTTGTGTTAGCATTAGTGGCTTTGCTTGATTTAGAGTTGCAGCAGTTAGATGTTAAGACTGCATTTCTACATGGTGATTTAGATGAGGAAATATATATGGAACAACCGGAAGGGTTTGTTCACCATCGCAATGAGAAATTTGTCTGCAGGCTCAAGAAGTCATTATATGGCCTGAAGCAGTCGCCTCGGCAGTGGTATAAGAAGTTTGATTCTTTCATGTTGAGTCAGAAATATGTAAGAAGTGAATATGATCATTGTGTTTACTTTAAGCAGTTAAATAATGGCATGTTCATTATCTTAGTGTTGTATGTTGATGATATGCTTTTAGCAAGCAAAAGCATTGAAGAAATCAACAGGTTGAAGACTCAGATGGCAAGGACGTTTGATATGAAAGATCTAGGAGCAGCAAGACAGATTTTGGGCATGGAGATTTTCAGAGACAGGAGCAATGGTAAGCTGTGGCTATCACAACAGAAGTATGTTGAGAAAATACTTTTGAGGTTTGGTATGAATAATGTGAAGCCTGTGTCAGTCCCTTTAGCTTCCCATTTTAAGCTTTCTTCGAGTTTATGTCCTAATACAGATGAAGAAAAGGATTATATGTCTCGAATTCCATATGCCAATGTAGTAGGGTGTTTAATGTATGCGATGGTTTGTACTCGACCAGATATTTCACATGCAGTTGGGGTTGTCAGCAGGTACATGGCAAATCTGGGTAAAGAACACTGGTCAGCAGTGAAATGGGTGCTTCGGTACTTGAGAGGCACAAGTAGTTATTGTATTTCTTACAATAAGAGTAGTGAATTTGTTTGCGGATATGTTGATTCCGATTTTGCAGGTGATTTGGATAAGAGAAGATCAACTTCAGGGTACGTCTTTACTCTTGCAGGTGGAGCTATAAGCTGGATGTCAAAGCTACATAATATTGTTGCTTTATCCACTACTGAAGCAGAATACATTGCTGCTTCTCATGCTTGCAAAGAGGCGGTTTGGTTGAAAGGTTTGCTTGGTGAGTTTGGTAGGTTACAGGACAACATCAGGTTACTTTGTGATAGTCAAAGTGTAATACATTTGGCTAAGAATCCGGCCTATCATAGTAAATCAAAGCATATTCCAATTAAGTACCATTTTGTAAGACAGGTTATCACTGAAAGGGGAGTCTCTCTTGAAAAGGTGCATACAAAGGAGAACTGTGCAGACATGTTCATGAAACCAGTTTTGTTGGAGAAGCTACGCTGGTGTTTGGCTTCTCTTGGCTTGCAGAAAAAATAAAATAATAATAACAGGGCATCAGGCGAATTGTTGTCAAGGTGGAGATTGTTGAGATTTTCTGTTTTGGAGCAAAATAGGAAAAATCTCAGCTGATGACAACAATAGAAATTCAGTTCCTAGATTAGCTCCAGGTTGTTGGGAGGGAGTTAATGCCTCCTATATTTGATGTGAGTGAGTTAATGAGGTTGTTAGATTCTCTATGCTATATAACAGGCAACCATTCGGATGGTTTGCTGAGTGTGTGAGAGTTTTGTGAGGATTTCTTGATGTAATCTCCTGTTTATTTAATAAATTCCTGATGCCTATGTTTGGTGGACGTAGCCCAGATTGGTTGGGTGAACCACGTTAAATACTGTGTCATATGTGCTTGATATTCTGCTGTGTGTTTAATTAATTTTGCTGTGCCTATGAATTCCAACATATATTTTATTTATTTTAATATTTATTTTATTTTAATGATTTTTATTTTTTATTTTGACAATATGAAATGTTTGGGGAACTAAGTAATTTCATTAGAAACTAAGTGTTTGGATATCTATCTATAGTTATTAGTGATTTAATTTATATAACTATGCTAGTTATAATTTAGTTGTTAAATTAATTGTAAACCAATTGTTATTACGAATTATTCATAAGTATTAATTAACTTCTATTTGCAATTTAATTTAGAAATTAATTTAATACTAAATCACAAATTATAGATCATCTCAACTCCATTTTGTTCTACAAAAGACTCCTGTTAAGTTATAATCATTTTTTTAAAATCCAGGTTTCTAGTTAAATCGAGGTTATCATGCTTTCCTAAGGCCATACGTGTTTTCCATATTTTTGTGCCTTCATTGCCACAAACACAATTGCATTCATCTTGATATCATTTAAATACAATTCCCATGAACTTTGTAGAAGACGAATGGTTGTGCGAAATAATTTTCTTGGAATTGACATCTCATTCACTTGAAACTAAGTTTCTCCATATCAATTTGAACAAAAAATTGCCAAAGAAATAAAGTTATAAAGCTTCGTCACAGTGAATGAGGTAGGGGGCTCACCAAAAAACACCATTTTAGCACAATATTTTCACTTTCATTTCTATTTTCTTATGAAGATTTTATTTGATGAGCTCATAGCCTTTAGCTATATTTAAACTAAGTGGAAGGTATATGTATAAAAAAGACTATATTTAAACTAAGTGGCAAGTATGTGTATACAAATATTAAATATTTTTTTTTTAGTTTATTATGGTAGAATTATAAATTTTTAGTTAAACATGTATTTTAGATTATTGAATTATTATTCTTAATATAAAAACAAATTTAGTATTTAAAAACATTTTTATTAAAATACAAGTTTGAAATATTAATGATTAATATTTATAATTTTATTATACTTGCGCAGGCATGGTATTACATGTTTTTCTTTGACTGCATATTAGTTGGTCTTTGACCAAATTTTTTTACCCCTTATACTATCAAGGGGCAACATTCTTCTAACACAAGAAAATTGTGCTATTTTCAAGACAATGTTAGAGAGATTAATTCAGAAGGAGGAAACTAGTTTCAAAAGCTTCAACAATCATGAGTTAACAAATATAATTCAAAGTGCACTTGAGAAGTGCAAAAGAGAGAAAAAGAGGAAATCAAAATCAAATTGTTTCATGTAAATGCTTGGTTTGATGAGGAATGCAAAATGGCAAGGAGAACCTTGAAAAAGACAAGAAAGGATAACAAATATAATTCAAAGTGCACTTGAGAAGTACAAAAGAGAAAAAAAATAGGAAATCAGAATCAATTTGTTTTCCTGTAAATGCTTGGTTGATGAGGAACGGAAAATGGCAATGAGAACCTTGAAAAACATAGTAAAGGAGAAGATGAATGTAGAGTTATATAAGCAGGTGCTAAAAGGGAAAAAATATGAGTTCATGCAAACAAGGAGAGAAGAGTTAATATATTTAAGCAAGAATAATCCAAAGATTTTCTGGCAATAACTACAACCAAGGAAGAAGCAAATTGAAAATAATATTATAGCCAATTAATGGTTTGAATATGCAAGGCAACTCTATGAGAAAGAATCGGAGGCGTATCGCCCCCCTAGGATCAACACAAATTCAAAGCTCTTCACGCTACAGGAGGTGGAGAATGGAATTAAGAAGGTGAAAATAGGAAAGGAAAAGGAATTGGTTGAACTTCAAGCAGAGTATCTAAAATGGGGAATGAACGCTCTTGCACTGCATATCATGGAAATATTCAACAACATCATTCACCAAGGATTCCCAAGAGACTAGACAACTAGCCTAGAAATACCCCTTTTTAAAAGTGGAGACATTAATAATCCATCCAACTATAGAACAATTATGATCAATCCTTTGTTTGCAAAGCTTTTTGGTAGCATGGTAGAAGACATAATTAGTAAGTGGGCAGAAGTAAAAGAAAAGAGGGCAAGAATAAAAGCGGGTTTTAGGCCAAAACATTCTATGGTGGATCATGGTATCACGTTGAGACACATTGTTGAAAAGGTTTGGGAGGACAAAGAAGAAGTATTTTGTTGCTTTGTTGACTTCAAAAAAGAATTTGACATAGTCCCTAAGGATAAGTTGTGGTGTAGAATGGAAGAACTTGAAATTCCTGTGCATTATAGAGTCGTTGTCCATAGAATTTATGAAGAAGTGAAAGTCAAAATTATAACCTCAGTGGCTATTTCAGAAAGCTTTAGAAGTGACATTGGAGTCAAGCAAGGTTGCCCTCTATCCCCTACTCTTTTTGGTCTATATATTGATAAATTGGAAGAGTTGCTAAATATGCAAGGTGGAGATGGTGCTCAGTTGGGGGGGTTTTTGATAAAGCTTCTTATATGCTGATGATATTGTATTTATTTCTAAATCATCCCATGGATTGCAAATACACTTATATGCCCTTGAGAATTTTTGTAGAGCAGTGGGGATGCAAGTCAATACTAGCAAGACCAAAATAATGATTTTCTCTAATAAAAGGAAGTAGATCCATCATACTTTCTTATTTGAATACAACATTCTTGAAGAAGTAAATGAGTACAAGTACCTTGGGATGATTTCAACAACAAACTCAATTGGGAGGACTACAAAAAGAAGAGAATTTTAGGTGGGTGGAAAGCAATATATGCTCTTCAAAATAGATGTAGAGAGGCAGAGTTATGGGATTGGAAAACGATTAAAGTGCTTTTTGGACTTCTAGTTTGTACAGTGATACTATATGGGTGTGAATTGTGCGCTATCAGCACCCCCGTCTCAAAATGGAAACAAATTGAGGAAATCCAAAAACGCTTGATCATGAGTAAGTTCAAAATAAAAAGATCAGTACCTTATGAGATAATGTTGAGAGAAATAGGATAAACTCCCATTGAAGCAACTGATATGGTGCAGCTCATAAGATACCTAAAAAGAATTGAGCAAATGAGAGTAGGTAGATGGCCTAATGTTATCTTCAATGAAGGCATGAACGAAAGAAAGAAAACATGGATGAAACAAAACTACACATGGATGCAAAAATGGAATATCTACCTCAATGCCTATCCCACAAATAGCAAGGAGCTAAAGGATTTTGTTATGGAGAAGTTTCATAAAAATGTGTGGGGAAAAGAGTTGGGCAGAAAGAAGAAATATTACATTGAGGAATTCAACCCTACGTGTGATCTACAACAAAACGAGCTCATTGGAGCTAGCATTTAGTGGAGGGAAAATGTTCTTATTACTCAATTAAGGACCAACTCACATCAACTTCGTTGTGAAACAGGATGGTGGAAATGGCCTAAAGAAGTTTGAGAAGAACGAGTGTGTACATTTTGCACGTTTGGGGTTGTGGAATTGGAAAAACATTTCATTTTGGAATTTGATGCATTCAAAGACATCTAAGAAAGCTATGAGAACATGTTAGCATCAATTTCTTGGCATTGTCTTTTTAGTGAGGGGATTGTTGGAAGGTTGGGCCAGCTCATCATCAATTTGAATCAGAAAAGGATTGAATTGAAAAAAGCAAAAAACAAAGAACTAATGGTCTCATAGACTATTTTTAGTCTCATGGACCTTAAAATATCATTTCATTTCATAGTTTAAAATTGGGAATTCAATTATTATTATTATTATTATTATTATTATTTAAATTTATTTATTTGTAAAGTGATTGGTTGAGGTCTTATTTACGCAGTAAGGCGTCCCTCTTTGAAAACAACTCTCTCAGCGTCCACCTTGTACAATTCTACACCATTAGATCTAATGTTAGACGATTGAACAATTTTTGGCCATTAGATTCTACCATTAACTTTGTAACTATCAACCAGCTCATTCATTTATTCCATGTGATGGGAATTTGTTCAGGACTACCACTTTGAGGGGTTTCTACTTAATGGATTTGGGTGCGCAGGAAAACTACGTATCTTCTGAAATCGAAACCAAGGGAGTGGAAGTCAGATATGCATTAGGTTCTTTAATAGTGTCAAAGGTAATAGAAATGTTCTTAAACATTGCACTTAATGGTTTTTAATTCATTCTACAATATCATATTTTATTTTTCCGGTTTTGTTTGCATTTTTTGGTTTTATTTGTTGTTTTCTTTTCTCACTCTGTTTTAATTTGCTAGATTCTTTACAAATATTTAAAACTTAGTTTGGTTGAGTTTGTAATGATTTTTCTACTTTAGTTATCAAAACAATAAGAAATATTTAAGAATATTATAATTTTTCATTTTCCCATTAATAAATTTCTAACCAACAATATTGCAGTTCTAACTGGCAGAAAGGTGTTGGTAGTGCACAGATGTGTTCTGCCAACCTGCGAGGAGATCCATGTCTTTCCGTACATTCAATTACCATGTCAATCTATAATGGATTTGTGGAAAATGAGATTAATTAAAACAATGATTTCTGATAGTGTTGGGTGTGTTTTTTTGTTGTTTTGAATTCTTTGAAATGGTTTGGTGTTCTTGAAAAAATTTAGACGTTAAACTAATTTAAAATTTTGATATATTTACGAAATTATTTGGCAAAATTGTTTGAGTCCTCACTTCTTGATTTAATGATTTAATATTCGAGAAAGAAATTGTTTCAGTACTCACTTCTTAAATTTTTCATCTTTTTGTGAAGATTTGATTAGAGTATCTCCAATTTGATATATTTGATGGAAATTACTTTGTTCTTGTGAAAATGATTAACAGGGTACTTATTTAAGCAAAGATAAGTGGAAAATGAGATTAATTAAAGTGGTGATTTCTTATAATATTGGGTGTACTTTTCGTTGTTTTGAATTCTTTAAATGATTTACTGTTCTTGAAATTTTTTAATTCATTTTTTTTTTAATGATTTACTGTTCTTGAAATTTTTTAATTCATTTTTTTTTTTAATTTCAAAGGATTTTTAGATAGTCAATTAAACTAATTTAAAATTTTGATATATTTACAAAATTATTTGGAAAAATTGTTTGAGTCCTCATTTCTTGATTTAATATTCAAGAAAGAAATTGTTTCAGTACTCACTTCTTAAATTTTTCATCTTTTTGTGAAAATTTGATTAGAGTATCTCAATTTTAATATATTTGATGGAAATTACTTTGTTCGTGTGAAAATGATTAGCAGGGTATTTATTTAAGCAAAAACCTGTGGAAAATGAGATTAATTAATGCGGTGATTTCTGATAGTGTTGGGCGTACTTTTCCGTTTTGATTTTTTGAAATGATTTGTTGTTATTGAAATTTTTAAAATCATTTCTTTTTAATTTCTGAGGATTTTTAAATATTTAGTTAAACTAATTTAAAATTTTGATATATTTACGAAATTAGTTAGCGAAATTGTTTGAGTGCTCACTTCTTGATTTAATATTTAAAGAAGAAATTGTTTATTTCATTTGATGCGAATTTGTTCGACCAAAACTATTCACTTTTCGAGGTTTCTACAGGGAGCGGAAGTCAGATATGGGGCAAGTTCTTTAATAGTGCCAAAGGTAACACAAATGTTCTTGAAAATAATACTCACTGGTTTTTAATTCATTCTATAATATCATATTTTCTCTTTCTGGTTTTGATCACATTTTTTGGTTTCATTTGTTTTTTTTCTTTTCTGACTCTGCTTTGGTTTGTTAGATTATTTACAGATCTTTAAAAATTGGTTTGGTTTAGTTTGTAATTATTTTTCTGCTTTAGTGATCAAAGCCATAGGAAAGATTTAAAATTATTATATTTTTTATTTTCCCATCAACAAATTTATAACTATGAATATTGCAGTTCTAACCAGCATAAAGGTGTTGGTGGTGCATAGATGTGTTCTACCAGCCTGCCAGGAGGTATTTCGGTATATTCCATTACTGTGTCAATCTACAATGGATTTGTGGAAAATTAAAATGATGATTTTGGATAGTGTTGGGTCTGATTTTTTGTTGTTTTGAATTCTTTGAAATGATTTCGTGTTTTTGAACATTTTTAGTTTATTTTTTTTAATTTCCGAAGATTTTTAAATAATTAATTTAAAATTTTGATATATTTACTAAATTATTGAGCAAAATTGTTTAGATCTTCACTTCAGGAAAGAAATTGTTTCAATACTCACTTCTTAAATTTTAATTTTGATAATCCAAATAATTTTATTGGAAAACCAAAAAAATTATATACTCTCGAAGTCTAAAAAAGTTATTAATACCATGGATACATAAATTTGAAAACTATTAAGAAAGGTTTAAGACTCGTTCAAACCTATGCCTATTCTAAAAATGGAAAATACATAGTTAAAAAGTAATTATTATTCCTTCCTTAATAGTACATCCATTTTTGTTAAAATCCACCACCCTTGAAAACTGCTCCTTTCCGTACAATACTTGTCTAAAAATGGAATTTCCACAAAAAAATTCTAATTATAAACTATTATTATTGCCATGCTGTTATGTTAAAGTTGTATGTAGATTGCGATATGCCTTTAGCATAAGCTATGCGCAGCTCATCTCCTAGTCTAGAGTTTGGTAGTCCGTGGATCTTCATTCCTTGTAGGAATACTTATGCCATAAACTTTAATAGGTGATAATGTCTATTTAATAATATTTTCATATGGCTAAATATTATTAAAATACTTTAATATATTACAATAATTATAAAAATTTATTGAACATACACCTTAAAAGTAAATATTATCCAAAAAATGTAAATTTATTCGTGTAATAATTTTATTTTTAATTAGTTATATAATAATTTTGATTTAATCTTTAACATTATGAATAGAACATTATGTTTCAACATTTTTCTTTGAAATGAATTACCGTTCTTTTTTGAAAAAAACTCCTCTAGCTGTCACTGTGTACTGGTCTATATCATTAGATCTAATGTTAGATGATTGAATAATTTTTGGCCATTAAATTCCACCACTGACTTTGTAACGGTCAACCAACTCCTTAATTTTTTCAGTCTGACACGAATTTGTTCAGTGAGGACTACCACTTTTCGAGGTTTCTACCTTCCCAGGAAAACTACATATCTTTTGAAATTGTCGAAGCCACGGTCAGAAATGGGGCAGGTTTTTTAAAAGTGCCAAAAGTAATACAAATGTTCTTAAACATGGCACTCACTAGTTGCTTAAGAACATATCGTTTCTCTACTTTTTGGCATCAGAAATATGGGATTACCTGGTTGACAGTAGAGGAAATGGGTTCACCATCCATGCATTTGTGACCAACGCTTGGGTCAAGTCATCACAAGTCTGGTTTGCTAACACCAACGTAGAACACATGGATGTTTGCCAACTATTTACCTTGAGAGGTAAATTTTTAAGTCTCAAAACCTTGTCTGGTGCTTCTGTGAACTTGATTTTCTCTTTTGGTTAGGCTTTGCTCGATGCAATTGAAGGTAGTGTTGTCAAATGGTATTATGCACACTCCATGCCACTCTCCAAACCTAGTGTAGCTATTATAATGGTGACCATTGTTATTAGTTTCTGCATGAACTGTCTCCCTTTGTGTTTGGGGAGATTTCATATATTGTGTACTCTGATTAGAAGAAAGCCAAATTAGAATTTTTAAACCAAGATAGGCAAACAAACCCACCATGACTTTTGACCCATTTCCTTCCCTTCTTCTCCTCTCATCAATCTCGTCACCACGTCTTCCACATGTTCTCTCTTCACAGTTTCATTTATTGCCACTCCAATCTTCCACACTTTGGTAAAATATCTCTTGTTGGTTAGTTGCTCTATAAAGGAAGGCTACAATATCATGGGCCTCAAGTATTTTCCCTTTTGGTGAAAATTTTATCTTAAGTCTAGTAGAACTGAACTTAGATTTGTAGTTCCATCTCTGTCAAATGGATGTTTGACTATGAAATAACTTCATAGAGGTTTCATATTTTCAAAAGTTAGTATTCTGCAACATGGAATTTCATTACCAACACATTTTTATGGATGAACAGATGGACACATTTCTTGCTTCTAAAACATCTCGGTCAAGTGCTTCTTCTTACAGTGGCAATTTTTTTTAACCAATAGAGATGTGTTTCATAACAGAGGCATAAGAGCTCTCCATCATCCATACTTTGTAAAATAAAAGGTGTTTTAATGTATGTGTTGTTGCCTCTATGGAGCCGTAGAAAAGTACACAGGCTTAGATGACATAAAAATATGTGTTTTTAATGTTAAGTAAAAGGGATGGGATGGGGTGGAATTTTTTGAAGCATACTTTTTTGGGACAAGATTTTTGGTGTTGACATTGACATAAGTTTTAAATCCTATGACAAGCTATGTACAGGGATGGGCCCCAAATGCTTCCTAATGTACCTCATTGATTGATTTTCATCAGAGACTCGTTTGATCCTATGAAAAAACTTAAATTCCCTACTACCCAAATTTCCATTGATTGCTCACCTTTCTTTACTGTCTTGAGAATTTATACATGTTGTAACTCTTACATTCCTTATTCCTATTGACATCATACTTAAGGGATATTTTTCCAAGGTAAATGACAATAATTCAAGAGCTGCTCGAAGAAGTAGCTAATCATGGAATATCAAGTAAGAGGAGTAGGTGTGGGATTGGTGTTGTTTTGTATATAAATTCATTTCAATTCATTCATATCAGATATACTCTGGCTCCTGGTTCTAATTCAAAGGTCAAGTTCTCATCATTGTTTGTTGTTCTTTATTTGGCAAGTGCTTGTGGTTTGAAGAGGTTGCAAGAGATGGGAATCTCAAATAGTTGTTGACTAGGCTAATGCAAGTTTTCTATGTAGAATGTGTGGCTTCAATCCCTGATGTCTCAAATTTGGCTGTGCATTCAGGAGCTAGAATGGTCATCCTTCACCCACATTTATCGTGAGCTCAATCAACTAGTAGATAAGCTCTCCGAGGAGGCAATTGAGTAGCCAGGTGGCTCTTTTGCTGTATATAAATTTGTTGATGGCTAGGAATCTGAAGGCATGGAATTTCTACTTCAAGTCTTAATTTTGGCCTGATGGTCTGCTTTTTTATATTGGTTGAAGTTATAGAGTCTATCACCATGTGGCTTATGGTTTCGTATGAGTCTTGGACAGACAATATGTATATCTTTATTTTGGAATATAAATATTTTTTCTAAGTAAAAAAATATATTTTAAACATATTTTTTATTCTATAAATATATTTATAATAAGTATATTTTTTTAATGTATATGTTTTTAACGTATATGATAAATTCGTACATATGAAAAAATATTTTTAGAGATTATCATATATATATATATATATATTTTTTTTTTTTGTGATATGTATATTTTTTACAGTTTCATTTTTACATTGCATTCTACCAAAAGGAAAAAAAACACAAATTGCAAAAAATGTGTGAGAAACAACTCTCCCAAATTTAAGTCTTGAATGCCAGTACAACATAAAGCAAAGACAAAACAGAAGAAAAAATGATGTTGCAACCAATTACTAAAATTTTCAACTATGCGAGTTAGTAAAATTTTCAACTATGCCAACTGATGAACTGTCAGCAAGATCAACTTTGTGAATAGAGAAATTTTAAGGCTCAGTCTTCATGCCCAAAACATGTATTTTCCTTTGCAGTGTGCATGTTATAGATCCCCTGGCACTTTACACTGTGCAGAAAGTACTGCTCCCTGAGGACATATTTAGTCTTCCAAGCATTTCTCCAGCCCCAACCCCTACTCTTGAAGCTGACAACCTGTCTCCCTCAAGGACCACTGCCTCCTCTTCTTCATCAGGTAATACTTCCTCAACAACTCACTCAACTGCATCATTTCTATACCCCCAACAATCTATTTATGTTATTGTGCCCATAGCAGCCGGGGCTCTTCTACTATTGCCAAGAGTCTGACATCAAATGAAATTCCAATGAGACGTGAACAAATATGGGACGAACCTTCCAACTTGCAGCTTGCAAGACTTGAAAGTGTTTCCCATTATATATATAGTATATAAAAAGCACTCTGCTCTTAGAAGACTTTGAAAATTTGTGCTTTCCACTCCTCTACTACCAACAATCTTGAACTTAGTATGCAGATTGACTGTTTTTTTCGGCATTGCACATACTTTAGATCTACATGCCCAAATTTCATACCTGTCATTCATCATTGTAGATATGCATTTTTAGACATCTAATGTACTTTTTTAATTCAAATCTAAACATCTAGATATCACATATTGCAAAATCTTTGCTCTTTTCTTCTTCAGTTGTTTTTTGCATAAATTTTCCTTTCTCACATATATATTACATTTGGAAACTCAAGACGAACATGTTATACAATCTAAAGGTCTATGGAAAATGTTGGTTGAAACTACATCTAGATATCACATATTGCAAAATCTCTGCTCTTTCTTTCTTTAGTTGTTTTATGCATAAATTTCCCTTTCTCACATATATATTACATTTGGAAACTCAAGACAAACATGCTATACAATCTAAAGGTCTATGGAAAATGTTGGCCGAAGCTACATCTTACAAAGCAAACTAAAATACTTGCCGATATGAACAATCTTGATAAAGTCATAGGTTTGATTGTATTGCGTTTTCCAAATAATATGACGTTTCATATTGGTGAATGTAAAATGTCACAATGGAGTTAGGAAAAGTTGAATTTACCATTTGAAAACCAAATTGTCTACCTAATGTGTCTTCTTCATTGAATATTTTCTTGAAGGACATTTTGCTTACTAATTTTTATCTTCAATGATTTTTTATATGCCACATTTCTTCTCGATTTTATGCCTTACGGCGTTTCCTTTGCAACATCTCGTGCAATTGCTAGTATGGGCTCTTTAGAAACTACAATTTCTATTAATTACTAATTTTTTGTTTTTAGTTTTATTTCCTTATTATTTAACTTTTAGATTTTTTTTCCTTTTTTTCTATTATTTGTATTTTCATGAATTATAGTTTTTCTTCATATTTTCAATTTAAGGTGACTTATTA
Source organism: Pinus tabuliformis (assembly GCA_031772625.1). NCBI lineage: Eukaryota > Viridiplantae > Streptophyta > Pinopsida > Pinales > Pinaceae > Pinus > Pinus tabuliformis. The sequence continues at coordinate 623,651,422 of CM062817.1, forward strand.
TTTTATTAAAAACATATTTTAATAATTTTAATTATAAAAAAGTACATATGTTAATAAAAAATAAAACACACACACACATATATTAAAGTGTATATATGTTAATATAAACAATATTGGTTAATCATATTTTTTAATTTTTGGTGATAGCATTCAACACTACAACATGTTATTAGTTGTTTTATTTTTGTGATGAAATCTTTATCTTTATTATTTTTTAATTTACTTAAACTATATTTAAGCTAAACCCTAGATACTAGCTACTATGTAGCCCTTGTTATACCTGGCAAACATGATATTACATTCAATTTTTCCTTTGACTGCTTATTAATTTATCTTTGACCAAAACTTTATCCCGGTTATCCATAGTTTAACATTGAAAATTCAATGGTATTACCCATTTAGTTTTGCCTTTGACTGCTTATTAATTTGTCTTTGACCAAAACTTTCCATAGTTTAACATTGAGAATTCAATTTTTGTTATTATTATTATTATTATTTAATTTATTTATTTGTAAAGTAATTGGTTCACGTACGTTGCTTAATAATTTTCATTTCTATTAGTCACTAATATTTTGTTTTTAGTGTTATTTCTTTTTATTTAACTTTTTGATTTAGTGTTATTTATTTTTTGGCATTTGGAATCCATTTACTAGTAGTCGCACCCATGTCATTGTATTTTTGTTTTACTGCCTATAATTTTTATTTCACCAAAAATATTTTAAGAATTATACATAATTTAACATTAAAAATTAAATTTTAGTGTTTTTAAATATTATTTTAATTTTGATTGTCTATACTTTTATTATATAATTATTACTTAATTATGCTTAGATTTTGTCATCATGCTACAAAGGGAAAGTTTTCGTTACTCATTAGACAAAAATGTGTTTGTTTTTTTTTTTTAATTCTTAACTAATGAGAGTTATCCTAGACAAACTTAAGATACATTGCGGAAAAATGTTACCAACTAGATTCTTGGGAAGAAAAGGCCAACAAGTGAAAATTGCTTGCATGGAGACTCAAATTTAGGCATCGGAATTTGGGTGATTGACCAAGAAATGGAGAAGGCAGCAACTCCGTTCAAACCGAAGGCTTCATGAATAAAACATCGGTGAGGTTATCGTGAACAGCTAAATGGGTGGTATTCTCTCTTGAAACTCTTTTTGATGTTCAAGTGTTATATAAATCCCGTTATTTCAAGAAAGGCATTGTTTCGCGTGTTTATTTCAGATCTATTGTTCCAAGTACTCGAGAAAAATACAAGAACAATAGATTATATTAAATTCGATTAATCCAAATTCATTTAAAGTCAAGTTTAATATAGGCGTAGATGTTGCTAAAGTTTAGGTTAAATACACCCAATATACAGTTTGGCATTCTTTACTTACATATGTGTTTGTTGGGCAGTAAAATTTTGGGTGTTTTGGGAAAAAATTGTTATCCCGTGGTGTATGTCTGAGGATCTAAAGTATTTGAACAACCATTGAACCGCCTGCTGAAAAATTGTTATCCCGTGGTGTATGTCTGAGGATCTAAAGTATTTGAACAACCATTGAACCGCCTGCTGCTGCCAAAAAATAGAGTGAGTTCTAGAAATTTTGAGTATTTGCCTTCTCAATGTGAACTTTAAAACATAATCCATTCATCAAATAAATAATATCTATCGAAACACATATATATTAACCAGATATAATATATATGGATTTAAAAACTGAAGCATAGATTTAAAACTATGCTCTTTCTAGTAAAGGGATATATGTATTTGAATGAGCAACTTGATAAAATGGATAACCTGTGGTGATCCATGCTGTCGGTCTCATACTTTGCATACTTCGATGGAGCTGCCCAACATATTCATGTGGCATATATATCAAAATAGCAGAGGACTAGGTCATTGAAATTTATTGGAATGCTGGTCTGGGTCTAATAATAGAGCCCAGGGGATGGCATTAGCAGGGTTCCTATCTTTCTGCAACTTTCTTGACATTCCGTTTTTGCAAATCTATGAGAACTCGAGGATAATAATTGATCATGTTTTATCAAAACACAACATAAAAGATATACATCTTGCTGGATGGCTGGACAGGATTGCAGCTATATGGAAAAACAAGAAGGCCTATAAGATCTCACACATTGACAAGAACAAAAACAAAAAAGCAAATGCATTATCCAAAAAAGGCTTTACTTCTCCCCCAGGCGTTTGGCAGATGCGGATCAAAATGGACAACCACTGCATTCAAATACAGGACTTTTCTTTTCCGGGTATACAATCTATTAACTATGGGAAAATTTCTGGTATGTTTTCCAACTCATGCTCATATCTATGGCTACCTCATAAGCAATGATATACATATACTGCCTCGCAGCCTTGGTTATCCTTTTGCTTCCCTATATCAGTAGATCATAATATGTCGGTAAGACTGCTATCATTATTTCTTTTTGCTTTATAGATGAGGCATTATCTCATGAAATTATTATCCGCGTTATGTATTGTCTATACTGGGAAATAATAAAAATATACAGCTTTTTTTTCATTCTGAAAAAAAAACGTGATAAAATGATTTTCAAACTTATATGTAACTTAATAGATAATCTACAATCCTCATAACATATAGTCTGTCATACATTTTTGATAAAATGATTTTCAAACTTATATGTAACTTAATAGATAATCTACAATCCTCATAACATATAGTCTGTCATACATTTTTTTTTTTCTTCCTTAATGCTCAGTTTTTTCTTCCTCGTCATTGAATCGATTTTATTGACAAAGTTTCTAGTTGCACATTACAAAAGAAAACGAACCACCAACACCATTATTGGTGATGAGCGGTGCTTCCTTAGTTCTTCTCCGAAACTTGGTAGCGTTGAGTAGAGCCGATACCTGTAAAAACTTGATTTTTTCAAACCAGAGAGTTACTTTCAAACAAGCTACCAAGCTACCAACAATGGAGTTGGTGTAGCTCGATGCTTCCTTAGTTCTTCTCGGAAACCCGGTGATGTTGAGTAGAGATGGTACCTGTAAAATTCTTGATTTTTTCAAGCCAGAAAATTACTATCAACTTCGCTTTCAAGTTCATATATATTGATAAATTTAAAACCGTTTTATTATATATATATAATTTTTTTATTTGAGTCTGTTTGTGCCATTAAAAATATTTAAACCATTAAAATTAAAATTAGATTATTTTTTAATATGTCTGGATTGATTTCTTTATTTTTTAAGGAATTTAGACTTTTGTGATCCATAACATTGTTTAGATAATCTTCGGCAAAATCACATAATCAATCTGGATTGATTTCTTTATTTTTATTTTTATTTTTTCAGTTTGGTTTATCTTCTCAGGGTTTTTTTAAAATCCAATCTTATTAACAAAATTAGTAAAACTAATTATAAATATTTATTTTAATTTATTTTGAATATTTATATACATATTTTAAGTAATATATTTAATTTATCTTTCACAATATATATGTGTAAGAACAGTTACTCTTTAAAATATGTCTATTTATATTTTACACAGAAAATGTAAAGTATTTTAGACCATCATTTTAACAAAAATATTATCAATTACAATTAATAAAACATCTCAATTGCTAATGATTAAAACTTAAATTGGCTAATTTTGAATTCATTTTTTTTTTACTTCAATTAAGCTATATTTAAACAAAATGATAGGTAATAGTACTATGTAGCACTTGTTATATTCATAATAGTTTGTTTATATATATATATATATATATATATATATTCAAAATATGGATTTACACATTCATGACCATTTTTGCAAAATCACAACAAAACTTGCTTCAGATTAAGATGCTATTTCCATATCCCAATACATCCTTAATACTAACTTTTTCCCTCTACTTGCCTTAAAAACTATAACAAAACACTAAAAGTTCCCATAAACTCGAAAAAAAGACCCAATATCAAAACATAACGAAAGTGCATGAAAAAACATTATCCAAAGCTGGACTTCCCCACTTCCTCGCTAGCCTCCTTGCCTCCACTGCTCGGCCCTGCTCTTGAATCCCCTTCTCCTCTACCTTTTTATAGCTACGTTTACGCAGAACGAACATCTTTATGATTCAAGTTTCGCATCTCTTGTCTCACAGCTTCTTCCTCTGAAGCAATTGTTGAATCGACTATCTCAGGTGCCATTGTTGGGTCAATTACCTCTATTTCAATAGTTGTAGGAGAATCTTGCGAGAAGAGAATGTTATTATAGAATAAAGAAAGAGTACTCGATATTGTAACCTCAAGGAGCACCTTCCACTTTCAAGCTATGCGTTAGGGAAAGACCAAGATCGTAGGCATTGCTTTCACGCAGGTTGGATCGGAAAAAGAATTCCCCATAGGGAGGAATCGATGTTTTGTATGCGAGAGCTACTATGTCGAGTCTTCCCCGATAACTGATGTCAGAATGCTCTCCATATTACATTTCGGGGTGAGCTACAACCTCCTCAGGCAACCTTGCAACAAGTTCTTTCACCTCACTGAATATGCTATCGCTAATCAACTCCAAATTGGAGCTAAGCAAGTCGGTCCCCATTTACACTATCTTTCTCTCTAGCGATGCCTCCACACTTTCAAACTTCGCGTTGATATGTTCAACATTTGTTGCATGATCCCTCTCCAGTAGTTTGACCCGATGGATGATGAGATCGAGCCTACCCATAAGTAATTTAAACAAAAACTTTGTGGCCCTCTTCTAGGGGGCCAAGTCCTCCTCAAGGGATTTCTTATCTTGTCCCTCCTTCGACTCCATAGCAGTATCCTTCCAACCCACACTACTATTAAATTGGTGCTCCAAAATTGCTACGACATATGATACAGGAGGAGTCTACATATCCTTAAATACAAAAATTCCTTCCTACTCTTCCTTCTCCTCGACTCGTGCCATAATCGCCTGGAGGTATTTAATCCTTGGTGCCATTAAATATGCTTGTTGTCAAATGGATCTACCAAACCACCCTTGCAACCACTTCACTGGATAATGAGACGTTATCCATCACTTCACCATTAATTCTCCAGAGAGATATAAAGTCCTTTTTCCTCCCTGAGGTGATGGATTATCTATTCTATCCATGGGCTTAGTTATTTTCCTGTATACGCCTTGGGAGGTGATAGTCTGGGAATCTAGGAGGACGCAATGCATTGATAGCTCACAATCCTTTCCCCACCTGACCTAATTTCCAATTATACTTACCCGCATCATCCCTCCATCAGTGTTTACGAGGAGGGCATTAAATTCTCCAGTAACCAACATTCTGTTATGGAATAGGTAGGAGGCCCACGTCCCTCCCATCAAGCTCACACCTGCCCTTGCCCAAGGTCACACTGCGATCACCATCTCGCTGATGACCTTGTTAAGGTTCCAGAGGATGTGATAAAACTCTAGTTGTTCAATTTTTTTAACTGATAATCTGTTCTTACAACAATAGAAGACCTTGTGGGCACAAATCGAGAATTGGTCCAAATTTTTTTAAAAATTGATCTGCATGGTGAGCCTCTTCAACTGGTAAAAACTCGAGTTCGGCTCGCATGGACATCGAAGGGGGCCCTCATCCTCCCCTCCCTCCTGAGATCGATGCCTTCAAATGACTGGTAGCCTCCAGCGGCAAGAGGAAAGCAAACCCGAATCAACAGAAGTTTATAAAGAAAGCTGAATCCATCCCCTCCGTTGAACTGCCTGCTGAACGACCGTGCCAGACTATGCTGAACCTAAAAGAACGCAAGCTCCTTGGTCAATTTACGGACCTCTGGCCCTCTCCCAAAGCTATTGATGGATGGGTACAGTGAAATTGGAGGCCCCTTGTTTATGAAGGAATCCAAAATCATCTGGTAGGCAAAGGCTATTATGTTTTTGCCTTCGATTCAACAAAAGATCGAGACATTATTTTACGAAACGGTCCATATTTCATGGGCCCCAAAGGGCTCTATCTGAATAAATGGACGCCGGACTTTGATCCTTCCCAGGATATTCCTTCAGTCGTTCCTGTCTGGGTAAGGTTACCCACCTCCCTCTTCATTGCTGGAACTCAGAATCTATGGAAACAATCAGGAACAAACTAGGCAAATACATTGATAGGGCTGAAAGGAGAGAACAATATTCGTGTGCCAGAATATGTGTTGAAGTCGATCTGGAGATAGGGTTTCCTGAGGCAATCAAGCTAACCGTAGCTGGTTGGTCTCACATACAGGAACTTGATTATGAACAACTCCCCTTCAAGTGCCGACACTATCATGGCTATGGCCATTTCGCTCGAAACTCCAAGAAGAGAACTGAGGAAGAATCTGAAGAAGGAAGGGGAAACAATGGATACAAGCCCGAAAAGTAGGCACATCTAAGCAGACCAACAGAGCAAAAGGGAAAGGAGGGAATGCAGAGATCGGAGGACCCTCTTCTGGGAAGATACGACCCGAAGTTCAAGCCATAGTAAATGTCACCACTCAACAAACCCTTTTGTTGTTCTAAACCCTCTAGAAGATCAAAACCAACTAGAACTTGAAGAGGGAGAGGTGCAGCAATATATGGAACAGATAGCAGACACAGAAATAAACTCAGGATCGGGAACAAACTGGGGTAGCCACCTCAGAAATCCCTCCTGTAGACGCAACCCCGCAATAAAACTAGGGCTCTCTAGTAGGTGCCATATCCCCACTCTCTTATGCAGAAATGACCTAAAAGAAAAAGCTGATAGACAACCCTGGTTCTTCCGAAGAAGACTCTTTTGAGTGATCCACCAAAAAGGCAGAAAGGAAGTCTCATAAGGAGATCAGAGAAGAAGAGGCAAATAGATTAACGATGCAGGGCGTGAGTCCACAATCGAAATGTCATTAGGCAGAAACACAAGGGCGTGACCCACAAAGGGAGGGCCTACTCCTTCTTTCCCTAGTAAATAATGTACATTGTCTCTTGGAATTGCAGGGGTTTGGGGAACCCATTGAAAGCTGAAGCAGTAAAAGATCAAGAATGGAACCCTCAGATATCCTCCTTCTCCAGGAGACAAAGATAGAAGAGGATGCTCTTCTATCCTTAAGTCAAACCAAGTGGAAAAAGAACTCAGGAAAAGTAGTCAGCGCCCAAGGTACTTCAAGGGGTCTTGCAACCTTATGGTCAGAGGATATGTTTCAGCTGAAGAGCTCCTTCACAACCCAACACTGGATATACACAAAACTTCTACATCTCCCAAGTAAGATTTCTTTGGCTCTCTTCAATCTTTATGTCCCTGTTAATTTTCTAGAAAAGAAGGACTGCTGGAATTCTCTCTCAGATTTCCTAAAAATCTACACTCCCCCAAACATCATTTTGGCGGGGGATCTTAATGTAACTTTATATCCGAAAGAGAAAAAAGGTGGAGTAAAGGGTAAAGATCCCTTCCATGTCTTGGTGGAGTCTTTGATTCTTTCTTGGGACCTCCTTGACCTCAAACCTAAGAAAGGTCGTTATACCTGGACCAACAATAGAGTTGGTATTGCCAACATTGCTGCTCGTCTAGACCAATTTCTAGTTCAAAGTTATTTGATGGAGGGGAAGCTTTTAATCTCTTCAAAAATATTTCCCAAGATAACATCTGACCATAACCCCATCTCACTGTTGCTCGAAAAAGAGGAAGACTTAGGCCCTATTCCCTTTATATTCAGTCCTTTTTGGGTAGCAAGAGAGGGCTTTATGGACATAGTGACTCAAGCTTGGTCGCAACTAGTTGAAGGATCCCCTAGTTTTGTGTTGGACCAGGAACTTAAATACACTAAGTATGCCTTAAAAACCTAGGCAAAAAAAAAACCCCTCTCCACTCCAATGAGCAATACAAAAAACACTGTGCAGGTTTTAGCCGAGATTCAGTTAGGCATGGAAGAAACTGAAACCACCAAAGCTCAGCTCATCATCGAACAAAACACCCAATTCAACTCTTTTCTCTCCTTTCTCTAGGAAGAGGAGTACTGGCGTCTCAAGTCTCGCAAGCCTCTGGCTGCAAGCTGGAGATAGAAACACATCATTTTTTCACAAACAATGCAGGGCCCGTCTCTCTCGGAATCACATCTCAGAAATATTCACTAGGGAGGGGGAAGTCATCAAAGGACAACCTCTTATAAAACAAGCTGCCACATTTGATTTTCAGCAACTGTTTCATTAGGATGGCTCTTCCGATGAAGAACTAGATGATGACTTTTGTCAAACATTCCTTCACTTGTCACTGCAGACTTAAACGATGGGTTATTGAAGCCTTTTACTGAAAAAGAGATTGTGGAAGTCATATGGTCAATGGATCCAGATAAAGCCCCTGGGTCGAATGGCTTCACCATCCATTTTTACAGAGTTTGTTGGAATGTAATAAAACTCAATCTCCTCCGAATGATAAAGCCTTCCAAAAGAAAGCCAAAGTGGGAGGGTGCACCAACTCCACCTTCCTTGCTCTAATCTCGAAAGAAGTTAACCCAAAGACTTTCGACAGGTTCCGACCTATCTCACTCTACAATGCCTCATACAAGATCCTCACCAAACTCTTAGCCAATAGACTCAAGCCTCTATTAGGAAATCTGATCTCCCCTCTCCAGGGCAGTTTTGTCAAAGGAAGGCACCTCATAGACAATGTGATCCAAGTGAAAGAAGCCCTCAACTCTAGCCACATTCAGAAGGAAAAAGGCATGCTCATCAAGCTAGATATGTCAAATGCTTTTGACAGGGTTAAACTCTCATTCTTCTATAAAATCCTTCTCTCCTTTGGTTTTAATGTTGAGTTTGTCAACTTGATAAAAGCCTGCACACTGAGACCTTGGATAGCGCCCCTGATTAATGGTAGACTTGCTGACTTCTTCCAAGCTATAAGAGGGCTCCACCAAGAGTGCCTATTGTCACCCTTTCTTTATATCATGTTGGCAAAATCCCTAAGCAGAAAGCTATCAGTGGAAAGGGAAGTAAGTTCCATCCCAGGCATTAAGGCAGCAAGAGGAGTGGATACTATAAATCATGCCCTCTTTGCAGATGACTCTCTCCTCTTGGGAGGGGCCTCGATTAAGATAGAAAGGGCTTTTAAAGAAATTGTTCAACACTACTGCTTAATTACGAGAGCCTTGATCAACAAAAGAAAAAGTGTTGTCTATGGTTAGAATGTAGATCATCTAACTATCCTTCGAATCGCTTGCTCCTTGGGATTCCTTGGGTATGAAAATTGGGGAAAGATCAAATACCTAGGCCTTCCCTTAACCTTGGGACCAAGCCCTCCCTCCCTTTGGATAGAAGTAATTAGCAAGATAAAAGCAAAAATAGCATATTGGGGAGGCCATTGGCTAACAAAGGCTAGGAAGCTGGTTTTGATAAAGGCAATCCTCTTCGCCCTCCTCATCTTTTAGTCTTCCCTCCTGCTAGCACCCAAGTCTATCATGGAACAGATCTCCAAGCTCCTTTGGTACTTTCTATGGAACGGGGGCAAGGGCAACTAGAGCAAGTTACATCTGGTAAGATGGAATATCCTTAAAAGACCACTCTAGGAAGGTGAGTTACAGATTCGGGATCTAGGCCTGGAAAATCTAGCTCTTGGTGGAAAAATCATATGGAAGCTGTATGAAGACAAAAATCATCTAGTTAGCAAGATCTTCTGGATGAAATAACTAAAGGGAGGCTCCTTGAGAAACCTTACAACATCATCTACTCCAACAGGAACAACAATTTGGAATTTAAGTAGAAGAAGCATCAATCACTTACAACAACATTTATACAAAATCCTGGGCAATGGACAGAGAACCTTACTATGGGAGGATACTATTCAATGGAATTCCCCTCTAGCCTCCCTAAATTCTTGCAACGATCTAAAGATCTGGCTAGTGAACAAAGGTCTCCTTTGGCTTGCAAACATTTGCTCTTGGGACAACAAAGGGAATTGGGCAAGATGGACTTTTCCAGGGGTCCTAGAACCTCTTCACGCTCAAAAAAACTTGTTGTGTACAACTCTCTCTAGCCTTGCCCCTGTCCACTACTCATCCAAGGATAAATGGGGGTGGGGAAGAACATGAATTTACACAGCAGCTCAAGGTTTCTCCTCTTTACAATCTACACATGCCCCTTCGTTAACACTAAAGCTCTGGAAATCAGTTTGGTCCCCCTTTAGCCTACCAAAGTTGAATTTCTTCACATGGTTAATCATGCATATTAAGGCACTAACAAGTGAAAATCTGAACAAAAGAGGGTTCGACGACCCCTTTAGATTCTGCTTATGCAATTCTGCTACTGAAACCTCTGATCACTTACTAGTTGACTGCGATTTCACACAAGCAGTCTGGAATTTGGTCCTTCATGGTCTTAGTGCTCCCTCCCCCTCCCAGATATCTGTCGTTTCTCTTTACATCTCCTGGGTAGACCAAAATCATGAGAAAAAGGCTAAAAATGTGGTCTGGAACAACATCTAGCAAGCTATTCCAAAATGCCTTTGGTGGAAAGTGTAGTTGGCTAGAAATGACTGTGTTTTCAACAACAGGCTCCCGAATTCATTGGTAGTGGCGGCCAAATTAAAATCCCTCTTGCTATAAATTGCAGATAATTGAGCTCCTGCCTCCTCTTTACCTGCAGAAGCTTCAGCGTGGCTGGGATCCTGCTCGACAGGAGGGAGGAAAGGTTTAGTCAGCAAACCGTTGAATGCTCCTTCTTGGCGCTTGCGACTCACTGAAGGTGACTTTCTCACGTGGTGGCAGGGGAACTCAAAAGCCACAATCTTCTTTGATAGAGTGTCCAAGGGGAACCCAGGAATTGTAGGTGCAAGAGGTTTGATTCTCTCCCCGGATAGATCGAGTGAAACCGGCTTCAGTTGGGGCCTAGGCACTACCTCGAACAATCAAGCAGAGAGTTACAATCTCTTAAAAGCTTGTCAGATTACGAAGGAGCTAGGTTATAAAATAATTCAAATTTTTGGAGACTCGGAGCTCCTGATTAAACTTTTAAACTCCGATGATCATTTTTGCAATCCTGCATTAAACAAATCCCTACAGCGAATCTGAAACACTTTGAAAGATTTTGACAGAGTTGACTCTTACCACATACTTTAGGATTTAAACAAGTAAGCAGACTTGCTGGCAAAGAAAGGCTGTGTGTTGCCTCAAGGAAACCTTAGTCTCAATGGAGGACCCTTCTCGCTCAATCCTCTACCTTAACTAAGCTACAATAGGCAGATTTTCATTCATTGGCCTCAATACTTAGATTAGGCATAGTACTTGGAATTTTGAAAGTCACACTCAGGAACGCCAAGTAGCAAGCAAAAGGAACAACAAGTCGCTGCAGCTAACAGAAGGAACATCAAGCAGAAGGAACAACATAACAACAGAAGGAACATCAAGCATAAGGAAAAATACAACAACAGAAGGAACAACAAGTAGAATGAATAGCACAACAACAAAAGGAACAACAAGCAGAAGGAACAGCCGTAGTCAACAGAAGGAACAATAAACAGAAGGAACAACAAAACAACAGAAGGAACAACAAGCAGAAGGAAAAGCCGAAGCCAACAGAAGGAACAACAAGCAGAAGGAACAATGCAAAAACAGAAGGAACAATAGAACAACAGAAGGAGTAGCAAGCAGAAGGAACAACCGCAACCAATAGAAGGAACAACAAGCAGAAGGAACAACACAACAACAAAAGGAACAACAAGCATAAGGAACATCACAACAATAGAAGGAACAACAACTAGAAGGAAAAACCGCAGTCATCAAAAGGAACAACAAGTAGAAGGAACAACCTACAGAAGGAACAACAAGCAGAAGGAACAACACAACAGAAGGAACAACAAGCAGCCCAAGGGGAAAAAGAAGGAAGCAAACCAAATGGAATTCAAGACAAGAAGAATCATCCCTCTCAGGAGTAGTTAGTCTACAGACCATGAAAAAATACCAGAGAATCAATGTTATGTAAATTTGCTTTACTAGTAGGACAATATGTTAGACAATATTTGAGAATAGCTACAGAAATCTATGAATTTTTGAATATAAGCATAGGAGAAGGGACTGCGTTCCCAGCACATTCTCATGGCTTAGTTTCCACTTATGCTACAGTTGATTGTAATAGGAGGTTGCTCCATCACAACTTTTGATAATATATCCACTATCCAATCTTGTTAAAAAAAAACAATAGAAGACCTTGTGTCATGCTTGGAGGTTGTGAACATTCTTAAAAATAAGAAGGAGTCCCTACCACTTTAATTTTCTTTACTCCGAGAGATATGGCTAAGTCCAAACATTTCCACAAAGCTAGTAGTTCCGCTCTATTGTTGTTGGCCACTCCTAGTCCCCATGCATAACTTAATTTCAGCTTGTTCATTGAGACAATAAAGTACTCCTCCCACTCGTGACACCCCAACTTCATAATAATTAAAAAATATATATATATATATATATATCTATATATATATATATATATATATATATATATATATATATATATATATATATAATTGTAATTTAAAAAAATTAAGTTATTATTCTTAATATAAAAATAAATTTAATACTTTAAAATATTTTATTAAGAAATATTAATAATTAATATTTACAATTTTGTTAAATTTAAAATAAATTTTATTAAATTAAAATTTATTTTTCTCTTTCTTTTCAAATAATTTGAAAAAATATAAATTTTTAAATTATAATTAAATAAAATATATAATAATATATAATAATATAATATATATATATATATATATATATATATATATATATATATATATATATATCTATATATATTTTAAATCTTTGGAACTATATCTTTAATCACTGGTGGTAGGGATCGAAGAGGAAATATTCTGGTGGAGTAGAGGGACGGATCTGTGTACCTGCAAAAGCCGAGATGGGAAGCAGCGGGGTGCACATAATAGACGCAACAGGCTACATAGGACGACATGCAGACAAAACTCGCCTTGATCTCGGCCATCCCACCCTCTTTCCTGCCAGGGAGTCCACGGCTTCTACAATTTCTGAGAAAACTCAGCTCCTGGAATCCCTCGAGGCCTCAGGTACATATATAATCCATAGATCATTAGAGCAACATGCAATCGTCTCTAGCGAATTTTCTGCAGGGTTTTTCTTTCCCGGCCTGGTACAGGCTGGCCTCACAGCCCCTCCAAGGGATACAGCTGTCATTCCTGGAGATGAAAATGCAAAAGGCTTGGATAGGATGGGTTTTTTCATCGGATCCAGCGCTGAAAACAACAGAGGCCGACTGCATGAAGCGGATCTGCTTCCGCCTGCTGGGAACAGAGACAAAATTTCCAGATCTGGACTGGATCTATCTGATCCGTTCAACAAGCAAAGGAATCGCTAAGTCCCAAGTACCCTGGAACTCTGGTCTATGAAAGGACAGCCGAACGGGGACGTGCAAATCTTTAGCCACCCGTTACACTGTGCTTTCAAGAACCCTGCCTCGGTAATGGTGATGGGACCTGAACAGGCACTCTTCACCGATCTGATCCCCCAGATCACAGAAGGGGCTATATGGCACGAGGATAACCAGAACACAAAACAGAGGAGAACTGCTCCCATAGCCTCTGTGGCGGCAACCTCACCAGATCCACGCTTTCAGATCAGTATAAAACCCCCCTCTGGGAAATCAACCCTAATCTGGGTTCAAGCTTCAGATAGTGTCTCAAATCTGAAGAAAAACATTGCCAATCACATCGGCCTCCCGGAAGGATATCAACATCTGCTCTCTGAGGGCAGATCGTTACAAGATCATAGGGCAATTGGATCTTACAACATCAAGCCAGGATCTAATATTATTGTAAACATGCGGCTACGGGGAGGCGCAGCAGCCAGTGGCCCACGAAAACAATCAGAAGGGGGCAGTGGATCTAAAGCAAAACACAGGCCAGATCCACACCAGCAGCACAAAAGTGAAGGAACATCTTACAAGCATATTCTACAAGGGGGAAAATCTTCCTCTACAACCCCACAGCAGGTCGGAACAGAACCCAGCCCATATATCGTGGAGCAACTGGACTATACACCTGAACTAACAATAGATACAACAGAAGCAGAGGAGGTGCGCAACATTTATGAAAGACAAGCCCTCATCTGTCGCTTCAACGGTTTCTGGCCAAAACCCATGGACCTTTTTCATTGGATTTTCACAAAATGGTCTCTTAATTGTGACGTCATGCTCTGCTCCAAAGGCTTTTTCATAGTCAAACTTCCTTCTGTAGAGGCCAGGGACGCAGTTATACAGCAGGGACCGTGGTTTTGGGGATCTTCAGGACTCTTCATTACACCTTGGACCCCAGATTTTGACGCAAACACCTTCATTGTCTCCAGGGTGCCAGTGTGGGTACGACTACACAACCTTCCAGCACATTTTTGGGACCAAAAGACAATCGCCTGCATTGGAAACTCCTTCGGCAGATATATTAAAATGGATACCCAGCGAGTGGAAGATGGAATCTACACTTTCGCACGAATCTGTGTGGAGGTTGATCTCAGCAAAGGATTACCGGACCGCATAGTACTGAAGCACAAAGATCGTTGCTGGATGCAAACAATAGATTATGAAAACACAACATTCCGATGCAGAATATGCAGGCAGATAGGGCACCTACAAAATGCCTGCCCAGAATTCAAAAAAGACAGCCAAAGAAGGAGGAAATCCGGAAAAAAAAGGGTGGACATTCCCCCCACCAGACCCTGAGGAAGAGGAAGAAAGTGAGGAGGAATTGCCCAGCCCAAATGAGAACAGCCAAGCAGAACCGCAGGAACAAACTCCACAAACGCCCATGGAATCGCAACTGAAAATACTTCCGACACAATGGAACCCAGTGGAACCAAAAGGCAGCATAAATCGGACACCTCGGACTCAGACAAGGAAAACCCTCGACCTGGTGAGGAAAACCCATTTCAACTCGTTCCCATGCATCCGGTTCAAGGCGAGTAGCACAAAGTAGAGAAGAAAAAGGGGAGGAAAACTTGATCTTCCCCCCACTAGGCATCTCAGTGCTCTAGGCGAATAAAAGTGGGTAACAACATGGTAGCATGAATAAAAGTGGGTTCTGGCGATTTCGGTTGGAACTTTTGGTTTGAATCTTCTAGCAAGCTTTCCCAATGGCCACTACAGAGGCCCCCTCTCCTCCCCCTCTAGATCCCTCTGTCGATGTCGCTTTCCAATCACTTCTAGCCTCCCTCCTGAGGTGCATGTGGTCTGCTACTACTGCTTCCAAGTTTGTGAAGCGGAACATTGAGGTTAAAGACGTCTCCCTGCCGAATGGAGCACGCCATACCTCCCTAGCTTATGCCGAGCGAGCGTTAATTGGGAAATTCACAGGTATGTGGCCCTCCCCTAGATCGATGGAAGCATGGATTAAGAAAACATGGAACCCCATGATGAAGGGTGAGATTTCCCTCTCTGCTATTGGAAATTGTTTTTTTATCTTCTTATTTGAAAACAAGGAGGATAAGGAGGTTGTATTTCATAATGGACCATATCTTTGGATTCCTATTTCTCAAAACTGGGACTACCAGCTTGATTTTTCATTACGTTCCTTTCAATGTTACAATCTATATATATATATATATATATATATATATATATATATATATATAGATATATATATATATATATATATATATCTATATATATATATATATATATATATATATATATATATATATATATATATATATATATATATATATATATATATATATATATATATATATATATATATATATATATATAGATACATGCTGAAGCATCCAATACCATGGATTGAAAACCATCGCGCCCAAAACCATGTGCGAAAGCCATGCACAAAACCATAGGTAGGTACGCCAAACCTAATATAAGGTCCAAAAAGATTTCCCCGAGGCATTGCCCCGGACCCCGTAGAGGGGAGTTACTCGCCCCCCTCAAACCCCTTGTGACCCCCCCACTGCGCAATCGGCGCAACAAAAGGGGGACTCTGTTCCCCCTCTAACCCCTCGGTTAACTAGGGGAGCTAGTCGTGGAAAGAATATAACACAACCCAACATTCTCCCACTTGTTGTTTTCTTTCCACAGGGGGCCACAGGAGAGCTTAGTCATTTATCCAACCCTGCAATGCCCATTGTTTATCTACACCAAGAGAACTTCTCAGAGCTCACAGATTTTGTCAATGCATCTGCAATATTCTTCAAAGTGTCCACCTTTACCAGCAACACCTTTTTGTCTTCTATCATATCCCTCACAAAGTGATACTGAACATCAATGTGCTTTGTCTTTGAATGATAAGCAAGGTTCTTTGCCAAGAAAATTGCGCTTTGGCTGTCACAGTCTATCCTTATAGCTCCCTGTACTAACCCCATACTTTAACACAATCTCTGCAACCAAACTGCTTCCTTGCTTGCATGAGTGGATGCCATGTATTCTACCTCTGTAGTTGATAATGCCACTACAGATTGTTTCTTACTCATCCAACTGACTGTACCTCCAAATAGGTTAAACGCATACACACTTGTAGATCGTCTCTGACCCAGATCTCCAGCCCAATCTGCATCAACAAAACAATGGATATCCAAAACTCTGTCCAATCCTGGTCTTCCTTGGTAGCGCAGACGATAATCACTAGTGCCACAAAAATACCTAAAAACCCTCTTCACTGCTGTCCAATGTCTGGTCTAGTACAGACCATTGCATACATTAAGCTACCAACTGCACTTGCATATGGAACATGGGACATGTCCTCTTCCTCTTCTTGTGTCTTGGGACACTGTTCAGTAGATAACTTCACACCTACAGGAATAGGAACCTTCACCGGTTTACTATCCTGCATATTAAACTTTGCAGTATTGTCTCGACATAATTCCTCTGGTTTAACCAGAGCTTCCTTTTTGCCTGATCTCTCTTAATTTCCATGCCCAAAATATAGTTTATAACACCAAGATCTTTCATGTCGAATTTGGAGAACAATTGGGTCTTCAAATCCTGGATAATTTCTTTGTCATTTCCAACTAGAAACATATCATCCACATACAAAACCAAATAAATAACATGATCACCAATTAATTTAAAATACACACAATGCTCTGCTTTGCTTTTGGTGAAGCCAAGTCCCTGTATAAATGTTTCAAATTTCTGATACCACATCCTTGGTGATTGTTTTAACCCATACAAAGACTTCTTTAACTTTCATACCAGTTCTTTCTTACCCTTCACCACAAAGCCTTCAGGTTGCTTCATGTAGATATTTTTTTCCAGATCCCTGTGAAGAAATGTTGTCTTCGTATCCATGTGTTCTACCTCAAAATAAAAAGCAGCAACAATAGATAAAAGTAATCTAATAGAAGCTACCTTGGCAACAGGAGAAAAAATATCACCAAAATCAATTCCCGACACCTGGGAATAACCTTTTTCTACCAACTAAGCTTTGTATTTCTCCACCTTTCCTTGTGCATTTGTCTTCTTCTTGAGCACCCATTTGTTGCCAATGGGTTTCCTTCCAGCTGAAAACTCCACCAGATCGCAATCCTCATTTTTGTGCAAAGATGCCATTTCATTAACCATGGCCTCTTTCCAGAGTTTGCCATCCTCTGAATCTTCTACTTCCTACATAGTTAAGGGATCATCATCAGTAATAGATAGAGTAAAATTTGAACAGAAAGCAGATGGATTATACCTTTCTAGCTGCCTTCTTTCTCGAACTGATCTTCTCACAACCAGAGTTTGTGGCTCTTCATCTTCTGATTCCTATTCTGTTATAGAATCTGATTCTTCCTCCTTAAGCTCAAACTCTGTCTTCTCAGGTTCCTTTGGTTGGACTTCATGTTTAACAACATGTTTCACCTCTTTGAACACCACATCTCAGCTCTACATAACCTTCCTTGTTACTGGGTTCCAAAGCTTATAACCCTTTAAACTATCCTTATACCCAATAAATATGCACTTTTCAGATTTACTATCCAACTTTGTTCTTTTCTCCTTTGGAACATGTACATATGCATCACATCCAAATACCCTCAAATGTAAAAGAGAGGGTTTCTTACCAATCCATAACTCTTGTGGAGTCTTATCCTCCAACGCTGATGAAGGTGATCTATTGACCAGGTAACATGTAGTCTCCACTGCCTCTGCCCAGAATTCCTGTCCTAACCCAGCACCCCTGGGCATGCTTCTTGCCCTTTCCATCAACGTCTTGTTCATTCTTTCTGCAACTCCATTTTTCTCAAGTATGTATGGAGTAGTCTTCTGTTTTGCTATACCACACTTCTTACAAAATTCTTCAAATTCCTTATTGCAAAACTCTCCACCATTATCTGTCCTCAACATCTTTATCTTCTTCTCTGTCTGGTTTTCTACCAGAGCCTTAAATTCTTTAAACCTGTCAAAGACTTCAGATTTCTTCTTGAGGAAATATATCCATGTATTTTTTGAGAAGTCATCTATAAATGATTCATAGTACACAGACTTACCCAGTGATGGAACCTTCACAGGTCCAAACACATCACTATGCACAAGATCTAATATCTATTTTTCCCTCTTACCACCAGAGGGGAAACTCACCCAATTCTGCTTTCCATATACACAATTTTCACATAAATCAAATTCCAGAGAGCTATTAGTCATACCTTCTACCATACCTTTAGCATGAAGTATTCGAAGGCCCTTATCTCCAATATGTCCAAGCCTTTGATGCCATAGCATGGTCTTTGCTCCAGAGACCACTAGATTTTCTACCCCACTTTTAGGAACCATAGAACTATTGCACCCATCAATGACAGTGCTACCTTGCAGCTTGTACAGAGTTCCAATCCGAACTCCCTGCATCAATACCAATGCTCCCTGAACCATCTTGCAGGTGTCTTTCTCAAACACTGTTTTTACACCTGCATCATCTAGCTTGCTTATAGAAATCAGATTTCTGGCTAATGCAGAAATATGCAGAACACTCAGAAGTGTTCTAATCCATCCACCTTGCAACTTCAACTTGACTTTTCCATGACCAACATTCTAGCCTTCCTGTCATCCCCCAAGAAGACATCACCACCATCATATTTCTCATACTCCCAGAACCACTCTCTATGGGGAGTGAAGTGAAAGGATGCACCTGAGTCAATCAACCATGCTTCATGATCTACATGTGTACTTGAAGAAGCCAATTACACATCCCCTATTGGCTTGTTGGGGCTTGACCCAGGTTCAGAGATGATTTAGCCAAACAAATCCTGGTACTACTGGCCCTTTCGGTAACAGTCCGCGGAGCGTGGATTGAGGTCTCACTCGAAGTAGTATGGGAGGGTGCTAGAACCAGGTTTCCGCACCCTAGATATGTCTGATGGGTTTAAGTGGTCCGCAGTTCGACCCTGCGTGCACGTTGCTATGCGCACTTACCCGTTCCTTGCAACCTAAGGTGTTGCCTTCGCGCAACCCTACTCAAGGGCCGAATAGTGTTATTACCCAAGTCCTTACTAGTAATTCAATATTAGTTGATTAACTTAGCTTACATGCATGTGTAAAGTACACTTATCAATATAAATCATTCATACAAGTGCGCATAGTAAATAAACAATACATTAGCAATTGATATCAAACATGTAATAACTCAAGAATAGATACACAAAATTTGGAATGAACTTTTATTATTCTCTTCTCCGGTTACAAACTTGACTCCGCCCTGCACACTCAACTACAGGAGTCCACGGACTCAGCTACGGAAAACTAGGCCTCTGCACACTTAGTTGCAGAGCCTTCTCCTACTCTACGACCCAAGATACACTTAGACACTTGCTCTGCGGTTCTGCTGTGCTATCTCATACTTCACTCTAACTAACTATCTTTTACACCTAGAGCTTCGCTCAATTTATACAACCCCATTGTTCGCAGACCATGGGTAGACCGGAATTACATTCAGAACTAGGGTGGACAACCCTATGACTCTAACATACATTTTGCACCCACAATTCGTTGAGCTTTACAACAATATCAACTCAAAACTTGGGCTTTGAGCTCCAAAACATGCCATGGGGGGATTCCATGCCCAACAGGCCCCCAACACAAACATCATGACTCACCCTCAAGTCACTGTGTCGGCGCAACGATCTTGGCACAGAGTCCCTCCAAATTTTCTCGAACGGTACTGATTTCTCCAGTGCACTGAGTTGCTGCTTGTTGAATCTACTGCATGCGTTATTCTGAGACCTCTGTGTTTGGCGTGCTTCCCTGTATTTGCGCGTGCATCCCCTGTATGTGTGCAAGCTTTCCTTCGATATTCACCGTGATTGTGAAGGCCTCGTCAATCCATGGTTGAACGTGTGCTTTGAGAACTGCTTCCTTATGTCGCACCGTGTCCACCTGCTCCTTCAGTGCCTTAGCTTGCTACATCCTCGCAAGCTGCTGAGTGAGGACTATTGTCTGCGTAGTTCCTCAGACATTGTTGTATTGCTACTGGAGTTCTCGTGCCTCTGTCTCCAGGCACTAGATGTTGGGGTCCTCCTACAAAGTCGTGAGGACCTCCAGTGCTTGTTCCAACAAGATGGTGCAGTCACGCACTACACCTCAAAATTCTGCGAATCCTGCTGTAGTGCGCTATTCTCTGACTTCCAGGGGAGCGGAAGGCTGCACCTTAAACCGCAGCTCGACGATTTGAAGATTCAACTCCAACTGAACCTTTGTCATTTCTTTTGTGGCCTCGTGGACTCCAGTTGCCAATCGGTGGATTTGCACCTCTACCGGTAGGTCTACTAGGATGGCGAGCTTCGGGACGCGTCGACAAGCGTCATCTACCATCTGCTCCAAGTGTTGATTTTACAACACCAATTCGTCGCGCTGCAAGGTGAGTTGTTCCATGTTTATCTTCTGTTCGCTAAGAATTTGGATCGCGCGGCTCTCCCTGGCGCTCAGCTCTGCTGGTATTCCCTCTTGTAGCTAATACAACATTTCTCATGGAAGGGCAGCCAAATTAAGGCCAAGGCCTTTCAACACATTGACCGAAAACCTATCGGTCACATTCGTTGCGACTAGGGCCCCTTTCAGAAACACTATCATGTTTTCCATCCATACATGTAGCATCTGCTCTACTACCGAGGATCCTACTGCGAGGTGGGTAGAAAGGGTACCCACCTGTAATTCCTGTAGCTACGCCCTGAGGGCCCCTAACACAGTCTGATGCTCCGGCATAAAATCCTAAAGCGCTTCATTTGTGACATCGCGGACACTCTCACCGATGTCATGGAGATCACCTTCAGTTAAGGTGATCGGGTCAATGGCCAACTTCAAGGCCTTGAATTTATTCCTTGGTCCTGCTCGCTCTGCGATGTGTGGCCACTTCAACTGTGTGGACGCGGCCCCTGGGTCCGCACTCCCTTCTGCTATTTTTGTTTCTTTTGCTTCCTTCCCTTGTGAGGACACTACTTGGTCCTCATCTTCCTTCGTTGTTGCTTTGGCCACCTGTGCTGCTACTACTTCTGCAGCCTTTTTCTTCTCTACGACTTTCTGTGTCGCTTCCTACGCTTCCTTTTCCTTAGTTGTTGTTATTTCCTATCGCCTTTTTTCGACCAATTGGGTGACGGGAGCTTGGCATCATCCTTTTTCTTTTGTGCTGCCGCCTTCTCCAATTCTGCCAGATTTGGGGCGCACCATTTTGGAGGCCATGTCTCCAAGATAGTGAAGATATCGTCATTGGTGGCTATAAATGGGAGCTTCATCCACTGCTTCGTTGTATCCTTGCGTGCCCTGATGTAGACATTATGCATGTTGGCTTTAAACTCTGAAAAACTCTGTAGACTATTGTACATCGTAGGTGACAAGCGCAACCTTTAATTGATCCACATCCGGATGCTCATCTCCATGAGCACCCAAAAAATTTGGTGTTGCGAATCTGTTTTGCGTCCTTTGTGGCCCAGAGCGAAGCGTACTTTGCAGCCTCCAGTAAGTCTCTGTCAATGTTGGGGAATTGACTGTCTTCTGGTAGTTCCCCTGCTATGAGCATGATGGATAACAACAACCACGCATAGTGGAAGGTTTTACCCTACTCCTGGGCTTCGCGACAATTTTTCAAAAATTCCTCGCAGAGGAATTTAGACCAATTGAACTGGACCCCCTCTGCGCACTGCTCGGCCAGTGCAACCACTGGTGCCAGTACCTCATCAACGCGACACTTCCTCATAACTTTGCTGGCCATGAGTTGGGTTGCTACGCGTACCCCTTTGTCCTTGATGCTGGAGATGGCGTAGCCCCTCTTCTTCTTCTCCAACTTGTATTTTGCCTTCATGGCTTTTGCGAGAGCCAAATCGCTACCCTTTCCTTCGGCTACGGTCGCGGGGTCGTTTATTTTACAGGGGAGCTGAGAAACGTGGTGAATGAGGTCTACCGTGATGGGAATAGGCTCCTCCAGCCATAGATACCCATCATGCACCAGGCAGAACAACTGCCTAATGACGAAAATGGTGATGGGTGCACGGTGGAAGTGTCGTATCCATAATAAGTGCAGCAAACTGACCTTTTCCACACTGCAACCACTTCCGTGGCTCTAATGTTATCACTGTCGCCTCAGTGTTCTACTTCATTAGGTTTTGAGTCTCTAGGTGCAGGAACTTCTCGCGGCCAGCGAGGTCCCAATCTTCAAATTTCATGGTTGGCATGTGGCCTAGGTGTGTTCCCTCAAATACAATGCCATCTGGGAGGAGCGGGGTCTGGAGTGAACTCTTCGTTTCGTCTAGGTCCTTCAGTGATCTGAAAATGGAATGTACTTGTTTAAGGGTGCAAGGTATCCATTTCCAATAATTTCAACTGTGAGCTAGACACTCCAAATGACCTCTAAAAATGTATAAACTTCTTATTTCTTATACAGAGATAGACTGTAGGGTCATTCATCGGACATGTCACCTCTAAAAAGAGGATGAGTTACAGAGGCTACCTGGCCCTCTACAGGCTCTGCCTAAAGAAATAACAAAGTAAACACTTAGAAGTCTTTGACATACACATACTTGAAGGTTAAGGTCTTGCGGAATAAGACAAGTAACTTTTTGTAGCTGAATAAGTGATTATGTGTGTATGCAAGTTATATTTATTTGCTGTTTAATACTTTATATTATTTTTGTTTAGCATATCATCTTCAACAAATAAAGACATCAAAATGATAAAGCAGTTCACCCCCCCCTCTGGGCTACATCTGCTGGACCAAACCTCTCCAACTAGGCTTATCCTCTTGTATTAAAATTGCTACAAAGGCTAATACAATAATATGGGTGTCTCAAAGGACAGATTTGACTATAAATACAGAATCAGAAGATAGGAATTAGCCAAACATGCTCTTTCCCAAACACTAAACAGTGAATTTTGTACCTTATACAGTACTTTCCCCAATTGGCCCTGGTGGCCCTTTAAACTTGCATGGAGAATTTCAAGGTGAAGATGACCTCAATTGGCTCTGAAACCTCTGCCATTAGACTCAAAAGGTCGAAAATAGTAGACATAGGCTTTTGAATCACCGAAAACGGATGAACAGAGCCCCCAAACAGCTCAATCCCTGAAATGGCCCTAGTGGCCCTGAAAGCTTCCCTGAAGCTAAACAGTGAGAAGAATGTCTCAGAAGGAAAAAAAAGCTGTAGAAATGGATTTAGAAGGCTGGAAAACTTCAGGAATGACCTTCGTTCTACTTCCAATTGCTGCACAATTCCCAATGTAGCTCCCAAACTGATTTGGCCCTAGTGGCTCCTGGAACTTCCACGAAGCTAAAACACCTGAAAATGACCTCATATGGCTATGAAATCTGCACCAATGGCTTCAGAAGGTTGAAAATATCCAAAAAAAAAAAAAAAATCGTCCAAAACCGACTTTCCTAGCCAAAGTTATGGCCATTTAAAGTTTCTCCAGTTTTTCCATAGAAAAACTCCACCTAACTTTAGTTAACTCCAGATAGCTCCGCCAATTATGGCGGGTCCGCCAAATTTGGCGCTCCTGCCAAAATTCCGCCAAATTTGGCGCAGTTACATTTAATGTTTGGTGGTTGCCTCGGATTTTGTGCCAGGCGGAATATTCTTTTTTTAATTTTTTTTGAAAAATTAAAATTTCTAATGTTATGGACAAATTCTTCTTTTTGCCATAACTTCCTCATACGGCGACCGTTTTTCGAACCGTTTGCAGCACCGGAATCGGGAAGACGAGAAATTTCCAGTCATTCAACTTTGAACTAGTTCTAAGCACTTTAAATTTTGAGCATTTTACGACACTTAGGACATGAGCACCTGATCACACCTCCCAAATGAGAAGGCTTTTGGTCCCCAAAAGCTCACTGAATCTCTGAACTGAACTGTACAGCACTTGAGGAACAGAAATATCCTCTTCCATTCAGCCAAAAGAGCATACTGATGCCAAAATGTCCTGCCTTATCAACTGTCGTCATGGCGAATGTTGCTGCATAAACCAAGTATTCGTCGAATCCCGACCAAGCTTGTTCGCCAGACAAACTGAAAGTTTGCAGAAACCAACAATGAAACTTTCTGATATATGAGCTGAAATATTCTCCTGAACATGTGGGCTTGCCAGCTGTCACGATGCCCATCCATGGCACCTCCGCTCCAGAAGAAAAGCTGCCTCCCAAATGAGAAGGCTTTTACAAAGATGAAACACCTCATCATTTCTCCTCTTTACAATCTTGGAGATCAAATTAACTTTTTCCAAGTCAATATTACATTACATGCATGGTTAAAAACAAAGTAATCAACCCTTCAAGTTAATCACACATACATGTTTAAAATACAAGGAAATCATCATGATCCATGTGCTCATGCATATCATTCTCATGCATGCAGTTTATCCTTCAACTTTCTCTTAAGTACAATCATAAGTACAAGATCCTCAATCACATGTACATGTACTTTCAAAGCTGAAATAAATATAACTTCCGCTGCAATAGAGTGAGTCTCATACTCAGCTTTTCCTTCCTGCAACTTGCATTCCCTTAACAAAGAAATGCATTCAATCAAAAGACATGCCACTTTAATTGGATAAGAATTCTAACCATTCCTTACCAATCCATTTCAAAGGCGCTTCCTTTAACTACACATCGATATCAACATGTGTATCATGATTCATCCTGACACATATCAATGATGGAAACTTCCTTCCCATTCTTGCCATACTCTTTCTCCAATTTCTTCAACTTTCGTGGAAGCATTGTTGGATTCAGAGTCCAACACCTTTCAGCAGTATGTCCGTGCTTATGGCAATAAGTGAAACACATGTTCATCTTCTTGATAGCATGATTTGCATTGTTCAATGGAACTTTGGCTTCTTGCCTCCTTTCCTTCAAAAGTTTCCTGTATGTTGCCATTCTTTTCCAACATCTAGAAACACTATGGTTAAACAAACCACAAAAAGAACATGCAATTCTTTTTCAATGCTTATGTGGAAATTTTCCATGCTTTACATGATCAAAGGAAATATGATTGAAATCAGATTTATACCTTTCCCTTTCACCTTCATTACCTTCATGAGGAGGTGAATCAAACAAAGAAGAAGCTCCTTTTGGAACACCATGAATCCTTGCAATGGCTTTAGAACTTTCACCACTTCCTTGTTCAAGTGCATGCTTATGCACACCTTCTTCCTGCAAGGTCTGTTTCAAACTATTGCATTCCTCAATGATACAACCTTTACAACCTTGAGATAAAGAACCTGAAATGAAACTCCTTCTAGGAACTGTTTCAATTGCCTTCATGGCTGCTTTGGAACTTTCTCCACAAGATTGTCCATAGCCAAGACCCAAATTCTTAGGCCTTACCTCAACCATTATTGGCTCAACTATACCCTGTGCATGTTTGCCCAATCCTTTTCCTTCATATCCCATTTTGGACATCAACTTGGACCCTATGCCTCTGGTATGTTTCTCAAAAGAACCAACATAAACATTCTTATCAGAATTTGAAGACAAACTAGAATTGTTTACCTCTTCTTCCAACTGATACTTGGCTAAGGCTTCTTTGGCAACAAGGAGTTGTGTCTCCAACTCATGCATCCTTTCCAGCTTCATGTTTGCAATATGAAGTTGGCCTTCCATTTCTTGCAATTGGTTAGAAAGCAACTGATTCTCTTCCCTCATGGAATTCAACTGCTCTTGAAGTCTAGAGCTCTTTCTTTCATCCTCATACATTTCTCTCACCATATTCATCATGATGAAAAATTCTTGCTTCAAGCCTTCATCAAAGAATCTTGTGAAGGAGGACGATTTTGAGAACTCACTTATGGAAGTTGTCATTGTAAAAATGAGCAAAAGAGCTTCAGCCAACTCAAACAACAAGTACTTTGCAGAATAATAAAGCAGTCAATCTCCAACACTGCTTAAGACACCTTTCAAGCTACACAATCAAGCTAGTGATGTCAGTCAAGCACCCTAGTGCTCTGATACCATCTGATCTAAAAATGGAATGTACTTGTTTAAGGGTGCAAGGTATCCATTTCCAATAATTTCAACTGTGAGCTAGACACTCCAAATGACCTCTAAAAATGTATAAACTTCTTATTTCTTATACAGAGATAGACTGTAGGGGCATTCATCGGACATGTCACCTCTAAAAAGAGGATGAGTTACAGAGGCTACCTGGCCCTCTACAGGCTCTGCCTAAAGAAATAACAAAGTAAACACTTAGAAGTCTTTGACATACACATACTTGAAGGTTAAGGTCTTGCGGAATAAGACAAGTAACTTTTTGTAGCTGAATAAGTGATTATGTGTGTATGCAAGTTATATTTATTTGCTGTTTAATACTTTATATTAGTTTTGTTTAGCATATCATCTTCAACAAATAAAGACATCAAAATGATAAAGCAGTTCACCCCCCCTCTGGGCTACATCTGCTGGACCAAACCTCTCCAACTAGGCTTGTCCTCTTGTATTAAAATTGCTAAAAAGGCTAATAAAAGAATATGGGTGTCTTAAAGGACAGATTTGACTGTAAATACAGAATCAGAAGATAGGAATTAGCCAAACATGCTCTTTCCCAAACACTAAACAGTGAATTTTGTACCTTATACAGTACTTTCCCCAATTGGCCCTGGTGGCCCTTTAAACTTGCATGGAGAATTTCAAGGTGAAGATGACCTCAATTGGCTCTGAAACCTCTACCATTAGACTCAGAAGGTCGAAAATAGCAGACATAGGCTTTTGAATCACCGAAAACGGATGAACAGAGCCCCCAAACAGCTCAATCCCTGAAATGGCCCTGGTGGCCCTGAAAGATTCCCTGAAGCTAAACAGTGAGAAGAATGTCTCAGAAGGAAAAAAAAGCTGTAGAAATGGATTCAGAAGGCTGGAAAACTTCAGGAATGACCTTCTTTCTACTTCCAATTGTTGCACAATTCCCAATGCAGCTCCCAAACTGATTTGGCCCTGGTGGCTCCTAGAACTTCCACGAAGCTAAAACACCTACAAATGACCTCAGATGGCTGTGAAACCTGCACCAATGGCTTCAGAAGGTCCAAAATATCCAAAATAAAAAAAAAAAAATCGTCCAAAACCGACTTTCCTAGCCAAAGTTATGGCCATTTAAAGTTTCTCCAGTTTTTCCCTAGAAAAACTCCAGCTAACTTTAGTTAACTCCAGATAGCTCCGCCAATTATGGCGGGTCCGCCAAATTTGGCGCTCCTGCCAAAATTCCGCCAAATTTGGCGCAGTTACATTTAATGTTTGGTGGTTGCCTCGGATTTCGTGCCAGGCGGAATATTCCTTTTTTAATTTTTTTTGAAAAATTAAAATTTCTAATGTTATGGACAAATTCTTCTTTTTGCCATAACTTCCTCATACGGCGACCGTTTTTCGAACCGTTTGCGGCGCCAGAATCGGGAAGAAAAGCAATTTCCATTCATTCAACTTTGAACCAGTTCTAAGCACTTTAAATTTTGAGCATTTTACGACACTTAGGACATGAGCACCTGATCATTCAGCACTTTGGTTTTCCCTTTCCGCGGAGGGACATACGTGGGCAGTTTTGTTGCAGAGCGTATAGGTGGAATATTTTCCTCCATATCTTCATCTTCTTCTGTTGTGATGATAAGGGCTTGTAAATCTTCTTCTTCCTCATCTGTGTCGACTGTGAGAGCTTTTCCTTTATCAACCATTGACAGCTTACTACGTAGTGGGTTCCTCAGGGACACGCGTATAGGGGCCATTGCTTGTTTATCTTTCTTGGGCCTCGATGTTCGCAGTGATCTGGGGATTTCTATCACAACCCTGGCACCTTCTGGAACATCCTCTACCATTGGGGTCTGTGCGGCCTCACTGGCGATTACCTCTTCACTTCCTAAACTATCCTTAGTGGTTGTCATCGTAGCTAGGCTATACTCTGTCACTTGCAAAGTTAGGGGCTCAATTATTGCTCAACTCTCAATGCTTAGTGCTCTGCTCAAGCACTCAATTCTCAAATGACCAAGTGTTGTTCGCTAGCCAGCCCTTTGTGTTTTATAACACCTTTCGAATTCGAATTCGACTGTTCCCCCCAATTTCGGGCCATTAATGCTTTCTTGGCGGCAGATTTTCCCAAATCTGGCCCATAAATCACATCTTAAATTCCCACCACCCGCTCCATTTGGCCTCAAATTGAACATCCTATTTTGAATAGTGACACCAACGATCACTTTCCGGCCAATACGCGCGGCAGCGCAGCCCTCCGTGCATGGTCGCGGACCTTGTGACGCTCTGCTTCTACGCTCATCCCCAATATCGCGTAGCTTCCAAGTAGAATAGTTTATAGTCCCACGCTTCCTTTCAACTACCTGGAGCACTAAGACCGTCCTTCCTATGGCTAGTCAGGTGGTTGCACCACCCATGTGGAGCTCCATCCCATCCTTCACCATGGTTCGCGGAGAATCCCCACCTTCCATAGTTATGGTTGGCATCGCGCACTCTACTATTTGCAACGCGCTACCCTGGTCACTACGTTTGGCGAGATGTAGTCTAAGCCAAGGCAGCAGACTAACCAGTTCACAACGATAGTTCTCCCATTTGTCAGTATGATCATACGCACCCTGTTTTACCATCCTCAATTTTTCGACAATAATTTCTTCCTTTATTCTGTCTTCTAGCTTCTTGGCCTCTGCATCCATCAAATCACTTTTCTCTTGTAGCCGTACCTAGTCTTTTTCAAGCTCGCAAAGTCTAAGGTTTCCTTGTCGGATTTCTTCCTCGAGTCTTATGTGTTCCATTTCTCACAGCTGTGTGATTCCTTCATTCCGGGCATTGCGGACCGTCGTATCTATAGATGCTGCTATGCGCGGACTAGGCTTTGCATGCTCCATATGGATCACAGCCCCTGCTTCATACTTCAGCTTCGGAAGTGCTTGCACGGTCAGGGTTTTGCACATGGTCCTATAAGCCCATAGAACCGCTGGTACGCGCAGGTCCCAGTCAGTGCATCTCACATGGTGGACTATGTTCAGCACTTCACACACCTTGTCAAAGGCTTCTACATGGATCATTGTTGGCATGCTTGGTCTTGTCCAACTTCGTTGTTCGTGCCCTTGTCTTGCCCACTCCTGCTTGTTGTTCCTATTTTCTATCGTGAGGATGGTGTGCGTTTGTGCAGGTTTCATACCATACGCTTGTACCCATCTAGAGAGGTGGGCACGCAGGCTGTTTCGTCCATCATACCTGGCTTCCATCCGCAACTGAGGCTTTCCAAACTGTATAAGCATCACCGTTCTACATTCACGCCAGTTCTCAAAACTGCTTTGATGCGTACCCCACCATCTTGCAGGCGTAGCACGCAGTGCCCATTTCAGAGCATCAAAACGCTGCTGTTCTGGCACTTCTCTTTCAAATTTGTTCAGGAATTCATCCACCGCTGTCAACCTGTCATACATAGGCAGATCCCTTACCTCTGTTGTCATGCAGTGCAGTGATCTTATCATCATGTTGCAATTGAGCGTAGTTACCTTGTGTAATCAGTTCTGCCATCGTTCTATTTCCTCATCCAAATTTTATGTGCAGGAGATTTCGTGCTCCTAAGAAATCCTGCCATTCATTGTAGGATTTACCCAATTCTGTTCCGGAGCGGTTATCTTGTAGATACAATCTAGCTCGTCGTCGCGCACTAGCTCTGTGTAGTGTGATCCTTCTGCTGGGTCTAAAGGTACCACTACACACAGTGACTTTTTCTAAAAATCATTTTGTGCTTCTTCAGGTTTATCACTCCGTTCATGTTAGTGGCCCAATCAATTCCCAGTAGCATGGGATAGGGATTGCTGTCATCAACAATTTCTATCACTTTGAGATCTGCAAGCGCACTCGCACCCTCGATGTTTACCTTTATTCCCTGCAATATTCCCATTGGTAGGATATTCGGTTGGTTCGCCATTCATAATTGAATAGGGGACCATTACAACGCGGACTTGCCCATGCACTCTCATGTCTACTTTGGCAGTACATTCGCGTCCAATCCTAGATCTAGAATCACTTGATCCATTTCATACTCTCCAATTTGCACAGTCAATCTCATTTCCCTTCCTTTCGCGATGTGTGTTTCCCAAGCTTCCAAACTATGTGTGGTTCTCCTGACCTAGTGCACCTAGTGATGAGTTCCTACAGTCCCTTCACAGCCTTGCTGTCGCGTAGCAGCTTCATGCATGTCTCTAGAAAGGTAGTGAGAATTGAAGGATCCATCTTTGGTTCTATTTGATCCTTACTACCTGAAGTGGAGGCCTTCATGAAGCTTTTCTTAGCTTCCATGAATGTCTCCTTCGTGCGCTCCAAATCGAACTCTAGTTCCTTTGTAGGCGCCTTGTGAACCCAAGCACTTTCTCTGGGTTGCTTGCCCTTGTCATCTTCTATCGTGATACTGCTTTGGAGCATGACATTTACATTTGGGTCTTCTTCCCATAGCTTAGACCTCATCATTTGCAAATTCTGAGTCAGGGGAGGCTGGAGTATCCCTTTATCGCGCAGCCTCGCTATCAGTGTGGGGCAGTTCTCCATCTCATGATCAAACTGAGTACAATATAAACATGATGCTCTCGTTGGATTTGTACAATCGCGGGTATAATGCCCTGGCCCTCTACAATTGTAACAAATCAGCTGTCCGCGACCCCTTCCTGGTCCCATTCCACCTCGACCTCGTCCACGCCCTTGAAATCCAGTGCGTGCCATCCTTGCATTTTGATCGAGGGCTTGCGTTTCAATCTGCACTCTGTAGGTAGGAGTCTGATCCATCATCAGTTCATAACTTCTACAGGTGCGCTCATCATGGCCTACTGATCTGCAGAAATTACAGAACAACTGCTGGGACGTCTGTGTATACTTCTGCAAGAGATGACAATTATCCATAGCATGTTTTCCTCCTATCTGACAAATTGCGCACCATAATGCAGGCGCCGCGCTCGGTCCTGCTTATGCCTCTGATCTTAATGGCATCAGCCCCCCTCCCGCCAAGTAGTTTGTGAATATTGGACAATGGTCCTTGTCATGCCCCTGGCCTTGGCATTTTATGCACCATACCTTCTCGAGTGCCTCTGGCCGCATTGTCTTATCCTGTTTCAAACTCTACATTTCCAGGCACAATTTTTTCAGTTGCGTGTGGATTTGTTGGACTCTTAGGCCAGGATCTTGTATTGGGGTCTTGTGCAGTCTCATTGCAATCTCCAAAGCTTCGGGCTGGGTGGATAACTTCTGCTGTGACAACGTCGTCCTTAAATGAAAAGTTAGTGATGGTACAAAACATGCGCAGTGTTGTCCATCCGTCAAGGTCATGTTGGCTTCACGAATCATACTCTTCAATCTCTTATCCAACTCCTAGGGGGTCTTGCCTGGAAGCATTGCGATTTCCTTAAACCTGATAATCGATTGTATCTCCGATTTTGGCCTGCTAAATTCCCTGTTTAGCGTAGCCTGGATATCTGTGATCCCCACGTTTGGATGGTCATTAGAATGCTTAATGTACCATGTTTGTGTGCGATCTTGCAAAGCGCTTACCAACATTGCCTTCTTTATATTGTCATCCATGACTCCTTTGTGCTTCCCATACAACTTTACTACAAACCAAAATTGGTCCGGATCTTCATTGCTTACTCCTTTGAACATCACAATTTTATCGCGCTCGCCATATTAAACTGTGGTGGTGGCGGAGGTGGTGTGGGCAGAGATGGGGGCGAAGATGGTGAAACCAGTGGTGGTGTAGGTGGAGGTGGTATGTGTTAACGGGAAAAGTGTCTATTCAGAACGACCCTATCCCACTAAGGTGTGATAGTGACCTTAGAAACAAACAGAGAAAACTACTTTTGTATTCTTCTTTATGAACTATAAACAAAGAGAAATAGGATGAACCAACCTGTGTCTTGCGCTAGTCCTTTGATCCAATCTCTCTCCTCTTTGACAGCTTCCAGCTACCTGCTCCCTTACTTGCCCAGCTTCACCAAGTACCTGCAAGATCACAGAAGAAGGAAACTATACAAAGACATGGGTTCATACTCATAAAAAGCTTAGGATCAGATTTAAGCTAAACATACAAATGTAACAAACATCAATGATACACAAGAATGTAGGAGAAACTCAAATAGTTTTATTGATATAACAAGAAGATCCAGGAGGAGTTACAACCGATGATTCCTGATCCAGCATCAACCTCCCAGCAGAGAAGCCCCTCTTCACCTCCAACAAAGCATAAATCACCCAATACTCTGATATCTATCTCAAAACCAACATCAATTCTTTGCAATGTACAATATTCCAACCCCTGGATCTCTTGGATGAGGGATCCATATATAGATGTATGCAAGGAGGATGAGTTAGCTCATGAATTGATTAGTGGATTCTCTTTGTCAGTTCTTGCTTCCACTTGGAGACTGAGAGCCTCTTACTCATCCCTGGTCGAATTCAGTGAGGCAAGTGTCATTGGAGAAGATTCTGGAAGCTTCCATTGTCTCTCCACCTCGTGGAATGACTCTGCCACTTGTCATTTCCCGCTCAACGCACCCTGGTAGTGCATTTAGGTGCGTTGCAATGCACCTAGCTAGTGTATTTGGGTGCTTTGCAACGCAGCTAGCTAGTGGAGCAGCTGAAATGATCCTGATTTGACTAGTTCTGAGCAGTTTCTGGTGGAGAACTTCTAGGAGAAGTTGTAATTTGTTGACCTTGTTCCTTTAGGAGTTAGAAAAACACTTTTTGGGACTTAGGAGCCCTTGGTTTATGGACATTTCATGCTTAGAGCTGTAAGGCACAAAAATGTCTATAACAGTTGCCCCCTAAAGTATGAGGCTGTTTATCAGGTGAAATGCTTTATTAGGAGGATCCGAAGTTCTTTCAATGCTGGGAGGAGACCTGTAATAAGATACAATACAATACATTATCTTCATACTGTTTTCATGATCTAGCTGAGGCGGGCATTCCCATGCTCAGCTTTATAAATTCATTTTCATGTACATAGGACAGGCAATCGTTTGATGGTAGACTGATGATTCTGATAGAGCCATCATCCTTTTGGTAGGATGATTATCTGTGCTGCAATGCTGTACATTTCAATGTCTTTATTTTCCTGAATATATATCGCAGCCCGGATGGATGAAACTAGATCCGGGGTCTTCAATCTCGTCCGATCTTCACTCGAAGTACAAGTCGATCCATGTGAGAAATGTTTTGAAGTCGAACATGGAAAGACATCGCTTGATTACCAGTCAATGATGTAAACTGTTAACAAGTGCGAGAGGAATCACCGATAATGATAATGACCCTCAAGGTACTGTAGTACAATTCACGTGGTGTGAATAAAGGACTTGGCGTCAAACACCACGCAAAATCTTTCGGTCGAAGGTCATTGATGTATACCTGTCGCCGGAAGTGAGAAACTTGCCATTGAGGCATGCAAGCTTCAAAGTACTGAATGGGGTGTTCCTGGATCAAATTCTTGGATAATGAGCTGATGTCGACAAGAAGCGATCCGTAAAAGGAGGGCCTTAATGAATCCCTCATCAATGACATGGAACGGAGCAAATGATTTTGATGGAGGTGAAAATGATCTGATGATATATGGTTCAGGGTGGCGGTCATGAAAGAATGAACTATGATGTATGGTAGTGGATGGGACACAGGTGACTTCTCTGGATGACTTCTCTTGAACATGTCGGCGACACTTATGTGATGGATTGGTAGCATTTACCCCAAATGTGGATGGTATGGCGAGACCATGGCGATGTGACCGGTGAATGAAACAACCCAACCCGACTCAGGCACGGAGTGGAAGTGTCATGTTCAAGAGCGACTTGCTACCAACAAAGTTTCTTTGAGTTTTCTTCCCAATTTTTCCCCAGTCATTGCTGACCAGTACCTCTTTATTTTTGTCAAGCTTGAGGAGGATAACATATGATTTTTCTATAATTTTCCCTTCGGGAAAACCCATCGCTATGTTTTAATGAGCCTAGCGATAGTGAAACTCGTTCTCGTCTAAAGACAAGTTTGTCGCTATTAATCTTTTTAACGAGTCTAACGACAAAGATAACTCGGTCCTTTTCATTTTTAGAGAGTCTGAAAAGGTACGTAAAGGTAACTCCGAAATTCCTTTTTCGTCATCTAATCCCTTAAGTCCGAAAAAGTATAAAACAATACAGAAGGGATGGATTTTCGATCGTTTTAACGAGCCGAACAAAACAAGCGCTCGATATTTTTGTGCAATAATCCCTCAAGTCCAAAAAGATTAAAATCTAGAGGAGGGATAGCACTTCCGGTCGCTTTAACGAGCTGGAAGGCCAAAACTCGGCAATCTTTTTCATATTTTACGAGTCAGTTGAAAAGAGCTTAAAGAAGACTCGTCTTTTGAGGAACGAGCGATAAAATGGGTAGCAGCTGATTCCAGGTAAGGTTTGGAATTTTCCAATCACGGCAGTGTCACAAGGATGGCTAGTGAAATCACTCTTCGCAGTTGTTCCTCAAAATGGGTAAACAATCAAATGGAGGTGAATGATCGGCCAATGGAAAAGTGGAGGTGACGGTGCAAACACGACCAAGGCTTTAATGGCTGAAATGTTTCATTCACGGTGGTTATTTACCGAGGAATAGTTCATTTTTTAACAAGATCAAATGCGGGTGGAAACATTTTCTCGGTCTTATGTTTATTTTTTAACGAGCTTGAACTATGTGCTAAAACTACTCGATTAATCCAGTCATATGATAAGAATGTCTCATGTAAAAACGACAACTTTTAGATTTTTGCCCCACATCCTTTCTTTATGCAAGTTAGGAAACGACTAATCCAAAAAACAGATAAATAATCGCTCTTTGCTTGCACGCCAAAAGGTTTGCATGCCCCCAGGTATAAAATATGGTTTCAAGGTTACCCCTCAATTTGCAGACAAAACATTTGTTCTATCAGGAGAGGCCTACCTCTTACAGGTTACCCAAAGA
This sequence comes from Pinus tabuliformis, assembly GCA_031772625.1. NCBI lineage: Eukaryota > Viridiplantae > Streptophyta > Pinopsida > Pinales > Pinaceae > Pinus > Pinus tabuliformis. Next base: position 623,686,747 of record CM062817.1, read on the forward strand.
TTGTTCTATTCACACAACAAATAAAACACTTCTTCAGTGATGTCTACCGAGATAAACAAAGGTGAGTGACGACGTCCGCCAACTCACATAACTTTGACAAGAGAATCTTATTCTAGAATAACCCCTCTTCCACCGACAGACGGGGTACAGACTAGTCATATTCTCCCGCGGAAACCTACCCTATACCCGAGGTTTTCCTGCCGAAGCAGACCAGGACGCATGCCCCTTGGGTTTCAGTCATATCCCTCCGAATTACTCGCGCTCATCGGGAGGACAGACTGGGAATTGAGACATTTCTTGCGTGAAGAGACCATTTAGGGACGGTATATGACTATTTTCTATGCGTGATCCGGGAAATGAAAGCTGGTCCACGAGCTTGACCACTCTTCCTTTGTGCGGAAAACACATTACTCTAAAGAGTGAGGAGACGATGGCTCCCATGCAATAAATATAGTCTTGTCCAAGGAGTAGGTTATAATCCAAGGGTCCTTGAACTACCATGACATTCATGTGAACTGTCTTCCCTCTCAATGTTATGGGCACATCGGGAAGGATCCCTAAAGGTCGACTGGTTCCTTTATCAAAGCCTGTCAGATTTCTCATCTCAGGCAAAAGCGATGGCGAACCAAGCGCTTTCCAAGCAATAGAGGAAAGGATACTCACAGAAGCCCCCTCATCTATGATGGTACCAGCCATGACCATTCTATATATTTGAACGATAATTCGGAATGGTACACTCGCTGGTAGGCGGGGTCTGCCTAGTTGATTCCAGTCGAAGGAGACAACTAGGTTGCTTGGAGGTGGGACCGAGTAGACGGTCGGGTATGGCTCTGACGAACTTCCTTCCTGTGGTAAAGGAACGGGTGGATTGCCCCCATGTTCGTCGGAGTCTGTGTTGATGAAGAGAATTTGGACGGTGTCATCCTTGTTCTCTTCAATGACTGTATCATCCGAAGATAAAACCTCTGAAGGCAAGACCGGGTCAACTACCGCCTCGACCTTTTGACTTTCGTCTAGTATGGATTCAGTTGGTTTATCCTCAATGATAGACGCTTCAGCCAACCACTTGAGCGGGCCAGCTGGATTCTCAACTAGTGACGGACTCGGCAAGAGTTTTTTATATCCAGGAGCAAGTCGTAACGGTGAAACCGGACGATCATCCAAAACTCTTTTAGCTTCGTCTAAGAAGGGACAATGGTGGAGGGCATGATCGCCTTCGCACGGTTTACAAGGAAATCTAGTTTTCCCTTTTTGTCCTGGGGCTTCACTTTCACTAGTTGACGGTGTGCTTTCAACATGATCACCAGAGGTTGATGACACCGGATTGTGCAAACGAGGAGACCAGTCCCTTAGTATCCGGGGGATGCAAGGACAATCTCTGTGAAAGTGGTCTCCTTTGCAAATGACACATGTCGATTTAGGCCTGGTCGGTGCAGTGTGTGGATTTTCATTAGACGACACTCGTTTTCCCCCATTCGCCTTTGGCTCCTTCTTTTTCTCTTTCTTCTTCTTTTCCTTCTTCTCCTTAGGAACTTGGCTTTTAGCTTTGCCGGTCCCGTCAAGCGAAGAGGAAGGAGGAGAGGAAGAATTAGAGGAAGTAGAAGGCTGGTGGGTAACTCTGGATTCGTCTAATTGCTGATTCGATTGTTCAGGAATAGTGGTGTTCTGAACGACATTGGTTGAGAAGAGCCATACTGGCAAGCCAATTGTCAGTCCTGGAAGCGACAATGTGGCCATATGGGGCACACCAACATCTCCCCAAGAGGAGAAGGGACTAGGATTTCCACCAAGGGGAATTCTTTGGTTGGTAGGCTCCATTTTCTCAACCCGAAGATCAACGTAGGAAAAGGGTATGAATATTCTATTTAAAATAAATTTTAACACGCTTTGACACAACTTGTTTTTTCAGTTTTAAAGAGTCGAGAAAAAACAAAAGATGACTCTAGTCTCCTTCGATTTTTAATGAGCCTGAAGTGACAAGTGCTCAGATGGACCTTTTCCTTTAAGGAGTCTGAAAAGGAACCAAAGGGACTGCTCTGGCGGTCTAGGTAGAGGGAGTACCAAACCAATCGCAAAACTGCAGAATACTTTTTACGGTACGGCAGTCGATCTTCCCGAATGCTGTGTTCGGTGCATTGCGATCAGTAGGGCGGCCGACACGGCTTCCTATGGATAAAGGTTTTATGCCTATAGGGGTCTCCCAATATATACTCGACGGTACGTGGGAGCACAAGTCCGTACTGGCACTTATCGTCTCAAAGTGGAGGAATCACCCAACCATCGGTGAGGACAACAGTTACCAGGCTTTATGACGCCGGAATACGTCTCTAGCCTAGACCTCTAAATGTTGTGCGTTAAGTTACAAAGCGTTGTTAAGTTCATTGAATTTATTTTAGGTTGATCTTTCTTATGAAGTTTGCCTTTTGGGATCACCACGAGATGTATATGTAATTCCTAAAATGCAATCTAAAGATGATAAACAAACTTTTATCTCTTTTCAGCAATGAAAATCCTAGCTACTAAGGGAAAAGAAAGACACAATCTTTTCGCAAAGAGCAAAGAGCACACTGTAAATGCACTTTTCCTAAATCAAGCCAAACAGACTACCAATATGCAAATGCACATGCATGTGTTTTTTTTTTCACTTTCTTAATATTGATGCCTAAAAAGAAAGTTGTTGTACAAATCTGAATTTGCTTTCAAGTGACAAACACAAACAAGCTTCTTTTCGAAATCAAAAGGTAGAGATGATTACGACACTTTATGATTTTGAAGTAAATACTCGTTTTGACACTAGAAAGTGACAAATTCAAGCCAAAGGCAAAAGTAAAAGCATAATCGACTATCAACAGCAAATAAACTTTCTCCTATGATCAAAATCGACACTTGCGACAGATCTAAATCAAAGGACGACAGTACGATTATTATACTTTTGCAATGGAAAACTGTAAATGATGTAACAAACACACAAAAAACATCTACAGTTTCTTTTATACAACCGAGGCGGAATTACAACAAAGAAAAGGGGTTTTTAAACAGACACATACACTGATCACAGGCTGCAAAAATCAAAGACAAAACTGGAAAGAATGAAGCAAAGAACCTCAGCTGCACAAGGCTAGGCTGATCAACACACCTGTTACACAGAGAAACTGGATTGCAACGCAGGTTGCCCTCTCGGGAACTGCGCTGAAATGTAGGAACTCTTCACAGTACCTGCGCTGGGGCAAAAATGAGAATTCTATCCGGGTTCTGGGTCACGGTTTGCAGTTTAATATACGGTTTTTGGCCGAGTAAAAGCAATCAGTAATGCACAATCAGAGGGTAGATTTAAAGAAGGTCTAAGAGCTATCACTAAGGGCAATCAGATCATTTGTGAATCAGCTGTTCAAATCATAAACAGATCCAATGAATGGATTGAAGCAGCAGATGTCTACTTTGCATTTGTTAATGGCAAATGCAGTTCAATTCGCTACTTCTAAGTTTATGAAACAAACAACCAGAGAAACACAAACAAACTAACTAGACGATCGTCCCCAGTGGAGTCGCCATTTTGTTAACGGGAAAAGTGTCTATTCAGAACGACCCTATCCCACTAAGGTGTGACAGTGACCTTAGAAACAAACAGAGAAAACTACTTTTGTATTCTTCTTTATGAACTATAAACAAAGAGAAATAGGATGAACCAACCTGTGTCTTGCACTAGTCCTTTGATCCAATCTCTCTCCTCTTTGATAGCTTCCAACTACCTGCTCCCTTACTTGCCCAGCTTCACCAAGTACCTGCAAGATCACAGAAGAAGGAAACTATACAAAGACATGGGTTCATACTCATAAAAAGCTTAGGATCAGATTTAAGCTAAACATACAAATGTAACAAACATCAATGATACACAAGCATGTAGGAGAAACTCAAATAGTTTTATTGATATAACAAGAAGATCCAGGAGGAGTTACAACCGATGATTCCTGATCCAGCATCAACCTCCCAGTAGAGAAGCCCCTCTTCACCTCCAACAAAACATAAATCACCCAATACTCTGATATCTATCTCAAAACCAACAACAATTCTTTGCAATGTAAAATATTCCAGCCCCTGGATCTCTTGGATGAGGGATCCATATATAGATGTATGCAAGGAGGATGAGTCAGCTCATGAATTGATTAGTGGCTTCTCTCTGTCAGTTCTTGCTTCCACTTGGAGACTGAGAGCCTCTTACTCATCCCTGGTCGAATTCAGTGAGGCAAGTGTCATTGGAGAAGATTTTGGAAGCTTCCATTGTCTCTCCACCTCGTGGAATGACTCTGCCACTTGTCATTTCCCGCTCAACGCACCCTGGTAGTGCATTTAGGTGCGTTGCAACGCACCTAGCTAGTGTATTTGGGTGCTTTACAACGCAGCTAGCTAGTGGAGCAGCTGAAATGATCCTGATTTGACTAGTTCTGAGCAGTTTCTGGTGGAGAACTTCTGGGAGAAGCTGTAATTTGTTGACCTTGTTCCTTTAGGAGTTAGAACAACACTTTTAGGGACTTAGGAGCCCTTGGTTTATGGACATTTCATGCTAGAGCTGTAAGGCACAAAAATGTCTATAACAGTATGCATGGAATTCGTTGCCTTATTAGACTGATCACGCTTCTTGGTGAAACATTTTCGAGCTCTTCCTCGTTTTCTCACTGAGGCGAAATCAAGGGGATATTTTCAATTTTTGCGCTACCTTTGTTTCTATAGATCCTCCCACTTCGCGTAGCCCCAAACATCAATTTATTCGCATAACCTGCTTTTCACACAACAACATTTTAATCCAGGTGTTCAAGGATTTAATGTACTTACCTCACAGTCCTTTGAGGAAGCGCGCGCGATCTTATCTTCCGATGCTTCTAGTCTGCACACCAATTCTGGAGTTCACACAATCGGTTTGTCGAGCCTACACCTTCCCTGATTTTTTGCTAGCTTCGCGATCCACTAATACAACTCAGAGGGGAAGGATTCAAAGACAATTTTGTGGATTTCCATATATAAGTAGTGCTCTAACCATTGTTCCTTTGATACTCACGGATTCCTATTTTCCTGCGCTACGAACTCGTGAATATTTCTGTCCAACCACCCTTTAATTTCTTTCTTCATCGGATTCCAATGACACGACATCAGACATCCCTTATGTAGATCCCGGTCCTGGCAACAAAACCATTTGTTGGCTTGTTGGGGCCTGACCCAGGTTCGGAGGGGATTTAGCCAAAAAAATCTCGATACTACTGGCCTTTTCGGCAATAGTCCGCGGAGCGCAGACTGATTTCTCACCCGAGGTAGTATGGGAGGGTGCTAGAACCAGGGTTCTAAACCCTAGATATGTTTGATGGGTTCAAGTGGTCCGCAGTTTGACCCTGCACGCATGTCGCTACACGCACTTACCCGTTCCTTGCAGCCTGAGGTGTTGCCTTTGCGCAGCCCTACTCAGGGGTTGAATAGTGTTATTACCCAAGTCCTTACTAGTAATATGATATTAGTTGATTAACTTAGCTTACTTGCATGTGTAAAGTATACTTAGCAATATAAATCATTCATACAAGTGCGCGCAGTAAATAAACAATACATTAGCAATTGATATCAAACATGTAATAACTCAAGAACAGATACACAGAATTTGGAATGAACTTCTTTTATTATTCTCTTCTCCAGTTACAGACTCGACTTCGCCCTGCGCACTCAGCTGTAGGGGTCCGTGCACTCAGCTGCGGACAACTAGGCCTCTACGCACTCAGCTGCAGAGCCTTCTCCTACTCTACGACCCAAGATACACTTAGACACTTGCTCTGTGCTTCTACTTTGCTATCTCATACTTCGCTCTAACTAACTATCTTTTACACTTAGAGCTTCACTCTATTTATACAATCCCGTCGACATTACATTCAAAACTAGAGCGGACAACCCTATAACTCTAACATACATTTCGCGCTCGCAATTCGTGGAGCTTTACAACAATATCAACTCAAAACTTGGGCTTTGAGCCCCAAAACATGTCGTGGGGGAATTCCATGCCCAACATCCCCACCTTCATCTGAGATGGTTTTTGCCTCTATAGAAGGAGCATCATCAGATCCCTTTCCTTTGTCAGGAGCTTTAGATTTGCAGTCCCTTTTGTAGTGCCCTTCCTTTCCGCATTTCCAGCACACAACCTTTACAAGTTTTCCTGGAGATTTAGGTCTCCCTCTAGATTTAGATCTCCCACTCGATGACTTATTTTTGTTTCTGTTCTGGGACCGTCTTCATACAGACAAGGCATCACCATTTTGGCTCTCCATATTTTTCCATCTCATCTCCTCCATCAACAAGGATGAGACTATTTTATCAAACTGCAAGGGAGTTGCATTGCTACCTATTGCAATAACCAGACTATCCCACGAATCTGGTAGAGAACACAACAAACTGATGCACTTATCTTCATCTGAAATTTTAATATCAATAGATAATAAATGACTTACCACAATATTAAATGTGTTCATATTCTCTGTCATCGAGTCTCCATCTTTCATCCTTAGGTTATACAACGCTTTTCGTAGGAACAATTTATTCACGAGAGACTTAGAGTGGTACAAAGTCCCTAACTTGTCCCACAAAGCCTTTGCCATAGCTTCCCATGATACATTCAACAATACTGAATCTGAGACACACAATCGTATTATGCTCTTTGCCTTCTGATCCAACGTCTTCCATTCTTCATCAGACACTCCCGTTGGTTTAGTACCTGAATCTAGCACGATCCACTGATCTTTATCTACCGATAGATCCTCCATCTTGAGTTTCCATAACTCAAAAGTCTCACCATTAAATTTCTCGATCTCTATCTTTCCACTGCTCACCATCTTCTTTCACCACCAGAATCGATCCCGTAGATCTTCCACTGAACAGGGTCTACTACAGGCCCGAGTGAAACCCCTCAGCAGCAAAGGCATTCCCTTGAAGCCAAAACAACTCTGATACCAAATGTAGGTTTTAACCTCGTGCAGAATTAACTGCATATGAATTCTAAGAACAGAAAATAAACAATGCGAGAACATAACACATAAAACACATATACACAGAGATTTTCCGCTGGATCCAGAAATTGGGGCTACTAGCTTGATTTTTCATTATGTTCCTTTCAATATTACAATACATATATATACATGCCGAAGCATCTAATACCATGGACCGAAAACCATCGTGCCCAAAACCATGTGTGAAAACCATGCACAAAACCATAGGTAGGTACGCCCAACCTAATATAGGGTCCAAAAAACATTTCCCCGCGCACTGCTCCAAACCTCGTAGAGGGGGGACACCCATTCCCCTCAAACCCCCTGTGACCCCTCCACTGCGCAATCAACACAATGAAGGGGGGGCTCTGCCCCCCCTCTAACCCCCCCGTTAACTATGAGAGCTAGTCGTGGAAATAATATAACAGAACCCAACATAGAGGTCTTCGTCAAGGCTTCCCTCTCTCACCTCTTCTTTATATAATCATGGTTGAAGCTCTAAGTAGTAATTTAGAAGTTGGGCGGCTGGATGGCTCCCTCCCAGGTCTTAATATTGCAAGAAATGTTAGGGGAATTAATCACTCTCAATTTGCTGATGACACTCTTCTGATTGGAGGAGCCTCATTGGCAATTTCTTCTAGATTAAAAAAAACTCTAGATGAGTTTCTTCTACTCTCTGGGGGTTTGATCAACAAACTGAAATGTCAATTAATTGGTTGGAATTTCCAAGGGGAAATGATGAATGCAATTGGCTGGTTGTTGGGCATCCCTGTGGACTTGCACCGATCTTCCTTCAAATATCTTGGGATTCCTATATCCCTAAAATAGGCCTTTAGGGAAGATTGGGAAAATGTACTTCAAAAAATAAGGAAAAGGGTGCACTCTTGGGGAGTCAGATGGCTCAATTTGGCCGGGAGAGTTACCCTCATCAAATATGTTCTATCTTCCCTCCCGGTTTATTTGGGTGCTAGCCTCTTAGCTCTAAGTTACATCAATCAACAAATAAGCAGGCTCATCCGAAAATTCTTATGGAAAGGAGGAAAGGGTAACAACCACAAATTCCACCTAGTTAATGGAATTTGGTTAAGAAACCTAAGAATTTGGGAGGATTGGCAATAAAGGATCCTGAACTAATGAATCTAGTATTGGGGGCTAAACTGGTTTGGAGGCTTCTCTCAGACTCCAATGAGTGGTGGAAAAAGGCCTTTATAAGGAAATATTTCCACAAAAATCGCCTCACTAGACCAGAGGATGAATCATGGGAAGGGAAAGGATAAAAAATCTAGAGATTGTGCAAAGCCTCGTCATTTCTCATTTTGAACCATCTTGGCTGGCTTCCTGGGAATGGGAAACACATTCTTATTGGATCCGATTGTGCGAAAGGAATTGACCCGACTTTCTCTGGCTGGCTGGTGGAGCATGGGTTCTCCCACCTTGCAGATATCTCCTGTTGGGATGATCTGGGTTTGTGGTGTGGGTGGCTTCCTTTGGAATTTCCCAATCACCTTCTTATGCACTGGCATCCTTTGATCGAAAGTCTTAAAGGTTTCGCTCCAATAATCACTAGCAAGATCGACAGACAAGCCTAGTTGGGAGGTAAATCCAAGAAATATTTTGTTAAAGATGGTTATGCTATCTTAATCAAGAACCCTCCCCCCCCTTCTTCCATCTAAATTATGGGGAAAATTTTGGAGCGGCGATGGACTTCCTAAGGTTAACATTTTCTGCTGGGAATTGGTCCACGAGAAAATCCTTATGACAGAGAATTTAAAGAAGAGGAAAATCAACGGTCCCTCCCATTGTGTTATGTGTGGTAATGCGGAGGAATCCATCAAGCATTTATTTTGCCACTGTTCCTTTACTGTGGATGCCTGGAACCATGCCCTAGCACCATTGGCTTCCATCCCCCAAATTGCGGATGATTGGAGTGACATGTTTATTCATTGGAAACATAAAAATCCTTGCTCCCCAAACTCTCTGTTAAGACATTGTTGGATGGCAATTCCTAAGTATATGTGTTGGTTGATATGGTTGTGTCGTAATTAGGCTATCTTTCAAAATCAGCGCCATAATTCTAAAACTGTTGCAATCAAAGGAATGACGCTACTCTTTGAGGTTATTTCTTCTTGGGGCTTCGATGCTTCAGACATGAATGATATGACTAGCTCTGAAAAAGATTGGCTCAGGATCTCCAACTTCAACCTCAAAACTCCTCTCTCAAAGTCTTATGTTCCTCCGCCCTTCTGTATCAGACTAAAAGGGGATGAATTTATTGAATGGAAAAAGGGAGTCAGGATTAGTGATCTGTATTTTGGTAGAGCTTTGAAAGGTAACTCGAGGGAGGCTGAAGTGGGAGGGGTAATTGTTAACCTTGAAGAAAAACAGAAATAAAGTACGCATGGGGTCTTGGCATCGTGACAAACAATCAAGCAAAATCTCTTTCTATTTGGTAGGGTATGAAAATTAGTTTGGCTAATGGTACAAAAAATTTGGCTATAGTTGGCGACTCCATGATGATTATTCAAAAATGTATGAAGCTTCTCAAGAATGTCAATCTTCTCAATGATGAAACATCCTCAATCATGGCAAGGATTATTTATCTGTTAAAAAAAATTGAAAAGGTAAATTTGTTCCATGTGTTGCGTGCCAATAACCACTTGGCGGATGGTCAGGCCAATGCGGGGGTGATGCTGGAGCAAGGTAGTTTATGTATAAATCAAGACAAATCTTCATGTCACATCCCCTGATCTGTAGCACCAGGTCGGCGTTGTACTGCGGGGGTACGGGTCTTCAGAGAATTAAGTTGGTAGTTAAGATGGTTAGCCCCCTGATGCTCCTCCATAGTGCTTTGGAAGCTGGGATGGTTGGCTTTGAGTTATTGCATAGGTGTGGTTTCATTGGAATTCAAATTGTTTGTAAGGAAAGGTGGGCGTCATGGCTTCGATACTCACCGAGATATGCAATATAGCCATCCCTGTCGGGGAAGATGGTACCATCACATTACGATTCTGGTTAATTCTGGCGGTGGAAGTAATGGAGGGAATTTGCATTGACAAGACTCTGAATCGGCTAGCATTTATGAAGGGTAAGTTCGGGAGGAATGTTGGGGTTGATCAAGCCATTATATATGGTAGTTGGCTATGGTCAGTTAATCAAAGGATAGTTATTGTCCAGAGGCGGATTGCTACGAAGATGGCCTCTACACGTAACGACAGTGGTGGAGGCTCTGGGTTCAGAAGCTTGGGGTCTGGTCATGGCAGTGGTGGAAGCGTCGAGAATTTGGTGGAGAATTCTTGTAAACAAGTTATAAAGGAGATTGTTAAGGAAATTAATGAGAGTATGGCAGTTCTCTATGCTCAATTATCTGGATTGGGTAAAGATATGGAATTATTACAGAAGACAATGGAAGGCCTGTGTATCGATGTGATTAGTGTACAACAGAAGGTGGATAACATCGAAATAAAAGTGATTATTAATTATTAAAGGTGAATAAAGGTGAATTATTAATTATTAATTATTAAAGGTGAATAATTATTTAATAATATCACTTTATTATTCGTAAGGGGTTAACTTATTCCCATTAAATCAAAAATATATTTAGTTGAAAACTAATTTTTGGGAATAATTCAATTTAAAATATTTTATTTCAATATATTTTAATAATTATTTATTAATATTATTATTATCAATCTTATAGGAGCATTGTTTGTTAGAGGATGACACATTTCCCTTAATTCGAAATATAGCAATTTTAAATTATATAGAACTAGAGTTATAGGTTTAAGAATTGTTACTAGAAAAATATTAATAATATATAAATTAAAAATAAAAAGAAGGTTCCATAATGTTATATTTTTAGTTATATTATCAGATCTAGTATATTACAACAAATAAATTTAGAAAGAGGAAGGTCAAGAGGGAAAATAAAATAAAAACTAATATCCCCTATATTGGGGAAACTAGCAGGTCTATTAAGCATAGGATCAATGAGTATGTTGTAGACATTAGACACAATCGCTCCCACACATCAGTCCTAGCCAAGCATGCAGAGAAATCGAAACACCATGTCTGCATTGAAGAATCCAAAGTCATTGCGAGGGTTGATCACTTCCACCATAGGAAGCTTAGGGAAGCGATTGAGATTGAGAGGCATGTCAGAAATCTTAATAGGGATGATGGTTGGAAATTGAGTAAGAGTTGGATTCTGGCTCTCTCTTCATGATTTTGCCTCCCTTTCTTCCCCTTTCTCTTTTTTATCCTTTCTCTTTTTATTCTTTCTTATTTACCTTTATCTTCTTCTGGTTTCATCATTCATCCCCTAATTTCCTTTTTAATATTCTTTAATTTCATTTGTTTAACTTAATAAGTACATTTTTTAGCAGCCTCTCTAAATTACTCTTTCTCTTTAGCAACCCCCCCCCCCCCTTTTTTTTAATTAGGCTTTTCTGAGACCCCTTAGGTTTTAGTTCTTATTTTATTTTCCCTCTTGACCTTCCTCTTTCTAAATTTATTTGTTGCAATATTACTAGATCTATTATTATAACTAAAAATATAACATGATGGAACCTCCTTTTTATTTTTAATTTATAGATTATTAATATTTTTCTAGTAACAATTCTTAACCTATAATTCTAGTTCTATATAATTTAAAATTGTTATATTTCTAATTAAGGGAAATAAGCCATCCTCTAACAAACAATGATCCTATAAAATTGATAATAATAATATTAATAAATAATTATTAAAATATATTGAAATAAAATACTTTAAATTGAATTATTCTCAGGAATTAGTTTTCAACTAAATATATTTTTGATTTAATGGGAATAAGTCAACCCCTAACAAATAATAAAGTGATATGATTAAATAATTATTTTATGTAAATCAATAATTTTGTAAGATAATATTTTATATCTAATTATTTTATAACAAATAGTTTTTAACTAATTATATAATATTTTAACAGATATTTCCCTACCACCAATTCTTTTTTTTTTTTAATTTACCAATGACTAATTTTTAACGGCTAACTGTGGCTTGATGCATCCATGATATTTATACCTACAGATCGATTGATTTCTCACCTTGTCCTGAGGATGAACCACATTAGTTGGTTCGAAATGTCGACCAAATCTTAACATTGTGATTAATACGAAAGACTTATATCTACATTATGGATCACAAAAGTCTTCAATCTAACACAATTTTTTTAATTATTAATCTTTTTATCTTATTAAAATAAAAAATAATTAATTTGATTTTATATATTTTTAAAATTAATTTTTATATTTCATCAAATGGAAAAATTGCAAATTTTATATTAAATCTTTATATTATAAATTTTATTATAGATTCTCTTGATTTGAAAATCACTCATGTTCAAGCATGATCAACCATGGTCCAACATCACATTGTGATAAAGATTGTCTCAATATGAAAATCAACCATGGTCAAGCATGTTTATTTTAGTGTTTATAATATTTATCTTAGGGTTTATATGCCATGGCTTTATAATATTAGTCCCTTCAGTTTAATATTATTCAACCAAGGTCAACCATGTTTTATAAAATCAATTGTTGTCAACCATGGTTAATTAGGGTCAACCATGGGCCAATGTCACATTGTGACAAAGATTAATTAGGGTCAACCATGGGCCAATGTCACATTGTGACAAAGATTGTCTCAATATGAAAAACATGGTCAGCCTTGGTCAACCATGTTTATAGAATGAAACATGGTCAAACATGATCGAATGTCGCAGTGTGACAAATATCGTCTAGATATGAAAATTAATCATGGTCAACCATCATCCAACTTCGCATTGTGACAAATATTGTCTTGATATGTAAATAAACCATGATCTCAAATGTCGCATTGTGACAAAAATTGTATCCATATGAAAACCATGGACAATCATGGAAAATCATGGTCAACCATGGTTAGCCATGGTTGATCATGGTTAACCATGGTGAACCATATTTATTTTAGCATTTATAATATTGATCCCTTGGGTTTATTATTTGCTTGGGTTTATAATATCAATCATGGTTAATCATGGTCAATCATAGCTAGCCATGGTTAAATCTCTCATTGTGACAAAAATTATCGCAATATGAAAATCATGGACAATCATGTTCAAGCATGGTATAACATCACATTGCAACAAAGATTGTCTCGATATGAAAATCAACCATGGTCAACCATGGTCCAACATCGCATTGTGACAAAGATTGTCTCGATATGAAAATCAACCATGTTCAACCATGGTCTAACGTCACATTGTGAAAAAGATTGTCTCGATATGAAAATCAACCATGGTCTAATGTCACTTTGTAAAAAAAATTTTCTTGATATGTAAATCAACCATGGTCAACCATGGTCTAGTATCTCACTATCATAAGAATTGTCTCAATAGGAAAATCAACCATGGTCAACCATGTGTTTATAATATTTATCTTAGGGTTTATATACCTTGGGTTTATAATATTTGTCCCTTGGGTTTAATATTATCCCCTTGGGTTCATAATCCCTTAGGGTTTTAGTATTAATCCCTTGGGTTTATAATATTAATCCCTTGGGTTTATTATTCCTTTGGGTTTATAATATCAATCATGGTCAATCATAGTGAGTCATGGTCAACCATGGTCAACCATGGTCGAATATCGCATTATGACAAAAATTGTCTCCATATGAAAATCATGGAAAATCATGGTCAACCATGGTCAGCCATGGTTGGTCATGGTCAATCATGTTTTATAGAATGAAACATGGCCAACCATGGTCAATCTTGGTCAACCATGGTTGAATGTCGCATTGTGACAAAGATTGTCTCGATATGAAAATCAATCATGGTCAACCATGGTCCAACGTCACATTGTGACAAATATTGTCTCAATATGTAAATAAACCATGTTCAACCATGGTCTAACATCACATTGTGATAAGAATTTTCTCAATATGAAAATCAACCATGGTCAACCATGTGTTTATAACATTTATCTCGGGGTTTATATGCCTTGGGTTTTTAATGTTTGTCCCTTGGGTTTAATATTATTCCCTTTGATTCGTAATCCCTTTGGGTTTTAGCATTAATCCCTTGGGTTTATAATATTGATCCCTTGGGTTTATAATATCAATCATGCTTAATCATGACCAATCATAGCCAACCATAGTCAACCATGGACGACTTTCGCGTTGTGACAAAAATTGTCTCCATATAAAAATCATGGACAATCATGGTCAACCATGGTCAAACGTCGCATTGTGACAAATATTAAATAAACCATGGTCAACCATGGTCCAATGCCACATCGTGATAAGGATTGTCTCAATACGAAAATCAACCATGTTCAAGCATGTTTATTTTAGTGTTTATAATATTTATCTTAAGGTTTATATATCTTGCGTTTATAATGTTTATCCCTTGGGTTTAATATTATTCTATTGGGTTTATAATCCCTTGGGGTTTTAGTATTAATCCCTTGGGTTTGTAATATCAATCCCTTGGGTTTATAATTCCCTTTGGTTTATGATATTAATAAAGGTCAACCATGGTCAACCATATCCAACCATTGGCAACCATGGTCGAATGTCTCACATATTGTGACAAAGATTGTCTCAATATGGAAATCACACATGGTCAACCATGGTCCAATGTCATGTTGTAACAAATATTGTCTCGATATGAAAATTAATCACGGTCAATATGGAAATTAACCATGCTCAACCATGCTTAACAATGTTTATTTTAGTGTTTATAATATTTATCTTAGGGTTTATATACCATGGGTTTATAATTTTTATCCCTTGGGTTTATAATATAAATCCCTAGGGTTTAATTTTATTCCCTTAGATTTATAGTCCTTTGGGTTTTTGTATTGATCCCTAGGGTTTATTGTTCCCTTGGGTTTATAATATCAATCATGGTCAACTATGGTCAACCATGGTCCAACGTTGCACTGTGACAAATATTGTCTTAATATGAGAATCAACCATGGTCCATTGTCGCATTGTGAGAAAGATTCTCTCAATTTGAAATCAATCATGGTCAACCATGGTCCAAGGGTTTATAATATTTGTATTATAAACCCAACAGATTGATATTATAAACCCAAGGGGTTAATAATAAATGCAAGGGGTTAATAATAAAACCCCAAGGGATTATAAACCCAAGGGAATATTATTAACCCAAGGGATAATAAGCCCAAGGGATTATTACTAAAAACCCTAGGGTTTATATTCCCTTGGGTTTATAGTATTAATCCCTTGGGTTTATTATTCCCTTGGGTTTATAATATCATTCCCTTGGGTATATTAATCTAAGGGTTCATATTCCTAAGGTATAATATTATTCATAGGTTTATAATATTAATCCCTTAGGTTCAATATAAATCATGGTCAACTAAGGGTTTATATACATTGGATTTATAAACATGGTTGACCATGGTTGAAAATGGTTGATTTTCATTTTGAGACAATCGGTCACAATGCGATGTTGGATGATGGTTGACCATGGCCAACCATGTTTATTTGAGGGTATTTAATACCTTAGGGATTATAGACCTTGGGTTTATGATATTAATTTTGTGGGTTTAATTTTATTCCTTTAGATATATAATGCCTTGGGTTTTTTATTAAGAAGTCAATGGTATAATATTCCTAGGGTATAATACTATTATATGGTTTGTAATTAATATTATTCCCTAGGGTTTATAATTCCTTGGATTTTTAGTATTAAACCTAAGGGATTATAAACCCAAAGGAATTAATATTATAAACCCAAGGTATATAAACCATAAGATAAATACTATAAACCCTTGAATAAAGATGGTTGATCATGGTCAACCATGGTCCAACATTGCATTGTGATAAGGATTGTCTCAAAATGAAAATCAACCATTGTCAACCATGGTCAACCATGTTTATTTTAGGGTTTATAATATTTTTCTTAGGGTTTATATACCTTGGGTTTATAATATTAATCCCTAGGGTTTAATATTATTCCCTTGGGTTAATAATTCCTTGGGTTTTTAGTATTAATCCCTTGGGTTTATTATCCCTTGGGTTAATATTATTGCCTTTGGTTCATAATCCCTTGGGGTTTTAGTATTAAACCCTAGGAATATGAACCCTTACATTAGTAAACCGAAGGGATTGATATTATAAACCCAAGGGTTAATACTAAAACCCCAAGGTATTATAAACCCAAGGGACTAATATTATTAAACCCAAGGGACTAATATTATAAATTTAAGGTATATAAACCCTTGGTTGACCATGATTTATATTGAACCTAAGGTATTAATATTATAAATGTATGAATAATATTATACCCTAGGAATACGAACGCTTAGATTAATATACCCAAGGGATTGCTATTATAAACCCAAGGGAATAATAAACCCAAGAGATTAATACTATAAATCCAAGGGAATATAAACCCTAGGATTTTTTTAGAAACAATCCCTTGGGTTAATATTATTCCCTTGGGTTTATAACCCCTTGGGGTTTTAGTATTAACCCCTTGGGTTTATTATTCTCTTGGGTTTATAATATCAATCCCTAGAGTTTATTAATCTAAGAGTTCATATTCCTAGGGTTCATATTTATATTAGATAATTTCAAATTAAATAACAATAAATAACATTTAATATAAAATAATAATGGTAATTATAATGATAATAACAATATTTTTATTTCAATAGTGTTTTTTTGGTAGATACGGATAGTGTATTTATCAATGATAAATACAAATGATGCCTTCAACTTATATCTACCACATTAATACATTTAATGTGTTTGTGCTAGTATCTATGAATTTGGAAATAATTGTCAAATTCCTTAGATTGTTGTACATTTTAAGGATATATACATAAACATAATATGAAATAGATAAATTCTATCTATCATTTTTTAATTCCTTTTATTAGGTTAGTATCAACATGAAATGGTCAAGACATTTAAACTCTATTTCATCTCACAAAGGTGCATCACTTCAATATTGTGAAACATGAAGATTTTGGAGCCCAATATATAGTAAAGAATTTGAAATATATATATATATATATCTCTCTCTCTCTCTCTCTCTCTCTATATATATATAATTATAATTACACAAATGCCAATGCTAGTGCACTAACATATCATGTCAATGCTTTGTGTTGTTGCTTGAACCTCAAAAACATTGTTTGCACAATTATTATACTAACACATAGAAAAACCATCAATTTTGCTTGGTCACCAATTGATGAGGCAAGCGCTAATGATTTGATATATATCTATTGAAATATTGCAACAAACGTTGGCAAAGAATATATGTTGGAAAAGAGAAAGGGTTTCGCTTAACTTTAGAGAAAGAATTTGATATCAAATTGTCAAATTGGTAGTATTGATCTCCCTACATTCCTTATCATGCGTGTTGATTCCCATCATTAACAAATATAAAAAATTATATTGATCCTCTCACATAGGCTAGCTTCATTTGTATATATCACTATGGACATGTTCCCTCCATGTTGAAGAATGCATTTTTCTTTCACTTTCTTCAAATAAATTACATGCATTGATGACTTTATAATGAGCAACATGAGTTCTATTGTCCAATGCATTTATGTGAGATAATTTATAGATCCTTGTGATATCATGACTAATTAATCATTCTTGAGCTGAGCAAAGAGTGGTAAGTCTTAATATTTAATATTTTGATTGGCTTGAAGAAGATCCCAACTTAGCATGTAAATTATAATTTGAAAAGCCCAATGTTAGTGCAAAGACTACAAGCTATGGTGATACTAAGCCTAGTGGTATATGATAATGCAAAGTCCACTTTTGCATCTCAAATTTCTTCTATAATAGTTTTTAGCGTTGCTACATTCACAACTTGATGAATGACATAATTAAGAGGTGAGCTCTTACGTATAACTCTGTCAAACTAGGACAATTTAATGGAAATTGTAAAAGTAAAGATTGCAAGTAAAATTGGACTATTGGAAAATGATATGCATTCAGATTTGATATTCATGAATTAAAAATTAATAAAGAAAGAGAAACTAAACCTATTTATTTTCTACCGACACTGACTAGAAGAAATTAAGATGCTTGAATTTAGCCTCTCCCCCTATTATCATTGTCTCTATCTATGATTTATGAGGAAAATATTTATGGAGAAAGGAATGTGACTAAGTCAATCATAGATGTTACACCAATGACCAATGAAAACAGAAACATTGCAAATAAGTCACCAATTTTCATTAGATATTGTGTTATACAAGGTTCTATGAAAATTGAGTTGGTGGATTTCATGAATTAAAAATTCAACAATTCACATTCTTCACTCCTTTGTATTTCTATTTATTATCTTTATTAATCTTTCCTTTGATTACATATTACAGATAATGCTAAGATTGTTATTGTTATTTTTTATCATATATATGAAAGTTTTAGACACAATATTGTCAAGGATATGTATGACATTAAATATAGCCATGAATGATCTGAAGGTGTTGTGAAGGATATATGGAGCATAAATAGACGTACATTGAGAAGGGCTATTCTTTTCATGTATTGAGTGTTAGACATACAAATGCAACCAATGGGCCAAGAACATAAGTGGAAAACAATGATGATGATTAATGTTCACTGTGACCAATAGGGTTTATTTGAATTTAAGAATGACCCTGAGTAAGAGATTACTTGAGATTATTTAACATGTTATTTCTATGATAAAAAATAAGGGAGATAAGCGTTTTTAGATCCTTGTAGTTTTTTTGACTTAAAAAGTCAAGAAGGTTGGTAGTGTGACAAATATTATGGAAATTAGAATGGATGTGAGTAAGAGCTGCATAAACCAATAGAAAGTGTTTTTCATCTTTGACCTTCTTAGTATAGAAAGGTGATAACCTCTTTTGTCCCAATGTGTTTTGGGAATAAACCAATGCCCAATTTCACTTTGGAGGTCATGAGAATTAGTTCTTATCTTGGAAATGTTCATTTTCTTCTTAGCACTAGTCAAGACAGAAAGATAATTCTGGTTTTCAAGATTGGGGTTGATCATCTCCTTATAATATATTAGCTTCCTTTTTCCCTCTAAATCCTTATCGTCTCACAACTTATCCATAAATTTGGAAGTAATGATATTTCTAATATTATTCTTATTCTTCAATATGATCTCCTCCTTTACCCCCTAATGGTCTAGCCAAAACTGGGCATCCTTATGCCAGCCTTGCTTGAGTTGAAGGTGGGGGTTTTGGCTAGAGTTAGAAGCAATTTTAGGATACCTATTGGCTTCCATATTGTATAAATTCTTCTTATACATAAGATGCCTAATCATAGCCATGCTTTCAATGGGGAAAGGGCAACTTCAATTAGGAGGCTAGGGTAGGGTAGGGAGTATTTCCTTTAATAATGAGGTTGTCAGTTATAAATTTCTTTTGGATCAACTCAATCTTCCTATATGATTCTCTAGATATATTGCAACCCCAAATGTCACATCTATATAAAATAATAGGGGTGATGAGGGTCTCAAGAAGGAATTTTTTTTACTCCATGCCTAATTATCTGTTTACTTACAATAGTTTTTAAGCCTATAATAAGCTTTCTAGTCTCCAATAATCCTTTTCTCAATGTTGTAATCTCAATTGAACTAATGATGAATGCCAATTCCTAGATATTTGTACGAAGAAACTTTCTCCAAATAATTACTTGTCTACTGTAAGACAAATAAATATATATAAAATTATTTATCTCATAACATATAAATATTAAACAAATAAATAGATATGAAATTATTTATCTCATAACATATAAATATTATATCAAAGATAAATGAAGCCACAAGGAAAAATTTATTAATTTCAAAGTAAAAAATAACATTACCTAAAATTTAAACATTAACATTAAATGAATCATGATACCTCATTAAATAAAATTTATGCTTTTAAATTCTCATATTAAATAAAAATTTTATGCTTTTCAATTCTGATATTAAATAAAATTTATAACCTTTAATAAAAAATAAAAATTTCAAAAACAAATATAAATCATCATTTATATCCTTTTAAATAAATTTAAATTAAAAAAATCCGTATGATTAATTAACATAATTTTTTTCCATATTATATATATATATATATATATATATATATATAAATAATATAAATCCATTTTCCCAAATTAATAGCATAACCATGAAAAATCAATTATTATAATTCCATTTTTAACATTGACGAGACCTATATATATTACCATATAAACATATTTTTTTACATATATGATGTGGACTATTAATAAATCCATAAAAAAATCCAAAACAAAAAGAATAAGATGAATTTGGAATGACGTAACTATTAACGAATAATTTAACGAGGCGAATAGCTGCTTTCATTAACAAGGGGAATAGCTGCAAAATCGCTAGTGCTGGTTTTTTAAAATGGTATAGGAAATTCAATTTTTAAATTTAAGGCTATTTATTTTCTATTATTTGTATTAAAATAATTATTGTTTATTAGATTTTGACATATATATTGGTCATGAGCTTGTTATTTTTATAATTTTTTTCCCTAGTGTATGAATATTTATTTGGTTGGTTATATATAATTAAATTTTTTTTGTTTGTGGTTTAATATTTATGTTAAATAATTTTCTGCAATAGTTTTATTGAATATAATTAGATGTTAAATGACATACATAGTGTAGAAGGGGAATATGGGGAAGTATTTGGTGTTAGACATTTTTTTAGATGACATAATTTTCTGTTTCGCAAGTGTTGTTAGTCTGCGGCCATCTTTCTGGCGAATTAGTTTTGTGGTCATATTGTGTCGAATACTCGGTCATAGTGAATTGGTCATAATGTTCACCAAAATATCTTTTCATTCATAAGATAAAATGAGATAAGTTTTCCTTTTGTTAATGCTGATATGTTTTGTATTGATTGTGCTTTGAATACTTATATAATGTGAGTTTTCTAATATATGGTTTTTAAAAGTGTGCGGACGCATGAATATGTAGGGATGTGAAAATTGGAGATGTGTGGAAGGGGAACATGAAGGAGCGAAAGTAGTTGTTGTTAGACTGTTAAATGACATATAAATCCTGGTCTCGTAATACTTGTTAGTCAACACTCATCGGATTTTTTAAAGGATGCATTATGACTTCATCCCAAGGAATTAGTTCCATGTAATTCCCTAGTCACATTGTGTGAATTGTTCAGTTGAGTTGACTTGGTGAATGTCGGGATGGTTCAAATGGTGTACAAAGGCAAGAATATGTATTGAGGTGTAGAAGTGAAGGTGTGTGAAAGGGGAACATGCACAAGGGAAAATAGTTGGGTGTTAGACTTTTTTAAATGGCATATAAATCTTTGTATCATGACTCCTATTAGTCAAAGAATATCCACAGTTTTAAACGATGCACTATCAAGTTCATCCTAGGGAATTATTTCTGCGGTGACATTTTGTCGAGTGTTTGGCTAGATGCCTTGAATGGTAGATACTGTGTGTGCCTTCTGCGGTGGTTTTTGTTGAATTTAATTGAGTGCTAAATGACATCCATGATGTAGAAGGGGAACATGGGGAAGTACTTGGTGCTAGAATTTTTGTTAAATGGCATACAATTTCCCATCCTGTGAATGTTATCAGTCGATGACCATTGGTAATTTTAAATAATGCATTATGATTTCCTCCCAGGGAATTAATTCTGAGGTCACATTGTGTCGAATGCTCGGCCATAGTGATTAGGCGATGATGTTCACCAAAATATCTTTTCATTCACAAGCTAAAATAAGATAATTTTTCCCTCTGTCAATGACAAGATGCTTTTTTTTGTAGATTGTTCTTGCAATACCTATATAATGTGGGTTTTTTAATATATTGTTTTTTAAAATGTGTACAGAGGTAAGAATATGTATGGAGGTGTAGAAGTGGAGATGTGTGCGAAAGGGGAACATGGAGGTAAAGTAGTTGATGCTAGACTATTATATGACATATAAATCCTAGTCTCGTGAGTCTTGTTAGTCAGCGATCGTGGAAAATTTAAAAGGATGCATTATGACTTCTTGTCGGAGAATTAGTTCTGCATAATTCCCTAGTCGTTTTGTGTGAAGTATTTGACTGAGCTGACTTGGTCTATGCTGCAATCCTTCAGATGGTGTACAAAGGCAAGAATATGTATGGGTGTGGAAGTGGAGGTGTGAAAAATAGGAAAATGCACAAGGGAAAATAGTTGGATGTTAAACTATTAAATAACATATAAATATTTGTCTTGCAAGTCCAGTTAGTCAACAATCTTCCACAATTTTAAACGATGCATTATTGAGTTCATCCCTGGGAATTACTTTTGTGGTGACATTATGTTAAGTGTTCAACCAGGATGACCTCGTCAATAGCAGGATGCCTCAGATGGTAGATACTATATGCTTTATTTGTTGCATCTTGTTATTCAATGATGCCCCACAATTTTAAACGATGCATTATCAAGTTCGTCCTGACAAATTACTGCCGCACTGACCTTCTGACATAAGTGTTCAACCAAGCTGATTTGGTCAATGACGAGATGCTTCGGATGATAGATAATGTGACCTTGATTTCTAAAATAATTTATTTTCATAAGTACCAACGTGCGAACATAGACAGTTTCCATGTTTGTAATAACAATATCTAGTGTGCAAATAGTGTGCACAATATTGAAGTGTTGTGATTCGCGAAACATAAGGATGTGCAAAAAACATGAAATAGTAAAATCTGGGTCCATTTTGTGTACATCAACAAAATTAGACATAGAAACTAATATATCCACAGAAGCAAGAACTCAAATCATATTTGAAATCAATATACTTTATAAAAAAAAAGTTTATCATATCTTTCATTGAGTTTCTTATTGAAGAATGGTGAATAATTGGTTTAAGCTAAACTTGTCAAAACTGTCGATTTAGGTTTTAGTTGTATGAATATTTAGGATGCATTGATAATGCCAGTTGGTCATTATATTGCTAGATCAAATTATTATTCAGTGCTATTAATGTTGCCAATCATAAGGGTTTACTACTAAGGCTACTAAGTTGAGTGTTACTGGTTAGGGTTTGGTTTGATGATATATTTTTTTGAGTAGGGCTGATTGTTGACTTATATTTGAGGATTGATAAGGTTGAAGTAGAATATATGGTTTTCATTTATATGATAAATGGATCTAGCAATTTTTTTTGGATCTACCTTTTGGATATTGAATTTTTTTTGGGCTAACTTTTAGATAGTAAAATTTTTTGAGTAGAAAATTTCTTGAATAGGTAAATAAGATTGTGGATAACATAAGTAAGATTTTTTAAGGTTTTAGTATTAAAGTTTTTTCAAACTTTTCTTTTAATGAAAATGTCTATTGCCCACTTTCTTCTCCATGATTATAATTTTTTTTTAATTTCTTTTTAAAGTATATAATTTTTGTTTTGAAATTATATTTCTTATACAATTTTCATTAATTTTTTAAAAATCTATATAGAATTAATTATCATTGGAAATAAAAGAAATTGCAAGAGAAAATATTATCGAATTAGAGACATTGAGGCTCATAGAGAATACTTGAGAAACTGTTACAAAAGAAAGAAGGAAGAATGCTTAAATATTGAAAGGGAAAATCAATCTCAATGAGAAGTTGAATCGGGCATGTAAATGTAGATATTATAAATGATATTTAAAATTTAATAATGTATCGTGCAATTTAATTTTTATTTGACGAAATAAGATGAAAAATAGTTTGCAATGTAAATATCGTCATAACATTGATGATGCGATTGAAATTTGAAAGACAAAGTGAAGAAGAAAATGAACCAGTCATTAATGACATTGAAAGATATTCACTTGAAGAAGAAGTTGAACCACCCATAGGTATGTATATATATGTCATGTATTATTGAAATTATACATATTTACTAGTTTCAATTTCATGATATCTATTTTTTAATTTAATTAGTTAATGTATATTTATAGTCATTTACATTAAATTATCATATGTATAGATGAAATCAATATTGATGATAAGATGTTAGAAAATGTTGGCACTGGCACATATGGAGATAAAAAAGATGACCATGTTATAGGATATCACGTTAATCTCATTATTGATAAGTTCTTCAAAGATGATAAAGTGATAATTCAAACTCAAATTTTGAGAGGTCTCTTAACATCGAAGAATTTAAAAGAAGATACAACACTATTGGGCATTTGAAAATCAACAAAAGATAATAAGGTGAAGGAAAATGTGATTTAAAATATAAGTAGTGCTCTAAAATCAATTGGAAGATCGAGAAAGAAAAGTGATCTAGATGCATGTAGAGAAATAAAAACAACAGTGGTTTCATCAACTACAAAAGAAAATCGTTTGATAAAATCTATGACAAAAGAATTAGGGACATCACAAAAAAAATTGCACAAGAATAGGAAAATTCGATTGCAAATAAATGCAAATGATGAGCTCGATTGTTGACAATTATTTGTAGGAAACCATAGAAAGATAGACTTGGATAAAATGTTAAAAAAATGATATATGAATATTGGGTGAAAAAATCACATGTTTCACCAAAAGAAAGGGATGTGATGTGACAAAGAATAACATGGAATCAATATGAAGAACATGAAAAACATATCTTGGACACCACTGTTAAGAAACCAGCTCAAGAAAAGATAGAAAAGATAGATCAACGCCTTAGAATTCAGCCTCTTCGAGGGGGCAACCTCCTTTACATTACATAAATGAACAATTATTCGATGATACAAATGACAAAACCTCCTTTCTATATATAGGAGTCTAAGGAGTCACAATATAATCCAGCTGACCTAACAATAATAATATAAAGCCACAAAAATAACAATAGAGGGATTCTATGGGGCACAGAAATAACAATATGGGGGTAATAGGGGCACAACAATATAAATAAGGGGTATAACTACAATAGTAATGGGGTAATCACTAGTATTATAGGGACCCAACATGCCCCTCTCCTTCAAAAAAGTGTTGTCCTCAACACTTGAGTAGTTCTGGATACTTCTGCATAAAATTCTCATCCTCCCATGTGGAATCTTCAGTGGATAAGTTCTTCCACTTGATAAGATACTCTGAAATTGATCGATTTCGTAGCTTTTGAGTTCTTGTTTCTGTGACTGCTTCTGGTTCCAATATAATTTTTCCTTCCTTGTCAATTTCTAGCAATATTTTTTGAATTGGGAGCTTGTCGCCTATAACCTTCTTTAAACATGAAACATGGAAAACTGGGTGCAATCGAGAAGCTGCAGGAAGCTCCAATTTGTATGCCATAGTACCAATCTTTTGCAACACCTTGTACGGACCATAATACTTTGGTGATAATTTATTATCCTTCTTAGCTAGCTTTAGGGACATTTGCTTATATGGTTGTAGCCGTAGGAATACCAAATCACCTACATCAAAACTTCTTTCACTGCGATGTTGATCTGCCTATTGTTTCATTCTATTTTGTTCCAACACGAGGTTATCCTTTAAGAGTTGGAGGACTTGTTGTTAATGTTCGATGTGATGTTACACTACCTGAACCTTAGAATTTTCTCTTAAATATGATGTGATGGATGGTGGTTGATACCCATAAAGTGCCATAAATGGGGTCATTTTTGTTGCTGTATGGAAGGAAGTGTTATACCACCATTCAGCCATAGGCAACCATTTGACCCATTGTGTCTGTTTATCAGATACAAAGCAACGAAGATATCCTTCCAAACATTTGTTTACTATCTCAGTTTTCCCATCAAATTGAGGATGATAAGATGAGCTATGAGCTAACTGAGTACCAAGATAAGAAAATAATTATGTCCAAAAATTTCCAGTGAAAATGGGATCTCAGTCACTTACAATAATCTTTGGGTTTCCATGTAGCTTTTGAACTGTTTCCATAAATGCAGTAGAAACTGTATTGGCTTTAAATGGATGTGATAATGCACAAAAGTATGCATACTTGGTAAGTCTGTCAACTACCACCATGATGACACTCTTTCCCTCAGACTTGGGTAAACCTGTGATAAAATCCATTGATACCTCCTCCCAACATTGGCTTGGAATGGATAAAGGTTGTAATAGACCCAGTGTCTTAATTGTTTCAACTTTATTTTGTTGGCAAACCAAACATTCCGCCACAAACTTTTGAATATCTGATTTAAGGCCATCCCAAAAAAATTCCTTCTTAACCCTGTGGTAAGTTTTTAAAAATCCTGAGTGCCCTCCTAAGGGAGAAGTGTGCAATTCCATAAGAATATTTTGTTTTAGCTAGGAATTCTTACAGAGGTATAAACAATCTTTGTACCATAACGAATCATTTTTCCAGCTAAATGTATCAGAAGTACTGGAATCTTGTTGTAGCTTTCGAATAAGTGCCCACACTTCTTTGTCATTCTTCCATTCCTCCCTTGCTTCATTTATCCAATCTGGTTGGATAATATAAATGGCACACAACAATGCTTCCACATCCTCATCCTTTCTTGAGAGTGCATCTGCCACCACATTCTTCTTCCCTTTTTTGTAGATGATTCCAAAGTCATAACCCAACATCTTTGTGACCCACTTTTGTTGCTCTTCAGAGGATAATCTTTGTTCTAAAAATTATTTAAGGCTATCATGATCCGTTTTTACCTTGAAGTGTCTTCCCATTAGGCAGGGTCGCCATTTCTTAAGTGCATGGAGTATTGCCAACATTTCCTTCTCATAAATAGCTTTGCTTAAAAACTTCCCCTTGATTGGACGACTTTCAAAAGTAATGGGTCTTTCATCTTGCATTAGAACAACACTAGTTCCATTTCCTGAAGCATCACATTCCACAATAAAGGTTTTTGTGAAGTCCGGTGTAGCTAAGACCGGTGCTTGGCACATTGCCTCTTTAAGATGTTCAAAGGCCTTTGTTGCTTCCAGAGTCCATGAAAATGAATCTTTCTTCAATAATGTTGTTAGAGGTGCTGCTATTCTCCCATAATTCTTAACAAACTTGTGATAAGACCCTGTCAACCCAAGAAATCCTCGCAGATGCTTTATGGATGTGGGGATTTTCCATTCCTTAATGGCTTTAATTTTGCTAGGGTCTACCTTAACTCCTTCATGAGATACAATATGACCCAAATATTCCACCTCTTGGACTCCAAAAAAAGATTTGGATCTTTTTTAATATAATTGTTTCTCCTCCAATAGTTGTAGCACCCTGTCAACATGTTCAACATGATCCTTCCAAGACTTGCTGTAGATTAGTATATCATCAAAAAATACTAACACAAATTTCTAAGGAATGGTTTGAAAATTGAATTCATCAAACCTTGAAATGTTGAAGGTGCATTGGTAAGGCCAAAAGGCATGACCAAAAATTCATAATGACCCTCATGAGTTCTAAATGCCGTTTTCAGAATGTCTTCAATCTTCATTCTGATTTGATGATATCCCGAACGAAGATCCAACTTGGTGAAGTAAATTCATCCATGCAATTCATCCAGTAATTCATCAATAACAGGAATGGGGAACTTATCTTTAATAGTGAGCTTGTTGAACTCCCTATAATCCGGACACATGCGCCACGATCCATCCTTCTTGTGCACCAATAATACTGGAGTTGAGAAAGAACTTTGACTCGGTTGAATTATACCAGCCTCTAGCATTTCTGCAACCATACGTTCAATTTCACTTTTTTGGACATAGGGATATCTGTACGGCCTGATGTTTGGAGGAACACTTCCTGGAATCAGATGAATAGCATTATCATGATCACGCATAGGTGGGAGACCTTTGGGAGTCTCAAATACCTTGGAATGATTGTCCAGGACTTTTTGGAGATCTGGAGAAATAGATGATTCCAATGTGGAAACATCTAGCGAATACCAAATGTTATGAAACCAATATAAATAAGGGGTATAACTACAATAGTAATGGGGTAATCACTAGTATTATAGGGACCCAACAACCACTCAAATAGAGTTGTTCAATAAGTTCAAATAAGAGAATCATGGAATTAATGTATCAATCAGTACTTTTGTGTAAAAAAAACCATGGCATGTTAAGCCTATCACTATACGTGGCACTTTTTCTTGTTGTTATCATGTGGAATTTCAATTATATTATGACGCCTTCCTTAATTTTGGTAATTGTTTTTAGAGAAATTCACCTCCTCCTTCCACTATCCATGATTCCATATCCTGGATTTTATGTGGATGAGAAAATAATGAATTATTTTACCAAAGGAAATGTGTTGGTGGTAAAAATGTGATCATTGTGGAAATTTGACTTTGTTTCGCAACTAATATCCTATTGATATGAATGATCAATCACTATACAACATATAAGTGGAATGGAATAGAAATGAATATATCCATACATCAATTGGTGCAAGTGGTAGTACAAGTGCTAGAAGGATTGATTTACATGAAGAAGAAATTTCTGTGATAGAGTTTTTGAAGAAGTTTGAAACAAAACTTTATAAATAAATCAAGCATTCTCATAAATCTTGATGGTGAGACCTACAATTCAAAAAATCCCGTGATTTTTTCCCACCAAGGATAATTTTGTTGATAATTGATTTTGCAGAAAATTACACATTTTTTGCACAAAATGAAATACAAAGTGAATATTATCATTCTGACCAAGTCTCTATGCTTGTCCATGTTCTATATAGACCCATTGAATAGAATGTTGATAATATATAAAGCACTGGTGGGAATCGACATGTTATTAAAGAATATCATTTTTATATCAATGATGATTGTACACATGATACATATTTTGTACAACTTTGCTTTGATAAGAAATATGATTCATTGAAAGGTCGTGGAATAAAATTCAATGGACAATGGATATGGTCAGATGGATGCATAGGTCAATTCAAATCTTTGCAATCATTATTTTGGTTGTGTCGTCTTCATATGAAAACCAACATTAAACATTGTTGGAATTTCTTTGAGACTGATCATGGAAAAGGAGAACATGATAGTGCAAGGTCATGTATAAAATGAGCACTTCGAAGATATAAAATGGACCACTCTATGAACCAACTTGAATCAACTAATCAAGTTGGTCAGTGGTGAATTTTTTCACTAAGCCATGAGGCTAACCCATCAAGGGAGGTATGCAAGTATGTATATATATATGAGCTTGTATATGCGATTGTTATTAAGTAGTCATGCATATATACACACTTATCATGTGTTAACCTCGCGTATAAATTTCAACATACTGAATATATATCACAAAATTTATATGTGATAATACAAAACCAAATCCTCCTATGGATGCAACAATACTGAAGAAAATCTGCATACATATCTTAAACTACTGAATCAAATATTCGCTGCAAATCACAACATCTGTCAAACCCAGATCTCGATGCACATATTGTTAAAGTCATTAGAGGAAATTTCAACCTAAAAGTGGCCTCCTAAGGAAAAATGATAAAATAATAGCTAAAATAATAAAATAAGAGTTATGAATTTTGGATGGTAAAGAAGAAAAATATTCTTTTAATTGTATTTTTGACTTATCTCCTTATTGGTTTACTCAAATTTCAAGTGTAAACACTTGTTGTATGCAAAGTTAAATTCCACATCCAATATTATGCATACTTTTGAGAAGACCCACATTGATAAGAATTGAAGATACATTAAAAAAACATGTTTAACATGTTTTTTTTAATGTATCTTCAATTTTTATCAATGCAAGTCTTATCAAAAGTATGCATAATGGGTACTCGTTGGATGTGAAATTTATTTCTGCATCCAATGAGTGTCTACACTTGAAATTTGAGTAAAGCTACAAGATGATAAGCCAAAAATACATTTTTTTTTTCATTTTTTCTTTTCCCTCCAAAATATCTACATGTAACTCTTTTTAAATTTAAAGGATTTTGATTGGTTTACATATTATGAAATGGAAATTATATGAAAATTTCATGGGCACGTTTAGTCTAAAATGTTGTCTAATGCACATATCACTACAAATACATTTAGATCATACCATCACCATAGCTACAAGTATAACATTGTTAGACACACAAACATAAACAAATCAAGCAAGTATATCCATAGTCTTTAATACATTTTTAGATCTATCAAATCTGAGCCATCTCCTTTCTCCCTAGTGCACACCTGTTTTAGATCAGATCACACATGAATAATCCTTTACTTGCACACTTAGCTCCTTGATCTCCATCTCCTTATACAGCCTTTTCCTTTGTCAATACCTCAGGAAAATTCTTTGGTAATGTTGTTAGCATTCATTGATGGGATCAAATAAATGTGTCGTCACTATGGATAGTTACCATGGTAATGACCCCTGGTATCCATTTTTCTATGGTTTGGAGTATGTACACGACTCTTCTTCACATGGGTCACATATACTTTTCAAATTTCTCAATTCTTGTCTTTTCTCAAGTGAAACCTGTACCAAGTCTGCCAACAGCCTTCCTCATTTCTGAAATACTTGTACCAACATTCCTATCATTTGCATTAGTTCCATGATCATCATATTATAGCCAAGTTGACATCAAGAACATAATTATCAAGAAGGTTTATAGTAAGGACAACACATTAGCCATCATGCCAACATAAACTTCTCTACTAGGGCCTTCCTAGTCAGGAATTTAGCATGGTTGAAGTTTACATCACATACTAGGGCTATTATTGGCTTCTCTGAAAATGCCTTGTGTTGGGACGTGGAATTGGCATTTTTTGCACTCATTTTCCTACTGTTTCCTTACCCTTTTTTACTCTCAAGGCCATACTCTGTTACTGTAACAACCATTATTAACTTAAGTATGTCTCTCTTTATATGCCATCCTTATGATCTAATTATACGTGTAATTTGGCATGTGAACTACTGCTTAAGGCCATTTTTATCATAAAACTGACAATTGGGTTTTTATAGGGTTTTTGGTCTATGATATGTTGTTACAGTATTACCTTTTCTAGTTTTTCCTCGCCAAGGATAGGACAAGAACTAACTGAGAATTTTTGTTACATGTGAATACCTATTTTGGATGTGATGATATCCTTTAATAAGGTATGAAGCATGATTTGGAAACATGTGGTCAAAGTTAGTTCAACTGTCAAAGGAGAAGTTTATGGACGTCGTAGATGAAACAATTAGGATTTTCTATAGATGATTATTGTAATGTGGAAGAGTTGTTATAACTTTTTCCTAACCTTGGAAATTGTTATCAAACTATTAATATGTATTCTCGATTTAGATCACATGAGAATCAATAGATTGTCATGATGATCTTATCATTGTAATATGAAATTATAAAGAGGTGTGCTCTTTGCCCGCACGAGACAGATAGACATAGAGAGGCATCTAGGCACATTGGGGGGCAACGTTCCATCATTGTAATCCTGTAATTTTCATTAATGAAATTCTCAATCATTCATGGTGCCATACCTTTCTGTTGATTAGCTTGAATGTTTTGTAGTATACCAACCCCTATTAGGAAGGAAGGACCCTCCTTCTTAGTAGGGATCATTGGTTAGGAAGGTACTATAGCTATTATTTCCTCTCAGTTATGATTTCTATAAGATTGTTGTTATTGTTGTTTTTAATCTTGTTCACACTTCAAATATTGTAGAAACCTAACGTATGTATTGTGTAATAACATAGGTCTTGGATTAGTCCCTTTGTTAGTGTAACAATTATTTAATTCTTGTCACAATTTGAGGTGTGTTGATTTATTTGAATGTGTGATTAAGCATTGATTTGAGTGAATGGTTTCTAGGGGTGTTTTTTTCCTTTGAATAAGAGTGACTGTGTGATAGAGAGGTTTCATTATGTATTGTGTGCTTATTTTCTAAAGATATGAGTGAAGTTTGAGAGTGTAACAAAAAGAGTGATTGAATTGTTGAGGGTGTTAGTACAATGATTGAGTTTGAGATTCATTAACACTAGTCATCATTTTTCCTTGCACATACTTTTCATGATAGCCTTGCAATAAAAAAACCTACCTGGATTGATAATTAATGTGAGAGTTGGAACCATTGCTCTGAATTGAAAAGAAAATTGTTTTCCCAACATTTTGGCACTATTTTCGGGGAAGGTTATTAGAGGTGCATATGTGTGATAGTTTATTTGCATGAATTGATTTTTATGTGGTAGATATGTTCTTGGTTCTGAAAATCTTTCAGGAAGTAAGACGAGATGTAAGAACCTACACATCCCTTCAACATATTGAAGTGGGCTCGACTTTTTAGGAATTAGGACACATGATTGTATTGTATCAGTATTGAAGAAAAAAAATACGATGCCCCCCAAAAAAATAACCATGTAGGTGGAAGAGGATGAGGTAGGAAGAAGAATAATTAAGACTTGGGAAGAGTAACTTCCATAGAGGAGATTATTTCAAAGGCTGAGGCAGAACCTTCCACTCGGGGAAAAGTGATTAAGAAGAAGGAATTAGGGAAGGTTATTCAATGTAGGTCAACATCCATTGAGATTTGTGCTGGTTGCATATATTAGAGAAATAAATTTTTGTGAACCCTCAATTTCAAAAACTAATCCCAGAGTTTGCAACGAATCAAGATTGGAAAGATGGATACAATGACATATATGAACTTTATTGGGAATTGAACTCTGAAGGACAATTGCTTGATCAACATACCTTGGATTTAGGAAGTGTAGTGAAACAAACTGTTGTTACAGAGGGTTTTGAAAATTCATTAGGACCACCTGAACCATCTGAGCAACCTAAATAGAACATTAAGAGGCTTGAACAAAGAGAACAACCTAAGAAACCCCCATCACCAAAAAGAGAGCGATCTCCATAATTAGGGAAGCCACTTGTAAAATTTGCACAAAATTTGCAACAAAACCAAATGGGAAGAAGCTCAGTTACTACTTTTGATTTCCCTATCAGGAATATTCAATGACAAACTCCAATGAAAAATATCCCTTTGTTTGAATTTGATGTTCTGTGCAGAAGATATGATTACATTACTAATGAAAAAAACTAAAATTGTTTCCAAATACATTGAAGGGAGAAACCTTGTGATGGTTTATGGGACTTGGTAAGGCATCTATTAACTCCTAGGATGAGATGAAGTGAGATTTCTAGAAAAGTATGAGGATTATTGTCATTATAGGGATCGAAAGGATGAATTATGTAGAATTACATAGACACCAAATGAGAACTTGGAAGAATATGTTAAATGTCTTCAGTATAATCTACAAAGATCTCAGCACAACAAGCTAGATAAGGAAATAGTCAAAACAATTTTGATAAGAGAAATGAGAGATGAATGCCTTGACATGCTGGATATTTTGGGAAAAGGGGACATATCCAAGGAACCTTATAATGAGATTTTTCAACTCTGTCGAAGAAGTTCCAAGGGATCAACAAGAAATCATACCTCAACAAATGATGTGTCTATCGGGATTTCGAAGTCAGCTAATAGTGGAGAAATAAGAGCAGAAATTAGGAATCTATTGGAGAATTCTAAAACTAATATTATGTGCTCAATTTCCTCTTGATTTGATGTGTTGAAAGAGAAGAAAAAATAGATGGAGGTAGAGCAAGCTCTAGCCATTTTTTTCTCTCATTGTAGGAAGAAACATACCTTGATGGAATGACCACTAAAAAACTATACCATAAGTGAAAGGGGACACTCAACAAAATAGTTCCCCTCATTACTTAGACTCAAGGAAATTTACAATGAAGAAGGAGAGGATGTTGAAGTAGCATACTTCATTGGCACTAAAAAGCCTTGGAAACTTAGGCCATCAAGTATGGTGCAAGAACCCTTCTCTTATTTAAATTCTTAGTTTCGTATGTATAATTCTCAAAAAATACCCTAGCAATTTCAATATTCAGTAGCTTAATGGCAGCCTTCCAATCCTCCTTTGGTTCAATACCCTCTTCCATGGCCTAAACCATGACGAGGGCATGTTCCCCTGAACCAAATTCTTGTGCAAATTCCATTGCAACAACAATAGTTACAACTTCCTTCTAATGTACCTATGAGCAATCCTCCATTGCATCCTCAACTACCTGTACAAGCTAGTCCTAAACCTGATAATAAGGGAGTACAATATGTTGAAACTCCAATTCTCCCTACCTACTGCATTTAACCCATGGAATGTGATGAGATTTAATTACGACCAGAAAGCGTAGTGACCTCCACTGTTTCCCCTGGGATAATAGAAAATGGGGAAGAAAACCTATCAAGGGGACAAAACTCAGTTCAAGGATATTTAGAAAGGTAGCAGACTACAACAACCAATGCTAATATTGGTGCTAAAACAACTGACGAAGCTGTAATAACTAACACTACTTCCAATATTGCTATAACAACAAGTACCACTATAGCACCAAATATTACTTTGGTTGTGAAACTTGTAACAGTTGCCAAAAATGAGAATTCTTTGTGCCTTCCTTACCCTAAATGATTAAATGAAGCTAAGGATGACATTCATGTTGAGTCTGACTTCTTAAAGGAGTTAAATAACTTACATGTTTGGATACCTTTACTTCAAACGATACAAGATTTCCCAATTTATGCTAAAATAGTTAAGGAACTATGTGTCGAAAAACCTAGTAGGAAACCTTGGGATCCCCCTACTATTCATGTTATTGGGAAATTATCAAAACTAATATTGGGGAATAACAGAATTGCTAAATATGAAGATCTTAGGAATCCTATTGTATCTGTTCACATTAGGGGAAAAACTCTCCCAATTACTCTGATTGATTTAGGCACAATAATCAATATAATAACCAGAGAAATTGTAGAATTACTTGGGCTTACTAACTTGAGTCTGACCCCTACTATTTTGTAATTCATAGATAGGTATAGAATTCGACCAGAAGGAATATTGGAGGATGTCATTATTTCAATAGGATATTGGAAGTACCCAGTAGATTTCATGGTCCTTCAACCCAAATAATGTTTATGTGGACATCCTTTAATTCTGGGCATATTGTAGTTGGTTTCTATAGATGCCTTTATTGGATGTAGGTCTAGTACTACCAAGCATCTTGTCATTTACCCTCCAACTAAACCAAGTTTTGAATTTCAGAATCCTTCATGACCTGAGTGTGATTTGGAAGAAACTGATGCACGTCCAGTACTCACTGTAGGAAAGATTCTAGATTTAAAAAATGAGAGTGAAGACGATGTCATCAATAGCTTCATTAGGGACCCTTCTGCTATTACACCAACGACATCTCGTTTGTTGAGTTCTATGGTAGACAAATACAAAGAAAAATAAATTATTGATGATCTTGTTACACAGGGAATACCTACCACCCCTAGGCTTAAGGGTGTGCGATAGAAATTGAGCATTAGAGGAAATTTCGGCCTAAAAGTGGCCTCCTATGGAAAAATAATAAAATAATAGTTATGAATTTTGGAGGGAAAAGAAGAAAACATTTTTTTTTCCAATTGTATTTTTGGCTTATCTCCTTATACATTTACTCAAATTTCAAGTGTCAACACTTTTTGGATGTAGAATTAAATTCCACATCCAATGAGTACCCATTACGCATACTTCTGAGAAGACCCACATTGATAAAAATTGAAGATACATGCCTTTTTAGTGTATATTCAATTCTTATCAATGTGGGTCTTCTCAGAAGTATGCATAATGGGTACTCATTAGATGTGAAATTTAAATATGCATCCCATGAGTGTCTACACTTGAAATTTTAGTTAACCTATAATTAGATAATCCAAAAATATAATTAAGAAAAGGTAGTTTCTTCTTTTAATTTTCCCTCCAGAACATGTACATATTTTTAAATTTAAAGTATTTTGATTAGTTTACATGTTATGTACATGAAAACTTGTTGGGCATTTTTAGGCTGAAATTTTCTCTAATGCCTAGGAAAACCCTAAATATCAACCCTAATTTTTCCCCTGAACAAAGAGAGAAATTAGTGCCATTACATAGAAAGAATAAAAAAGCCTTCACATGATATTATAAGGACATAAAGAGTATCAATCCTACTTTTTGCACTCATAAAATTTATTTGAAGGAGGGATCCTGACCTATTCAACAACCTCAATGAAGAATGGACTGAGCATTAAAAGACATTGTCAAGGAAAAGCTTTAGAAACCCTTGGACGCAAATTTCATCTATCCTAATTCTGATAGTTACTGGGTATCTCCACTTGTTATTTTTCCCTAGAAAAATGGAAAATGGAGAGTCTGTGTAGATTATAGAGAGCGGGATAAACCCACTCAAAAGGACTATTTCCCATTGCCATTTATTGACCAGGTCTTAGACGCTCTTTTTGGGAAGATTTTTTTCATTCCTGGATGCACTTATTGGCAATAATTAGATACAAATTTCCCCTGAAGACCAAGACAAAACTACTTTCACTTTCCTTGGGTCACATTTTCTTATAGGGTCCTACCTTTTGTACTTTGTAATGCACCTGCTACATTCCAGTAAGTAGTGTTAGGAATCTTTGTTGACATGGTCAATGACTCTCTAGAGATCTTTGTGGATGGATTTACACCCTACGGGGATGAGTTTGATGAAGCATTGCACTACCTTGTAAAAGTACTTGAGAGTTGGATACAAACCCACCTTCGTCTCAACACCAAAAAATGTCATATGATGATGACTGGAGGAATTGTCTGGGTCACTAGCTCTCTGCTACAAGTATTCAAGTTGATCCAGTAAAGGTAGAGGTAATTATAAAAATTCAGACTCGTAAAACGTAGAAAGAGGTACACAATTTTTTGCGACATGTAGGTCATTATATGCAATTTATAGAAATTTTTTCTAAAATTGCATTTCCATTATTTGATTTACTAACCAAAGATAAGGAGTTTGATTGGATTGACACAAGTAACAATGCTTTTGTAGAATCTAAAAGATGTGTAATAACATCATATATTGTAAGAGAACCTAATTGGGATCTGTCATTCCACATCTCCACTGATGCTTTGGATATAATGTTGGTTCCTTCATTTTTTTTAATGGTTTTGGTAAATTTTGACTAAGTTTTGGTCAAAAAATGGTTGTGTAGAAGATAATCAGAAATATCAAGAAAAGTGATCA
Source organism: Pinus tabuliformis (assembly GCA_031772625.1). NCBI lineage: Eukaryota > Viridiplantae > Streptophyta > Pinopsida > Pinales > Pinaceae > Pinus > Pinus tabuliformis. The sequence continues at coordinate 623,723,788 of CM062817.1, forward strand.
AACCAACCAAAAGCCGAGAACAGAAATAAAGAAGCGATGAAAAGAAGTTAAAATCAGTTACCTTGGGACTCACAGAAGTCACGAAAGAAGGACATGCACATTGGATTTTGAAAAGATCAAAGATGATAAGGATCAAGACACTTAGATTTTTTCAACTTGTAACAGATCAAGCAAGCGAGATCAAAGAAAAAGATCTATAAAAGGATAAAGAAGAGAAGTGAGAGATAAACAATTTCTAGTGTGTGCCGAGATGATTCCGACATTTATTTTGAAGGAAATTACATTCTCTACATTGTATTTCTATGTTATGTGTTATGATTATGGTTTAGCCTTGATAGGTTATGTAGGATCTTGAATTATTTTGAAGACTTGTGTTGTAATGAAATGATTTTGGTTGATAATATAATAAAGTGTTGTGGGGAATGAATCTGTGTCTATGTGTTGGAATGGATGTTAATCAATTGATCTCTTAATTTTTTTGAGATCATAGCCTTATTTAACGTATTATTACTTATTACTGTAGAGTGTTTCTATTATGATTATTGAATGAACTCTAGACATTGTTGTAATGTTGAATGTAATATTTATGCAATGATTGATCTGAATGTTAAATCATTCCTCCGTTCCATTCAATGATATATTACCTCTCTTTTTGTCTCAACATGCCTTGGGTGAGATGCTTCTCTTTTCTAGAGAAATGAAAAAGTTGATGATGGTCCTAGACTACAATGGAAATCTTTGTTGGCACCTAGTGTACGAACCATGGGTCTTCCTCACTAAATTTTGCGCCAAAAATGGTTTTGTTGCCGAGACGCAAGTATTTTGAAGGGATCTACACCATGGTATCAATGATCCTTAAAGGAGATCTTCAGGATTGGTGGTATGAGAAGATTGACAAATTTATTTTAGAATAAGCATATTTTTGTAATAGATCTGACCTCCAAATATATAAAAATAGCAAATATACCCAGAAATAACAAGATCTGGATATATAAATGCTTCTCTTTATTAATCAAAACCCTTAAGGTAGGGTAACACCATGCAATCACTCCTTAAGGAAGGAGAATACTCCACAAACCATGTGCTTGTCCATACAATAATCCTTGACATCTCTCAATGGGGAGTCTTTAGCCTCTATATAGGCTTCATACATACAATACCATGGGTCCCTCAATACCATGTATCTAATACAATGGGCTTATCACATTATTTCTAACTACTTGTGGTCCCTTACATGATGAGGGTTAACCAATTTATTTATTAACTATGGCCCATCACATTATTACGTTATTCCCTTGGGTACCTCCCTATGTACTCCCTAATATTCCCCCTAGGTATACTACATTCCACCCCCCTTAAACATGTTTCGTCCCCAAAACATAAGAAGAACACAAATAATAAGATCTACTCAAAAGAGTAGTCCACTGGTACCATGCATGTGCATCTAGCCATCCCAGAGACAGGTGATTACTTGATCTAGCCAGTGCCTCGCTCGCTTGAGCTGGGAGTTGATCCTGGCGGTTCCTCTGTGTTGATGTGATGTGGTTGGATCTTCGCACCTCTCTATTTGTCGTGTGGGGGTTGTTGTCCTTGTGGCTAATTTTTTTCCATCTTGTTGGTTGTTTTCTTGTTGGGTGATGTGTGTGGTGATACGCTGAATTTTTAACCAATGGTGTATCTTCTTTAATTCACCACCTAATGGAGCCTGATGGGTATCTGGTACATGTTGTTTATCTTCTAGTATTACTTCAACCACAGAATCCTCATCTGATGTATCAGTACTTGCAACATTTTCTTATTCAACCTCCTTGGACTCTACTTGTTTATTGATGGAGATATCATGTAATGTAATTTTCTTCGTTTTATACTAGAGCTTCAAGAATTTCTTCTACACATTAATATTGATAGTACCAACAGATTCCATCCAAGGGTATCCCAAAACAACATCCACATTAGCCATATCTGAAGCATAAAAATCTAAATGCAATACATACTTGTCCATAACAATCTTCAAATCTTTATAAACTTGAACATCCTCATTATCAATCTGTGCGTTTTCAATGTGTTTTGCTGGAACTTGCAATTTTTTTGCCAAATTAACATTTATAAGATTTTGCTTGCAACTAGGATTTATAGACACAATGATCTTCTCCTTCTGAATACATCCATGAACTTGTAATAAGGAGATACCAGTAGAAAATAACCCCACATGTTTCTCATTATCTTGTTTTCTAGCATGAGACCATTTGTCTAAAAAGAATTTTTCAAATTCTTCATCAGGAAGGCTTAACAACTTCTTACTATCAAGTGAGCTCCACCATATGGCAATCTCGTCTTCAAAAATATGCCATAAAAATTTCCAATGTTTTGGCCATAATGAATTTTTGTCTTTTTATGAATTCTTCAATAGTAGGACCATCATCTTTCCCTGTAAAAAAAATCTTGCTAGAAGCCATGAAGAGGGTTTTGAAAAAAATCACTCACTTTGGCGAAAATTTAAAGTGGACACAACTCGATCAATATTGCTCAAAATCTTTGTTACTATTTTTGGAAATGGAATTACCATTATGCATCTTTCCATGTGATATGAATTCCAATCTAGACACTCTGGAATTTCAGATTTGCGCTGCGACTGTCCCACCGTAACAAAAAATTATGAAAAAAGAGTTGATTTTAAATTAGCGATATCTCCCTCATCTGGACTCCGATTCGAACGATTTTTTTAGAATTTGGGTAATGTTTCAAGAGGATCCCAGATATACAATTTGTTTCTCAAAATTCCCCATAAAAACTCTAAAAATTAACTAGAGATATGACACCCACGAATTTTTGTCAGAAAAATTTCTGCAACACAGTTGATTTTTCAATCAATGATATCGCCCTCATCCAGACTCTGTTTCGGCCTATTGTTTTTTTGAATTTGGGTATTTTTTAGCAAAGAATGCAGAGCGGAAATTTTTTTCTCCAAATTTTGCACCAGAAGTTTCAAATCTTATCTACAAACTCGTGCCCCAAAAAATTCCTCCAAAAAATAAAAATAAAAAATTCTCCCCGCTTTGCCCAAGAAAGTGTTTTGATACCACTTGTAATAAATCTAACCTGAAAATATATGATAAAGAAAATATACCCAGAAATAACAAGATAGAAATAGATAAACTTCTATTTATTAATATCAAAACCTTGAGGTAGGGTAACACCATACAATCACTCCTTAAGGAAGGAGAATACTCCACAAGCCATATTCTTGCCAATACAATAAGCCTTGACATTTCTCAATGGGGAGTCTCTAGCCTCTATAAAGGCTTCATACATATAATAACATGGGTCATTACCATGGGTATCTCAATACCATTTATCTAATACAATGGGCTTATCACATTATTGCTAACTACTTGTGGTCCCTTACATGATGTGGGTTAACCACTTTATTTATTAACTATGGCCCATCACATTATTACATTATTCCCTTGGGTACCTCCCTCTGTACCCCCTAATATTCCCCCTAGTTATACTACAATCCTACACCAAACGGTGTGAGGTCTAATTGGGACCTCATATCAAGGAGATCCCCTGAATGTTGGTGGATCTAGCACCGTCAACAAAGTCCAAAGGTCACATTAGAAGTTCAAGAGTTATGAGGGTAACTCAAGATTCATAGGGGATATGAAAGGTTATTCCTCTTATTATAAAAGAAACCTCATGACTCAAGAAAATGGATTTTGGCAGGCTTAGACTTTGGAGAGATAACCTTCACTTCTATAGCTTGACAAAGGAGAGAATATCATTCTTTGGAGAAGTAAGACCTGACTTAATGTACCACTATTAGAGCTAGTGGCTCACCGTTGTAACTGTGTACTTGAATATTTAACCTAATAATCAGAAGATCGATAAGCAAAAACATTCTCATGCATGTATCATGAATGTAGTAATATTATTATTTATATGGTTGCGGTATGTGTTTTGTTCACTTGTACTAAGGAAATTAAACTATTTCAGTGGCTTTGGTACTTATCTTGTTAAATGTGTGTTTTATTTGCTTTAATGATAATTGTGTCTATGTGAACTATTTCACTAGATAACTAATGAATATTTTCATGTTTTCTTATGCCTCTCTTAGGATAGTACTATTAATTTACTTCTAGAGACTCATTCCTACTTCCTCTAGTGAAAATATCCTTCTACACATTGAAATTAGTGTTTCACAATGTCATATTACTTTCTGATTTCAAAGGTTATGTGCATACTCTCTTATGTTATCCATTGTAGCTGAGGCAAACCTTAAGTTATATGGGCTAGGACGATATTCCAAATGGGGCTCCCAATCCAAATGGTGTGAGGTATAATTGGGACTTCACATCGAGGAGACCTCCTTCGTTGATAGATTTCTAGCACCATCAATAGGTTTGTGGAACTTTTGACAAAACCAAGTCATAAAATATAAACATCTATTCTTACATACCATGCTCTACGATCTTGATTTAAGCCATATATAACCTTCTTTAATCCACATACATGTGTCTCCTTATTATGGAATTTGAATCCCTCTAGCTTCTCAATGTGAAATTATTCATCCATAGTCCCATTCAGAAAAGTTGTTTTAACATTCATTTGATGAATGATCCATCTCAAAGTAGCAGAAAAAGAAATAAGTGATTTGATGGTAGTATACCTAGCTATTGGAGCAAATGTTTCTTCATAATCGATGCCTTTATTTTGAGAAAATTACCTTGCCACAAATATTTATGTATACTTATCAATGCTTTCATCAACTACATGTTTGATTTTGTATATCCATTTGTAAGTGACAATAGATTTTTCCTTAGGTCTAGGAACAATTTCCCAGACATCATTTTTCATTATAAACTAGTACTCTTTCTACATTTCATTTCTCCATTCTTTATATTTGGTTTCCTTTTAATACCTGATAGGTTATGCTTCTATAATATTTTTTTATGTCAGTTGCATATCCTAAAAATATTTTTTTCTTCTTGTTTTCTCTGAAACTTCCCTTTGTTGTTTCTTGTCCTTTGGATTCTTTTATAGTTGTTCTCAACCAAGCTGGCCTCTTATGACTCTCTGGAATGATGATTTGTTGCATTGGTTCACTTAGTCCTTCAAATTATTCAATATTAATAGTAGGTTCTTAATGATTTTCATCCCTTGAGATTTCTTCAAACATGTTTCGTTCTTCTTCATCAAAATCAACTGTTATGTCCTTGGATTTCTTGTATGAAATGGTTTCCGCAAAGATAACATCTATGCTTACTTCAGGTCCGCAATATTATTTGATGTAGAGTCTATAAGATTTTTATGAAGACATATAATCAACAAAGATTCCTTTCATACTTGCAGGATCCAATTTCTTCCTTTTGTCCTTGGGAATATGAATGTATACATGACATCCAAATATTTGAAGAAGATAAACGCTTAGTTTCTTTCTAGTGAAATCTTCTTCCAGGATCATGTCATTGAGAATTCTATGAGGACTTTGATTTTGTATATATGTTGTTGTTACAAATGCTTCTCCCCATAATAATTTAAGTAGGTATTGGTCATGTAGCATGGCTCTAACACATTCTTCAATTGATATATTCTTTCTTTCAACCACACCATTTTGTTGGTGATTGTAGGGAACTATTAGCTTCCTCTTAATTCCCGGTTCCTTGCAAAATTCCACAAGTTCCTTGGAAGTGTATTCTCCACCATTATCAGATCTTAGGGTTTTTCTAAATGTACTAGAGCTTGAGGAATAGGTGTTAGAAGCCTATAAAACCTCCCCTCATGAATCCCAATAGTATTAGCATGTTCAATACTTGAATCCTTACCCCATACAATAACTTTTCTGTCAACAAAAGAAACCCTATCACCTTTATCTTCTAGACAAGAATTAGAAACAATTTGTTTCTTCAAACCTGGAACAAAGAGTATATGATTGAGATGAATGCTTCCACCAGTTTCCAGCTCCAAAGAAGTAGATCCAATTCCTTTTACTGAGTTGTTTTTCTTGTCTCTAAGTTCAACTGAATGATAATATATTCCTTTTGATAATGTTTCGAGTTGACTGTGTTATCCTTTCATATGTCTTGAAGCTTCACTGTCGATTACCCATATATTGTCATCTTCAAAAGTATCTGTGAAAGATGAAAAGGGACCTCCTTCCATGACTTCTTTTGATATCGTAGAGATGAACTTGATGATGTAAATTTTCATAGTTTCAAGGAGACCCTTAAGGGTCTTGAGACTTATCTTCATGTAGACTTCCATAAAACAAAGATAAAGAGAAAATTTCTTCAAGTTATATTTCCAACAAGAGTGCCAACAAATAAGTGATCTTTAGACTTCCTTCCTTCAACTTAGCTCTAATACCATGTTAAGAAATCAATGTAGTTGTAGATTAGGGTTGATTCCACTTACTTCATAATTACTTGCGAGTATTTTTTGGCCTTTTATTACTCTATTATGTCTTCTTCATCAAGCAATTAACAAAATAGGAAAATCCATGAAGATCACAAGAATACAAAGAATACATTATATAGGATCCAAGTGAGGGAAAAACCCCACAAGGGGGAAAACCCAGCCAAATATTCTCTTAATAAGATTTTCTTTCGGATTAATCACATTGTTGAGATTTGGTCGATGTTTCGAACCAACTAATGTGGTTCATCCTCAAGACAAATGGTGAAAAAATCAATCTTCACAAAGGTTTAAATAACATAGAACCATCCTTGCTCGAAATTAGTCATCAGGAACTAGCCATTAGGAAGAGGTTGTTAAGAATTAGTTAAAGAGATATACTATTAGATTATTTATTTATTGTTCAATTTCAATTTCAATGTTCTTATGTAATGAATTAGTGTTTATAATGATATAAAATAATATAATTCTGAAGTGATGGGATAAAATTTAATTTATTAATAATTTATATTCAATATCCATGTTAAAACTAAATTATAGAAGTATTTATTTACTAATTATAAATTAGTAATAAAGAAGACAAAGAGGTAAGCAGTTAGAATTATATTATTAATGTAAATATTAATAATAAAGTTAAAACTTATATTTAATATAAAAATAAAACTCAAAAATAGTTCTAATATAATTATTAATTATTAAACTAACAGGGTACAAAGTGAGACATATAATACCCAAAGACCAAGACTAAGACTTCCTCAAGCACCAAGTCATCACTTCCTCAAATCCTTCCTTCAAGAAGTCAAAGTTCCCAAAGTTAACAATAGCCAAATATGCTCTTGCTCAAAAATTTTGTCCCTGCAACTCAAAATTTTGGTCACTGCAACTCAGATCTAAAATTCAACCCTGCAATGTTTGGTCCCGGAGTTTGTACATTTGACCCAGAAACTTGCATGTGTGAACTAGGTCAAATAAAAAATCATATTTTTCTTTTCTTCTTCCATTTTCTCCTTCTTCCTTGGCCTTCACACTTATTTTCTTCTTCTTTTGCTTAGAGATCGAACTTGTTGAGTGAGTGAGTTAATGAGGACAAAGTGTCCTCCTTTATATAACCTTTTCACGTGGTTGAATAAGTCTCTCTAGGCCAACTTCTTTTGGAAGGGCCAACTTGGTATTGGGGGTCACAAAGACTCTTCTAGACTAAAAAATAATAATTTCTTTTGATTACAAATTGCCCGAAAGAGAATTTGACTCGTAATTTTTTTTTTATTTTTTTTTTAATTTTTATTTTTTAATTTAATTTAATTTAATTTTTTTATTTTGTTTTATTTTTAATTTTTATTTTATTATATATATATATATATATATATATATATATATATATATAGATATATATATATATTAATTTTAATTTTTTATTTTATTTTTGATTGACTCAAGAAACCCTAGAAGCATGAAGAACATGCTTATCTATAATAATAATAATAAAACTTTTCCTTATTTTCTTCTTTTGCTCTTTATATATATATATATCTATATATCTATATCTATATCTATATATATCTATATCTATATCTATATCTATATCTATATCTATATCTATATATATATATATATATATATATATATATATATATATATATATATATATATATATATATATATATATATATATATATATATATATATATATATATATATGAATATCAAATCTATTTACAATTTTCAACAAGTAGAATAGAATTTTTTTCGACAAAGCCATGGTCAAGCACCATCATCATAATCGAATATTATCTCTCACGAAAAATGGATGTCAATGACTTCTACAACATGAGGAAATGGAGGACGAGTAAGTGTCTTACTACCAAGAAATTCTCAAAGAAACTAATCATGATAGACAAGAAGCTATCAGCTACATCACTTCTCACATCCCTAGGCTAATAAACTCAGACCATAATTCTACCTTGATGTGTGAAATCACATTTACTTAGGTTGAGGCAGTGGTGATGGAAATGCTTAGTAATAAAGCTCCTAGTCCAAATAGTTTTGCAATAAAGTTTTTAAAATCATGTTGGCAATTTATTGGTGAGGAGGTGTATGCTATATTTGAGGAATCATAGAGACTATATCAGGTATGCTCTAGCCTTAATGCCACCTTTCTTACTCTTATCCCCAATAATGGTAATTCTAGTGATCCTAGTTCTTTCTGGACAATTTCCTTATGAAATTTAGTTTATAATATTATTTCATTTGTGATTTTCAATCATCTTAAACCTCTTCTCAATCAAAATATTTCTCTCAAACAAACTAGCTTCTTGGAAGGTTGAAAAATTCTAGATGGGATAGTTATTGTTCATGAAGTTATCCATTCTCCTAGGATTCTTAAAATTCCTAGCATGTTGATTAAGTTAAACCTATCCAAGGATTATGATCATCTTAACTGGAAGCTTCTCTCCTGGTTCCTCTCATCTTTCAGCATTTACTATAAATGGATTGACAGGACCATATCCCTCATCACTACCTCGTTCAAATCTATTCTTCTAAATGGATGCCCTACCCACACTTTTCAAGCATCCTGAGGTCTCTAACAAGGAGACCCTCTTTCCCCTTTCCTCTTCATTCTTGCATCTAAAGGTCTCGCAAGATACAATAAATGACCTGTCAACAAAGGAGCCCTCAAAGGAATTTGAGCACTTAGCTCAGATATGCTAATGCCACACCAGAAATTTGTAGATGATATCATGTGTTCTAGGGAACCTTCTCTTTAGGAAATAGGTGTTGAATTCGATCCTGTCAAAGTTCATGAAGGCTTATGGTACTATGATCAATGGGGAGAAATCTAATATATTCGTTTTCAATACTAGATGTCCAATCCAAACATATTTAGCATGAATAATGTGTTATCAGATATGCAGTCTTTTGACCCGCTATCTAGGCATCCCATTGGTTGAAAATTCATTTCACGCTTCCTGTAGGAAAACAAATTTGTTGCATGTTTCTTGTTGGAAAAACATTCTTTAGAGGATCTCAAATATGTTGGACAACTAGGCCATTCCCTATTTGAAACTAGCACATCAAGTGACATTGATGAAATTTGTTCTTCAAGCTCTACTAGTATACCAACTTTCGTCTCTACCAACCCCTAAACTCATTTATAAATCTATCACTACCAAATTTTGAGATTCCTTGTAGCATGGCACTAAGAATGCTAGAAGGTGGGCTTTTGTGGCTTGGGAGAAGGTGTGTTTACCAAAGTTGGTATGAGGCCTTAGACTAAGGGATCCATATATGATTAACAAATCTTTGGGAGCCAAACTATGGTGGTGTGGGTTGCAACAGGGGAAGAAACTTCTAAGGCAATTTTGGAGTAGAAATATAGTCAATCTAATTCTCAGACTAGTCATAAAATAAGAGCCCAAGTATATCCTCTAGGTTTTTCCATTTGGAACTTAGCTCAGGAGAACAAAAAAAAGATACAATACCATGCCTTTTGGGAGATATGATATGGAATAATTCCCAATTTTTGGGATGAGTCATGGTAGCAATTTCCTTCTATGGGAGGTCGGAAGGATCTGAATTAAATATTTTTATGAAAAATATTGGGGCTACCATGGTAGTAGAATTCTAGAAAGTAAGTCAAACATCTACCTCATGGTGGGAGTGGGAAAAAAGGAATGTTGGCTTGATCATCAAGCACTATACTTATGGCTAATACAAGCTTGAAACCTCCTGGAACATAAGATTCAATAGCCCAATATTTGGATTCAATAGCCCAAGATTCAAGGTATGTTTACGATGCAGGAAGCTTACTCTGTAATGGTAGGTCATTTAGATATCTCTAGGGAGCCTATATGGCGTAGTATTTTGATGCATTACGTGTGACCAAAAGTAGTTCAATTCCTATGGCTTATTCAATGAAGAAAACTCCTAACATTGGAAAACATCGAAAAGAAGGTATTCCTAGGACCATCCTTGTGCTACCTTTATAAAGAAAAATAAGAAATGTTGCAGAACCTTTTAAACTCCTACTCTTTCATTGTATACATATAGAACTAGGTCCTTCGCCTGTTTGGACACTTGGATCTCTCTCCTAATAGTCTGATAGAAACTCTAGAGAATTGACATATTTTGCTCTTTAATATCCATATTGTCAATAGAGCTTGGACATTGGTAGTTGGATATGTGCTTTGGATTTTCTATAAGGAGAGGAACCAAAGGATATTCAAGAAACAAATGACTTCTTTGGACTTAATCTAGAAAATAATCAAAAGGAAAATAAAGGATATAATTATTTTTGAATCCTGGTCCCCGAAAGATTGGAAGATTAATTAGCAATAGGCATACATTATGAACCATCTAGATATAACTCAAACCATGATAGCTCTGGCAAATTCCAAACATAATCCTACTCGCAAATCCTCTTCTTTTCAATTTACTACCCACCCATTGGTTTTGTCAGGCTTAACTTTGACGAGGCTTCTAAAGGAAATCTAGGCCTATAAGTGTATGGAGGAATCTTCAAGGATTTATAGGGAAATACTCTAAGGATATACGCTAGAAACTATGGAATTAATAGCAATAATTTTGTACAGTTTATTGCTCTAGAATGAGGTCTATAGATAGAAAGAGAAGAAGGATTTTCTAATATCCATGTGGATGGAGATTCCCAATGAGCCATATCCACAACTAAAAAACTTATCTATGGCACCCATGTGGAAAAAGTGGTTAATATATATCGTTTGGAGCTTCTTATTTCTCACATTTAGATAATTCTATCCATCTTTTCATATGTGATCATATTGTATTCTCATTAGATTGGGAATAAGGTAGTTTATCTTCTTGTAAATTAGGGATGCTAGGAGAGAGAATTGACTTTTAACTCCACCTGGCTAATGTAAACTAGACTCAGCTGGGCCAGTCAAATGAATACTATCCTATAGGATAATAAATATGCCCCAATAGGGGTGGATGAACACAACGAAAGGGATCTCAAGGGTGGGGGGTGGTGCCACCCCACCAACTCCCCTAAAGAATAAGCAGGGGATAGTGTGTCATGCCCACCCCCATGCATGATACGTGTGGCATAAATACCATTTAATGGTTCATTCCTTAATGTTATTCTATATGTTTCCTTTAAAGTGTCTGTAGTGGTGCGTCGAGTCAAGTGGGGGCTCATGTAGTTGTAGGAGTGTTGTCCAATCTACCCTGCAATTCAGCCTACTATTCTCCAATTTGGAAACCCTTTGAATGAGTGTGGATCCTCTAAAATATTTCTTTTTGGGCATGGACAAAGTGGTTTTTTATAGAACTATTTCTCTCTTCATTACGTTTTATCATACATTACTACTCATAGGCTCCATTCAGCTAGGGAGAATAACTAGCTCTTGTGAGAAGGCTGGTTGGAAGTAATTGAACAGGTATTTATATCTTATAGATGATTTAAGAACTACATGCATGAGACAGTTTCTCATGTTCCACAAAATTTTAAATATCATTTCAAGGTAATTCCTAATGTTTGGCATCACCAATTTAGCTACACTATTTTGATTTATTGCAAGGTTTTCTCTACTTTTCAGAATTGTCATTACTCTAAGTCTTGGGTTTTCCCTATCAGCGCTTCCATTTTTATTCTATTCAATTGGGTTCCAGTCCTATTTTTGCTCTCCTTTCTAGTTGGTTCCCTCACCTTTACCTTAGTTCTCCAGGGGTTTGGTATTTCATTGGGTGACTGGGCACAACCTTATCTCCCCACTTGTCTCATCAACCTGTAGGTGGTTCCCTTGGTACCTATGTTAAAGGGGAAGGCTGGAAGAGTGATTCTAAAAGAGCTTGGTCACTCATGCATTCTATTAGCAGAGAAATAGTGGGGATATTTATAATGTCAATGTATTTAGTGCCCTTTGGATAAGTGTAGAGCCAAGTCAAAAGTGTAGAGCATTATGCCTAGGAAAAGGGGTCATAGTCATTGGGTGAGGGGTGAACATGGGAAATCCAATAATGGCTATCCCAACCATTCCCAAGCTAAGACTCAGGCCCATGAGGCTATTGCTTCCTTTCAAGCCATGACCTCCCCTTGCACCCAATCTAACATACACAAGTTGGAGTGAATTGTGCACTAGGAGAGACAATATTTCTCAAACTCATAACCTATTGGAGAAGTTTCTCACTGTTTCCTTGATATAGGCCATATTAGGGGGAAGAGAGCATAATATATCCACTCGACCACTTTACACTGGCAATTAAAGACTTTGTTGGGGTAAGTCCTCAACGAGAAAAATGATGATCATAATGAGATCATATCATTCCTCAATGATTTACAGAGAAACTAGTGGAGGATGAAAGACAGTTTGGCTCATTTGGTGGTTCATCTGACGCATTGGATGCACACTTAGAATAGTTGGAGAAGCACATTCAGTGTGAATTTCCGAAGTTGCCACCTCCCGATTCTAGCCTAGCGAACTCTGTGTCGATAAATTATTTCAATTCCTAATGGATTAGGTTGTGTGTATATCTTGTTGATTTTTTTGTTTCTTGATCATTTCTTGTTGGATATCTCAACCCTTTTTGGCTACTGTTAAAATTCTGATGAATCAACTACTGACCAACAAATCTAATAGGAGTGAGGCTAGTAGGCTTTTGAAAAGTTGTAGACAACAATGTAACTTTTTTCCATAATTAAAATCTCCTTGACTTCCAAAAAAACAAAGACATAATATATTAATTAAATATATACCATGGAAATTCTTTACTTGTAAATATCATTCATTACAATAACATAGGGCAATAACATAGCATATGAATACAACATACTTAATATCACACGTGTTGACATGACATTTCTTTAATTAATTAATTTGAGATGAATTAATTAAAATAACATAATTAACTTGGAGATAAATCTTAACCTTTGAGCTATGACTACTACTAAAAAATTCAAGCATATTCTATGGAGGTTAAATTTGTACCATCCACCTATAAATTATTGATAATTAAATTAAAATTCTAGAAGGCTTATTCTGAAATTGATGCAGCTATAGACATAAAAATATGTACCATCGACCTAATAATTACTAATAATTAAATTAAAATTCTATAAGGCCTATTCAAAGACAGATACACCTATGGGCATAATTTTTTTTAAATTAATTTAAAATAAAATTATAATTTAATTATTTTTTATGATTATTTTAATCTTAACAATATAAATAAAAGAGTTTTTTTTGGTTTGTCTATCAACTATTTGATTTACATAACCATACTAATTTACTTTAAGTAATTTACTAGAATATAATTTTTTCAACGAATATTTTAAAATAATATGTTAATTCCCCCAAGTAACCAAAATAATTATATGTATAACATCTTCAATCTAATATACCAAACTTTATAACTTAAAAATGAACTCATAAAATTAAAGGAGAAATATATTTTTGTAATTATTTAACCGATTGCCTATCATGTTTTAAGTTTCAATAAATGTCAAATCTTCTAATTGGTCTAATTGATTGCAAAATATTTATTGAGTTCAAAATTACCACAATTGATGGCGAACTCAACCACCTAACTTTTTATCATGGCCAATATTGACCAAAGAAGGGTCCCACCACTTAATGTGAGAAATCTTTAAGAGAGTAAGTAGCTCAAAATCGTCGTGCATCGGAGAAAAACATCTTCTTTGAATTTTATATTAACAATAAATGGACCAGTGCACATGGTGGGAAAGTTACTATATACTGTCATGTTGAATAGTTTTGGACATGGTTTTTAAACATGCAAGATGAATTTAATAGGTAATTTGTTTGTCATGGGGTGATTTGATAATAGGTAATTTGTTTGTCATGGGGTGATTTGGTTATGAAATGTAACTAAAAAAATTCTTTTCTTAGCAACATTCTTTGTTAAAATGATAAAAAAGAGCACTAGAGTTACAGAAATAGCCAAATTTGACAGGCGTTTTAGATTTGAAATTTTCACCCTGACTTTATCCACCATGCAGTAGTGGATGGATATTATATGAATCTATTATATGGTGATTAATACATTACTTTTAAAAAGGAAAACTCTATTCACCATACAACAATTTAATCATTAAGTAGTTGTTGGCTAGATTGTTAGTGATACATATTTCATACCATTCATTCAACCATGCCAATTTTTTTAAGGTCAAAAATTTAATAAACATTAAATTAGAAAGATTGATGATTTATTTTTTTGCACTTATAATAAGGAATTACTCTTAAAGTTCTTCGTTATGCAGTAGTGGTATTTTTCATTTATCTTTTTATCTTCGGATTTGTATTGAACATGTCACCTACTTTATTCAACACTATACTTTGATTTTGCCCTCTTGAAAGGCACATTGGAGACCTACATATTATAGTAAATCTAATCCTAAATTTAACTATTGCATGGTAGATAGAGTTTCCTTTTTAGCTCGAGAAGGATGGTTAAATTGATTGGTAGGATAAAGGTATTGGCTGGATGAGAAATTGGCTTGTGAAAATTGTTTCACAAGGAAAAAGGATACTTAAGTTGGCTCATGGGATGTTTCTTAGATGAAAAATTGAATAACATAATAATGATCAATAGGTGCATTGTACATTTAGGGCCTCTAATGGAAAAGTTAAATGTTATCATTATTGTATCATTCTCAGTAATATACATTTTTTGGATGCCTTGAATGCACAATTGAGATCAATAAGGATCGCCTCCCTAGACTTCATTGTTGGAATTAGTTTAGATCATGAATACCCTAATTTGTTTTTACTTTAGATCATACCTCACTTGAATTAAATTGAAGTTGGCATGGTGATATTGATGAATCCAGTATATGTAAACACATTCCATCTACAAATTACTATAACCATAACATGAGAATGATGAGAAATGAATAATTATATGTAATTTTGTGTCATTCTGAATACTTCCTCCCCACTTTCTTTTTATTTAAAATAATTTTGGCATTTATATAAGAATTTATTGTTTCATTTCGTTCCAAGTATAAATGTTGTCCTTGCCAAAGCCCAAGAACCATGGCCTGAGAACCAACATAATGGAATTCTCTTGAGTCTAGAAAGGAAAAGTTTGAATTTTTGGGAATCTGGCACATAATCATGGCTTTTGTAGAGCACATCAAATTCAAATAGAAAGGTGTCAAGTTCTTGCTTGGATAGACCATGAAATTTTGGTAGAGCTGAGTGAGGAATATTCTTCTTTTTGGTCTCCTCTTCTAATTTTTAAATAGGGAATTTGAAGGTTGATTTCTCTTATTTAACTTCATGGGTCATATCCTCTTAAGAATTGTCATTAGAGGAAATTTCAGCCTAGAAATGGCCTGCTAAAGAAAAATAATAAAATAATAGTTAAAATAATAAAATGGGAGTAATGGATTTTGGAGGGAATAGAAGAAAACTACTTTTTTAATTGTATTTTTGGCTTCTCTCCTTATTGGTTTACTCAAATTTCAAGTGTAGATACTCGTTGGATGCAAAATTAAATTCCACATCCAATGAGTACCCATTATGCGTACTTAAATGAGAAGACCCACATTGTTAAAAATTGAAGATAAATTAAAAAAGCGTGACAGTGAACACACTTTTTTAATATATATTCATTTTTTATCAATGTGGGTCTTCTCAAAAGTATGCATAATGGGTACTTGTTGGATGTGTAATTTAATTTCGCATCAAATGAGTGTCTACAATTGGAATTTGAGTAAATTGATGAGGAGATAAGCCAAAAATATCAATAAATGAGTAGTTTTTTTTTGATTCCCTATAAAATATTTACATGTACCTTTTTTTAAATTTAAAGGATTTTGATTGGTTTATATATTATTACATGGAAATTACATAAAAATTTCATGGGCACTTTTAGGCTGAGCTTTCCTTTAATGTCTCCTCTTCCAAAGGTGCTCTGGGAGAGTCAGTAAAAATTAGTTCTCTGGTGTGGAATTGCTCACTTATAAGACCTTTAAGGAACATAATTTATGTTTGTGCTAAGTATGAAGCTTGTACAATTTCAATTTCTTGGATAGATTTTCGAGGATTATTCTTAACAAGAGAAATTTTTGTGGGAGTCAAGTAGTTTGGATGACTATGCCTCTTTTCCTCTTGAGATTGGCATGCATAGTTAGCTTAGGGAGTTTTTGGTGGAACTAACAAATATACCATGTTGATCTCTAACTATACATGAAAAAAATTAAAAGGACATTCTTTCTAAAACAAATTGTTAAAAGGAAAAAATTGAAAGAAACACATCATAAAAATTACTATAAAAAAATTGTTAGCTAAATCAAACAACAAAACAACAATAATACTATTGAAAGTTCCCTAGCAACATCACCGAAAATGATGAGATCTTCAATTACCTTTTAATTATTTATTACATAAATGTGGAATTGCACCTTTAATTTCTAGTGTTCATATGGACTTGCACATTTTCGTGTAGCATATATGTTAGTACAACATTGTTAATTGTTGATGAGGTTGTAGTATTCTAAGTGAATGTCACAAAACAATGTATTGAATTTCTTTCACAAGTAATTAAGAAACCGAACCACACCTGATATCAAAACCACAATTGCATAATTGAGATGAAACATCTAGAGAGAGGCTATGATGTTTACAGTTATGTTCAATACTTATTTTATTTAATACAAAATTATGATGCTAAACATGGATGCGTTTGACATGCTTTGGGATTCTAAGGAATGGTTTTCAAAAAAAACTGAGTTGAAGTCTTTCAGGCTATATTTATTTCAATCAATATGATCTAAACTTTGCTTCATCTCATTTGATGAAATTGATGTCATTTATTTGCAAATATTTTTCATTAGGTTCTCTTTGGAGAAGTAGAATCCATTTCACATTCAAGGCCACGTATTGCAACATTGAATGGAGAAGAGAAGGTTGGTTTTCTTATGGAGCCTTTTGCAAGGTTCCAAGAATATTTCACTGGTGTTGATTGGTATGATAATAGAGGTGATGTTGCATTATTGTTCTTTCAACGCATTTCTTCTCATGACTTTCAAGAAATATCTTAGAAACTATTTTCCAATGGTGCGCACAATTGCCCAAATTTCCATAGCAAGAAAAATGTGCATTCAACACCATCAGCTCAAATTGCACCATATATTGTTCATGTATCAACACCACCTCTTGGAACAACTCCTCCACCACCATAAAAGGCAATTCCATCCTCCCCACCTCCAGAATATCTTCCGGAGAGGTTAGGCCGAACATTGCCTCCACCTCCACCTCCACCCCCTCCACCTTTTCTATGTTTGTCTGATCCCAATTCATTTCCACCTCCACCTCCATCCTCCCTCTCACCCCCCCAACCACCATGTTATCAATTAAGGGGTTTTCCACTACCACCCTCAACCCCTACACCCCACCACTACCTTTTCATGCAGTTATAGGTCATGGAGCCTTACCACCCCCACCCCTCCTTCTATGAGTATAAGTCGTGGAAGCCCACCACCCCTACCGCCACCACCTCCTCCTCCTATGAGTACAGGTCATGGAGGCCCACCAACTCCACCTCCTTCTCCAAGAGGTACATCACCTCCATCTCCTCCTCTAAGGGGAGGTCATGGAGGCCCACCACTACCACCTCTACATTCTCCTCTCCTCTTCTCCCAAGTGGAGGTCATGTAATCCCTCCACCTGCACATCCTCCATCAAGTGGAGTTCAAGGAGGCCCACCACCTCCTTCAAGTGGAGGTCAAGGAGGCCCACCACCTCCACCTCCACGTCTAGTTGGGGGCCATATGGGCCTACCAACACTAACTCCACCTCAACCTCTAATTGGGGGTCATGGGGCCCTGCACTTCCACCACCACTTACAAGTGGGGGTCATGGGGGGCCACCACCCTCACCTTCACTGCCACCTCCAAGTGGGGCTTGTGGCAACCCATTACTCCCACTGTCACTACCTCTAGGTGGGGAACATGAGAGTCTACCACCCCTAGGTGGAGGTCATGGGGGGCCTATGGTCCCACCACCACCTCCAAGATCAAGAGGCCTTGGTTCTCCCCCTCCACCTCCTCCTCCTAGGAGAGGTAATGTAGGTCAATCACCCGCACACCCCCTTCTAGGGGCATAACGACCTAGTGCTCCTCTACCACCTCCTCCACTTGGAAGAGGAAGAGGTGTGACCAATGCTATTTTACTACTAATTGGAACGTGTCATCCTGCTGCAACATCATGGACACAACTATCCCCAGAGAGGGCATCTTTTAAGCCACTACATTGGGTTAAAGTTACATGAGCAATGCAAAGAATCTCGTGGCCAGATACTCAAATACATGAAGATCAAGCAAGGTAGGAGTCATTCAACATCAAAAACATATTTTTCATGTCCCATGCACTGTTTTGTTTTCTATTTTTTGTTACTTATTGACATGTAATTCCTACATGCATGGTGCCCATTTGTGGTCATCTGAGGATTTGAAATTTATCATCCCACTAATTTTGGTGTTGTCTTTCAGGGCCCTAGAAATTGATATGTCTGAACTCCAAAGTATTTTTCAACTATTGTGACATCATCCAATTTAGGAAGCATAGGAATTGGAGGGAATCATCAAGACACTAAGTGCCTAAACCAGAGATTTTACATTTGGTATGTAGCTACAATCATCCATATATTTTCTATCCTTAATTTGTAGGCATATTGAAATCTAGAAATGAGGTTGAGAAAAGAGGAAAATACATTTATGTGTAATTTATACATATATACTTTTTGGCCCAACTGAACCTTCCATTACACCTTTATTGTTATTATGGTTTTAATAAATACCTACAATCACAAAAATTTTGTATTCAGTGTTATTAGAAAATATGTATTTTTTGAAACCATCTCTATTTAGAAATATAGTGAAATTACTCTTATTTACTTGGAATAAACTTTGGTACTTATCACGTCCATATTTTAGTGTTTGCACTGAATAATTTAAATAATGTTGATTTAAATGGGAATAAATGGATTAACTCAATCCAAGGTTAGTGTTGTTTCTTGGGAAGGTTAGCCTAATGAAGACAAATAATATAAAATGAAATTGACATTCAACACTGAAGGGAACTTGAAACCATTATGTTTTTATGTAGCCTGGTTGTTATCCTTTGTTTAGGTTCTTTATGTTTTGCACAATGGGTGTGGACAATCTTGAACAAGGCCATTAATGTAGCCAAACTTGTCTTGTATCTTATTACTTTACTGTACACATTGTGGATTGTTCTTAGTTATCATCACTTTGTCAAAACATTGAATATTGAAATTGATATAACATCTTATTTTTAATTTTTAATGGCTGTACTACTGATCTTATCTTCAGAGAATTCGTTTTTATAAGGAATATCTATCAGTTATTTTTTGTCTATTTTGAAAATTTGACTGGAATATTCTAAAATTCAAAGATATTCATTCTTAATTGATTTATTGAAGTTGTTGTTAACCAAAATCTCAATTGTATTGTAATAATATTGATGAGAAAAAATTCTATTGATTGTATCCTTATGAGGACCTAGAGCTAACATGGGTATTTGGTTCTATAAGGATTATAATTTTCCATTACTCATTTGAAATAACATGCAGCAGTAGGTGATCAGTTTGTCTGGATCCAAGGATATAGCCTCACACTGTTATAGGATAAATAAGAAATTATGCTACAGGAGAAAAAAATTCACTTTTATCTTCAAAGTGAATGAATTGGGTACAAAGAAATTCTAAAATAGTGGGTTTGAATTATTTTTTAAACTACAACATTCTTACATTTGAAATTTTATTAACTACACCATTCTTACATTTGAAATTAACAATGTATAGTAGCAATACTATGACTAAATAGCTAACATTTAACATCCAAATCAAAGGAAGGCCACCAAGCTTATCAAATGAACCATCAAGTGAACAAAGTCAAAACCGGACAACCTTAAGTCCTTACTATTTATACTATGGGAATATTTAAACCTTAATCAATAGTAAAAATCTTTGATGAACTTATAATTCTTGTGTGAAGCTCTTCTTGGGTTACTTTTCATTTATGTTCTGCAACTAAAGAACATTTGGATTGCTCCACATATGAGAAATTGATGGCTACTTTGAGAATAATAATTACCTACAAGGAAACATGGCATTATATATTTGACATTCTATTTTGTTTTCCATTCTAACATGTGATGCCCTAATCTTGTTTTACATGCATGAGGAATAATTAGGTCCTTACTATTAATATTTATTGGACATGTACATAGAAGTTCTCTCACATGTATCATGGGAATATACTTTCTCACTGTCTTGACATCTCTAAATGTAGGAATATCTGCAATAAAGATGAAATTGTTGTAGATTTTCTTGTAGATTCACAACTCATGTAATGTACTAAAACACAAGACAAGAATCTACTCTACTCTTTAAACAACAGAAACCAAGAATTGATGAAAACAATAATCGAAAAGAGGAAGATAATTAAAGACACATAAGACAATTATTTCTCTAGGGAAAGCCACTTCTCAAAACCCTGACTATCAATTGCATTAATTAGAAATCTAAGTGATAATACAAAGCTTGTTCTCACAAGAACAATTCCACAGAAGTATGATCAACTCTGAGCCTCACAAGCCCGCACTGACCAACACTTAGTCAATTTCTACTACTTGTTGAGCCCCTATTTCCTTTCGCAATTCCTATGAGGAATAGCTCATATTTAATTGGGAATTCCTTCTTTCATAACTACGCAATCAAAAACTAGGTCCTCTTCTGATTACATGCATGATCTATACAACTCAAATCATTCTACAACTGATAGTACATTGTCCCTGCACTCTAGTCTCAACTGGGTCTTTCTCTAAATTGACATGCATGAGTCTCTCATGAGGGAATATTCAGTTAGTTAGAGTAGCACTGAGGATGAACCAGTGCACCAACTTACTACTAGATCTCTACTAGTTCCACAAACAGTTAGAACTAGTTTAATTGTCTATAACTAAGTCAAAACAAGTTATCTAATTACAACTCAAATAAAATGATCCTGGATCCCTAAAACTTAGGGAGAACATATACATGACTACAAAAGGACTTCGAACTAAAAATTCCTAATCTAATTAAGTTAATTCACTATTTAAAAGTGTCTATGAGAATATAATTCGATTTTAATTCACATATTAATTCAAGGGAAAATTAAACTAGAATTTCTTATTTCCATTTCTCAACAGTCCCTCTGAACAAGAAATGGATTATCAACTACTCAGATCTTGTCTCTATAAAACTCCAATTTACATCTTGACAATTCCTTTGTCAAAATGTCAATATCTTGCTCCTCCGTGAGAACGTACTCCAACAACATAATCCGCCTCAATACACAATCTCGAAGATGATGATATTGGATATCAATATGCTTGGACCGATCATGAAAAAATGGATTTTCAGAGAGTTTGATACAACTCTGATTATATCAGCAAATTACAGTTGGATCCATCTGTTAACCAAACAAACCAACTAGAATTGTCCTCATCTAGATAGCCTCACATGCTGCTTGAGTTGCAACCATGTACTCTGCCTCTGCCGAACTGAGTGCAACCGATCTCTATTTCCTATTGTACCAAAAAACAATCATTGACCCAATACTGAATATCCCTCCTAATGTTCTCTTCCTGTTGGATGGACTCCTTGCCCAACCTACATAGGTGAAGCCTTGAAGCTTCACTCCCTTTGTGCGTCTGTACCATAATCCATACTGAGTAGTGCCCCCTTCCAATACAGCTTGGTCGTCCTAACCATCACTTGACTAAGCTGGCTAACTACATAGCACATATCTAGTCATGTGTTCACCAAGTACATGAGTGAACCCACAAGTTTCCTGTAAATAGTAGCTTCCACTACTTCCCCTAAAGTAGCATCCTCCTTCCTCTAGTTACCTGCTAGAAGAGTCTCCATGGGTTTTTTTCTCTCCACGCGGAACCTCTTGAGTGTGTCATTGGCATACTTACCCTAAGAAACAAACAATTTCCCATCACCCTACCATACTTCCATGCCAAGAAATTAATGAATGAGCCCCGTGTATTTCATCTTAGACTCACTTGCAAGGTCCTCCTTGCAAGACTTGATTAGTTGATCATCACCTCTCAAAATCAAATCATCGACATATAACACAATGATCAAAAAATTACCTTCCACCATTATGTGGTACAAGCTCACAACTGCTTCACTCTTAGCAAAGGCCAACACAGTGAAGTAGTTATCGATCCTGGTGTACCAAGTACGAGGTGCTTATTTCAGTCCATACAATGCCCTCTTGAGCTGACACACATGCGACTCACGGTCGAAGGTCTCAAAACCTTCAGGTTTCTCTATGTACACCTCTTCCTCAATCATACCATTAAGGAAGGTTATATTTACATCCATCTGATGTATCTTCCAACACATCTGTGCTGATAGTGCAAATATATATATATATGATCAATGAGTACCTTCCAAAGGTCTCATCATAATCAATCTCTTCTACCTGTAAAAATCCACGGGCCACAAACCTAGCCTTATGCTTCTCCACACTACCATCTGTAGCTTGCTTTACCTTTTAAATCCATCTGGAGCTCACCACTAACTTGTCTTGCGGTCTCGATATCACATCCCAAACACTGTTACAAACTATGGAATCATATTCCTCCACCACGACATCAACCCAAACTAGTTGTTGCACTTCTTCCTCAAAGGAATATGGCTTTGTCTCAACACATCCGCTCATAAGAGCCTTGTATCTAGTGTACATCTTAGGTGACCTCATCTATGTGAATTGAGATTTGGGTTCTCCCACATTCTCCCATGCATCATGCAATAGCCTTGTAGCCTCTCTGGTGCACTTTCTCCCATCTTTGGAAGACTTTTCCTGAGTGGATGTCTCCACTCCCGGATCCTCTACATGTGGCTACTCCACATCAATTTGAGGCTCCTCAACTACATTTAGCTTAAGCTCCCTCTCAAGGGAAACTCGAATGGCCTTCTCCTCATCAAATCTGACATCCCTGCAAACGACTATCATTATGTTGGTTGGCAAGAGCAGCCGATAGTTGTGAGGTGTATCAATGTACCCCACAAATATACCCAACTCTGTTGTCGAGTCAAGCTTCTTTTGTGCATATTTGGTCACATGGAAATATATTGATGACCCAAAAATCCTGAAGTGACCAACATCTAGTTTCTTACTGGAATAAGCCTCCTTTGGTATCTTCATCCTAGGAATTCGATGCGGGCTACGGTTATGCAAATAAACCATAAATTTTCATGCCTCAGCCCACAAGTGTCGTGGTAGGCCCTGATCATGAAACATCACCCATGTTTCCCATACAATTCTTTTGTTCTTCCTCTCATCCACTCCATTCTACTGTGGGTTATGGGGTGTTGTCGACTCCCGCTTAATCCCTTCTGCCACATAGAAATTCTTAAACTCATTTGATACATACTCACCACCATTATCACTCCTCAAAGTTTTAACCTTATTTATAGATCCTTTCTCAACCAATTATTTAAATTAACAAAACTTTTTGAAAGTTTGATCCTTCTTCTACATGAAAAATATCCAGCATTTATTCAAAAATTCATCAATAAATATAACATAATACCTGTGTTTGGCCATGGATTTTGTCAAGAATGGTCCACACACATCTGAATGGACTCGCTCTAGAATCACCTCTGTTTGACTGTCTCTATTATGAAATGAATCCTTGTTGTATTTTCCCAAAGTACACCCCTTACATGTATCAACTTGCTCTAGTGTAACTTTGGGAAGACCAGTAGAGATCTGTTGCATGATTCTCAAAGCCCCATTGTGCAAGTGACCCAATCTCCTATGCCACAACTTGCTAATGTCTCGGATCTGCATCTTCTATGCTTTCATGCTCAAAGTAACACAATCATCTACCTCCAGCTTATAAAGATTCTTAAATCGAATCCCTATCTTCTTTACTGGACCCTTGGCTATGCGTCAAAGGAACGCCTTTCCTTTTGATAAGATCACATCATAGCCTCTATCCTCAAGCATGGTGGCCAATACTAAGTTCTTCTTCAAGTCGAGCACATACATAACATCCTTCAAGGTGAGAGGAGTACCCTGCTCCCTTTGAAAAGTAACCATACCCAATCGAGTAGCACTATACCTCCTATTGTCACCCATCTCGATATCTATTTGGAGATCTTTCTCCTCTATGTCACTGGACAACTCCTTTTTGCCATTCATGTGAAATGAAGCTCCACTGTCAAGGTACCATACATTACCCATCATTGATGACACCATGCATGGAGAGTAAAGTCCAATTCGAATTGAGAGGCCAAAGCCTCACCTTCCGCTCCTCCAGAGAACTTCTTCTTGGACTTCTTGAGCGAACAATTTGTAGAAAAATGGACCAGCTCATGATAATTAAAGCACTTAACTTTTTTCATGTATTTCTTCTTATCTCCATGACAAGAATCTGATTTGGAATGGGATGCCTTCCCTTTCCTTTCCTTACTCACTAAGGCACAATTTTGTTCATCATCATTCTTTGATGAGGAACCATCTTTAGTGTTCCTTCTGATCTCCTCCTACATAAAATCTGACCATAGTTGTTCCCAATTTGGCAGCTTCTTGCTCCCATTGATAGAGTCCTGATAGCTATTCCAACTCTTGGAAAGTCTAGGAGATCTAGGCTCACCATATCATCCTCAGCAATGGTTATTCCAACACTTCCAAGCTCATCGTGATAGTGGGTGAATTCGGTCAAGTATTTTGGAATGGTCTTTCCTTTATCCATTCAATTTTTTGAAGTTTCTCTTTCAGTGCCAACTTCCTATGGTCACTTTTCTTATGGAATAGGTCTGTCAATGCTTTCCACATAGCATATGGGGTTTCCTTCCCATCAATTTTGGAGACAATGTGGTCTCGAACTCCCTCAAGTATTATCCGCCTTTTCTTCACCACACACTTCTTCCATTCGGCTAGATTCTCTGCATCCGATGTTACTGGATTAGGAATGCCTTGATCAATGAATTCCTTCAAGCCATTATCCTCTAGCATAGCCTCCATTCTATCTTTCTATAATGTATAATTCGAGTTTCCTTCCAAGGCATACTAGAGCCGCAAACCGTAGAACACCATTTATTGATCCTGGAGTATGTATTAAAAATTTGAATTTCACCTGTAACTCAAAACTCAAAACTTAGAAATATCCTCTAGTATATTGTCTTCAGCTCCAATACCATGTAGAATTTCTTATAGATTCACAGCTCGTGTAGTGCACTGAAACAAAAGACAAGAATCTACTCTACTCTTTAAACAACAGAAACCATGAATCGATGAAAACAACAACTGACAAGAGGAAGATAATCAAAGACGCATAACACAATTATTTCTCTGGGGAAATCCACTGCTCAAAACCCCAACTATCTATTGCATTAATCATAAATCTGAGTCATAATACAAAGCTTGTTCTCACAAGAACAATTTTGCATAAGTATGATCAACTCTCTCCCTCACAAGCCCGCACTGACCAACACTTAGCTATTTTCTGCTACCCGTTGTGCCCCTAGTTCCTTGCTCAATTCCTGTGATGAATAGCCCATATTTAATTGGGAGTTCCTTCTTTCATAACTACACAATCCAAAACTAGGTCCTCTTCTGATTTCATTCATGATCTGTACAACTCAGATTATTCTACAACTGATAGTACACTATCGCTGCCCTCTAGTATCAACTGGGTATTTCTCCGAGCTGACATGCATGAGTTTCTCATGAGGGAATGTTCAGTTAGTTGGAGTAGCACTAAGGATGCACCAGTGCACCAACTCACTACTAGACCTCTACTAGTCCCACAAACAGTTACAGCTAGTTTAACTGTCTATAACCTAGTCAAACTAAGTTATCTAATTACTACTCAAATAAACTCATCTTGGGCGCCTAAAATTTAGGTAGAACATATACATGATGACAGAAAGACTTCCAACTCGAAATTCCTAAGCTAATTAAGTTTATTAAACTTAATTAACTATTTACAAGTTTCTATGAGAATAGAAGTCAATTTTAATTCACAATTTAAATCAAGGTCAAATTAAACTCGAATTTATTGTTTCCATTTCTCAACAATTGTACTGGTGCACATGAATTCTTCATTATCAACTAAATCAAATAGTGATGGTTTCATTTATGTTGTTTGTTTTTTAAACTATTAGGCTTCCTACACAATTTGAATAGGGATTGGGTTCAATTTAAATCATATACATGCCTGTGTGTGTATTGTTTGTAGATTATAGTTTATTTATATAAGAAACTAGTAGGTGGATCCTATCTTGAACATGGAAAACCTATCCTATTTTATGCATGAGCTTCACAAGTGATAAATACTTGGCAATTAGTTGGAGGGGGAGGGGAGGGATCAATGAATTAGTAATTGTGTCTTTTCAATTATTCAATTCAACTTAATTTCATTTTTCAAATATCTTCTTTTATAGCTAATGGCTTATGTATATGTTAAACTATTAATTGTTTCTTTTGCAGTTTCCTGATATATATATATATATATATATATATATATATATATATATATATATATATATATATATATATATATATATATATATATATATATATATATATATATATATATATATATAATTCAAAAGCATTCACACAAGTGATACATTCAACAAGAAACACATGAAGACACTAGATATAAGTGGAAACCCATAAAGGGAGAAAACCACGAATTTTTGGTTGAATTGATGTGAAGGAAAGCTCCTACTCCCTTATTACATCAAATTTTTTTTGTAGGCTCCAACCTACAGGAGGTTGTTACCTCAATTCTTTTGCAAGCTTTAATTTGCAAAGAAGCTCCAACTCCCACAAATTTTCTGTAGACAACAACCCACAAGAGGCTCCTACCTCAACATGATACAACATGTTATTTATCAAGATACAACTTGAAAGGAGACTAGAAATCCCCTAATCAAATTACAAATCAGATTTATTGGTTATCTAGTATTTGTCACTATTCTAAAATAATTTTTTGTCCTCTTTTTCGTTGCTTATCCTCTCTACTTCTCTTATTCAAATCAACGTATCTTTTTTTACTCTTTCCCTTCTCTCCTTACTAGGATGTTCATAAACTCTCTCATACAAATGCTCAATTCAAAAAACTACCATTTCATTCAAAATGACAAATTTTGTATACAAAGAGTTTTTTATTGTTTGTATTCCATGCATGAATTTGAATTGAAGAGTTATCACTTAGTCTGCTAGAGTTGTTCATAATTTGCCTCTTCATTTCCAAATTTAAAATTTAGTTCATGAATTTTGTAATATTAAGAAGATTTGAAATAATACAAGCTAGAAACAATGATTGCACCATATGGCTTTGAAATGTAAATTCAACATATAGTATTCAATGAAAATATCAAGTTCTCTAAAAGCATTTCTTCAGCTATCATGTGCCATGCATTTAATTTGTCTATAAAATATGTATTGTAACATTAAATCAAACTTCATTTTATCAGCTTGACACACCATTGTATAATCCTTACATAAATATTATTTTTCAACAATAGTCAACCTTAGCACATCATACATAATGTCCCTTGGAGTAGAATTTTGGGTTGTTGTAATGATGGGGTATGAAGAACCAAAGAAATTGAGTAGTGACAAAGATGAAAAAATAGAATTCCTATCCAATGCAAAAGATATGAATTCTATCCTCAATGGATTAAGTGAGTCATACTTTATTAAGGCAATGCATTATAAAACAATGAAATAAACCTCGGGCAAACTACAAAATATTCATGAAGGAGATATCAAAGTAAAAATGGAAAAATTAAAGTATATAGAATGTATTTTGAGACATTAAAAATAAGTGAACATGAAAATATTTATAAATTCTTTCTAAGAGTATATGAATTTGTTGATTTCATGATGGGTCTAGTAGAAACACTCAAAGAGAGTGTAATAGTCCAAAAATATTGAGGTCATTACCTTCAAAGTTTAATCCTAAGGTTTCATCTACAAAAGAAACAACCAACTTTGAGACACTAAACATGGATCAATTACTTGGTTCTTTGACATCATATGAAATGGGGATAGAAAAAGGAAAGACACCCACACAAGAAACAAATTTCAAAGCATACAAGTCTACACAAGACAAGGAAAGTTCATGCTCACGCTTTGATTGAGAAGAAGTGAAAATTTTCAAAAGATTGAAGAAAGGTACATGTAAGTACAAAGGAAAAATCCAATTTAAATGTTTTAATTGTGGAAGAGTGGGGCATTATTCCCCAAAATGTCTATATAAGAAAGAGGAAAATCAGTTTAGAGGGAAAGAAAATAATGAGTTTAATGAATTGCAGTAAGAGAAAAAGTTTAAAAAGAAGAGCCATTGTGCACAAAAACATAGTAGTACATTTGAAGGTTCTAGTGAACCCTCTGGTGAAGATGGAGCTAACAAATTTATCTTGATGGCCCTAGAAAACATAATAGAACAACATAGTTTATATCAAGAAGAAGAAAAATGTGAGGTAGATCTTGAGGGGGAGTTGATCAGTGCCCTAGAGGAAATAGATAGACTCAAACAGAAGAATAAGAAACAAAAATATATTTTGTTAAAATATGTAAAATAAGAGTCTAATTCAGAGGAGCTTATCAAGTTGAAAGTTGAACTGGAAGAAGCTAAGAAGGTGGAGGACAATTTTCTACAACAAATAAAAGACAAAAGTAAGAAGTGTGAAAAACTAGAAGAGGAAGTAACAATGTGAAGGAAAATTCTAGATAAAGCACTGAATGACTTGATTATAAATCTTCAAAATATAAAAGGATCTGAAAAATTGGATGTGATATTAAATTCTTATATATCTCCACATATGAAATTTGGGTTAGGCTATTAAGGACAATTTAGTGAAAAGAAAATAGAAGACAAAATAACCATTAATTTTGTAAACGTAGTCAAAGGAGACAATAAAAATTCACATCAACCTGAGAATAAGGAGTTTAGTAGTACATTTAATGAACGATGAAATATTGCACCTAAGGAGAAACAATAAATAACCGATTTCAGTTAATTGCAACAAAAAAAAGGAGTGGAAAAATAGATAATAAACTACTAGAGACCATACTCCTTCAAGAGACAAAATTATCAAATTCCAAGAAGGTTCTATCAGCAAGTATCATCCATTAATAAATGTGGAAACCTTTTCTATGGATATTGTTATTATTGTAAAAAAAATTGGACACAAAGCTATAAATTTCATATCTTATGTCATAAGAAATGAAATGAGAAACCCTAAAAGAAGCAAATTAAAAAATAGATCTACAAACATCAAAACAAACATGAATCTAGACAGGAATCCATTTGCTCCACTCTTTGATATCATTGAACGTTTCTATAGTCACAATTTTGAGCATAAGCCATATGAATTTCAGCTCAAAAACAATAGGTCACAACCTCAAAATAATTATAGAACAAAATAAAATATGCCGTGGAGAAAGAATATAAAGCTAATAAGACTAATAAGTGGCTTAGTTTTGTATGCTCAAAATTAGAATAGTTAATGGTATGTGGACAATGGTTGTTCTAGACATATGATAGGGGGAAAAATCAATTTTGTGTATTTAGATGAAAATAAAACAAGAAATTTCACATTTGGAAATGATGTAGTGGGAAGAATTAGTGGAAAGGGTACAATCAGTATGAATAATGGAAAAGGAAAAGCTCAGGATGTATTATTTGTTGAAGGACTAAAACATAAAGTTTCTAAGTGTTAGTCAAATGTGTGATAAAGGTTGTGATTTCCTCTTCAAATCTTAAGATTATGAGATTGGGTGAACAACAATAGGGAAAGTTTTAGCTAAAGGAGTTGGAACAAAAAATAATGTATATACCTTGATGGAAGATAATGAAGAGTGCTACATCAGTAAACAAGATGAGTCGTGGCTATGATGCAGGAGACTGAGGCATCTCAATTTTGATTGCATCATCAAGCTTAGTAAAAAGATTTAGTTAGATATCCACCAAAGTGTTTCCAGTGCTAGAAACTAACAACATATAAGGGGTCTCCCCAATATGAATTGCCATCTAGACCTCACACCTTTTGGAGTAGGAGGCCCATCTAGGAAATGGGCCTTTTTTCCATATTCTTAATTATTTTCCTTGGTTTCAATTAACAATGTAAGAGAGTACACATATACTGTCGAGATGAGAAAGTAAGTTAGCCTTGTGCAACATTCAACTACAATGTGTATAAAGGTTATTTCACAGAAGGGAAAAAGAAAGTGAGTCTTTAGAAGAAAGGAAATAGTACTATCCTAATAAAGACACATGGATATATCTAATATAATAATTTATTATCTTGTGAAATAGTTCATAAAGAAATAATGATCATAAAAGCAAGAGTTACACAATTCAAAGATGCATACTAAATCAAACAAAATAGTTCATTTTCATTAGTATTTATAAACATGAACATACATCACAAAAAATGAAAGAATAACCTTGCAAATCTCATGACATATGCATGAGAGTGTTTTGGCTCTAAGAGATTCAAGTAATTATGTGGAAGTTCCAAGATACACCCTTACAATGATACACCACTGGATCCAATAGTGGAATGTTAAGCCACCACTTTCTCCTCAAAAGTATGATCTTCTCTCCTATGCTTAGCTTGAGAAGCCAAGGTGAAAAGTATTTTTCTTCATCTATGAGGGTGTATTTATAACAAATGAGGTGACTCTTCACCTCCCATGTGACTCTTGAACTCCCAATGGACTTTTGAACTTCTATGTGACCTTTGAGATTCTACATGACCCTAGGACTTTCTAGTGACTTTCCAAAATACATTTGTGACCCTTGGGCTTGCACACAATTTACATTTTATCATTTTTTGGAAATAAAAAATCACATTCCACAAATTGTGGAAAAATACATGGACAACATAGGAATTTTGTGGTGACATTTTGAGAAGCCATAATTTGGCGACTGTAACATAAGACTTCATTGTAGCACATCAATGCCAAGTTCTCCTCTTCACTACTATATATTCAATCTTCATGGTGGATCTTTCTTGTAATTCACATTCACCCTCAAAAGGGTCTAGTTATAGTAGCATAGTATTCCAAGTATTCTTGAGTTGTCATCTATTTATCGTAGTTCAAATTTATTTTATCTGTTCATATGATGATCTCTTTGTGCTTTATCTCCACAATTTTCTTCTTGCGACATTTCCTTGATGTATTCCTTGAGCATCATCTTTCCATAATAGGGTGATAACACTTGCAAATGAATTTCACTCATCAAAAGAAAATATTAGTCCTGAAATCACCAAGTATACCTTGTTTCTCATGCAACATGTTGACTGTGATGGGATAATGTGCAAGAATTGATGAGAGATGCCTTATTGGGTTTAGTGTGTAGTGTCAAGTAGCAAGGAGTAAGGTACTAGGAAATATGACTGTGTAGTGGTTGAAGGAGAAGGCAAGTCAAGGATTGTGCATTGGGCAAGTTTAGGAGGAAAGGAGGCATGCTCGAGCACTGTGACTGCACAATGAGTAGTGGTTGAAGGAGAGGCTCAAAGGATCACATAGTTGAGCACTGCAAGGATCCATGAGAGGATCTACTATCCACTAGAAGTGCGCGGTGCGCAAGGAAAGGAGGGGTTGATCATAATTATGCATTAGGAAAGTGCAACCAACAAGGTTAAGTGATTGAGCTCTAAAGTTTCTCAATGCACAGTTGAAGGAGGATTTCCTCTATGATTACACCATGTGAATTTCCAAGAGATAAGGACTTAATTATTGAGGTTTAGGAATGTACAGTGTGTTGTAGCTAGAGGTAGAAAGTTGATCATTGATTATGTAGGTTGTGAGGACAAAGAAAACTCCAAAATTGACTAAGTGTGAGATCAATGAGACAAGAGGGTAAGAGTAAAGCATATAAAAAGTATTTAACATGATCACACACACATATATGATCAACCACATGAAAAGAAGATACACAAGACCCAAAATCAACATGTATTCATTGAAACAATAGTAAAACGACACTTGTCTCGAAGTGTGACACTTAAGATATACCATTACGACATAAGTTTTGACTACAAAGAGAAAGTGTAAAATTCCCTTGGGAATGTGTCCAACACATGTCCTTATGATAGATAGGATCCACTAATGCAAGAGGATGAGATAGAGTTTCCTCTTAAAGGTGTGCTAGAACTTCTCTTCACAAAGGACAACACTTCCCCTAACAAAAGACAAAACTTTGGATTTCTCCAGAAGGGAACTTGAAAACTTAGAGAACAAGTATAATATCACTTTTACAACTCAACATGATAGTTACCATGATCAAAGGGAGGCTTCAAAATTTTAATGTAGAAAAAATTTGGAGGGTGTTGTAGCAATAACAATAGTCATCGATTTACTAGAATAACCCCAACTTCTCTGTCCAGGTCTAGCATTATGCACAAGGTCTAGCCCTTCCATAAGTATTGATTCATAGTGTGGATCACCTTAGCTTCCCACTTACCTAAGTTATAGGTATAGTCTCTCCTATTCCCCTTTCTCTACTCAAACATAGTTAAAAGGCTTGTCATATCTCAATTGTTTTTATTAGGGAGAAGGATAGTATATATTCATGATTTTATGATGATCATAGTTTTAGTTCCATCTCTGGTGTTTCTCCACTACTAATAGGCCTATTTAATACCCCGATAGAGTCACTTTCAGGAAACACAAACATTGATTCACTGCCAGCGAGCCTATTTAGTTACCCCGATGAAGTTACTTGCTTCACCTCTTTGCATAGGAAGCCTCTCTTCTTGTACCCCTGATTTTATTTTCAATATGCTCATTGGATTTTTTATCGATGTCTATTTCTACAAGGTGGAAGAGGGATCCTCATTTATTGATAAGAAATAAAGGTTGGTCCTTTTTTAGATACTCTTATATACCTTTGAAATTGATATTCTCACTCTTTGTTTTCTCCTTTCCCTTATCTACTACATTGGATCAATGTGCGTAAACATAATGTATCTACAATGTTGAGTTAAGGAATGAAGATCATAAAATAGATACAGGAATCATGGTTCTTCTTAAAGCTTTATGTTTGGGATGAATCACATTTTCCATTTAGACATCATCGAAATGAAAGATAAAAAACCCAAGCAAAGAAGAGGTACCAAAAGTTACTAAGCGTTTTTTAGTCTCACAATGCCCTCTAAAACTTTTGTGACATTTGTCAGAACCAAACAAGACACTTCCGCATAGGGTTTTATTTATGTACACTAACTATAAAAAATAAAAGAAAGAAAGATATGACATGAGATGAACAAAAATAGACAAGGAAAGAACTATGTACATGGGTAGAAACACATCCTAATGTTGCTACTAAAAATAATGTTAGAGATATTGGCCATTAGTAGGAAGAGAGTCAATCCTTCCATCTAAGGATTGGAGATGATAAGCATGATGTCCAGTGTTTTCATTAATAGTATAAGGGTTGATCCACATGGATTGAAATCTGGTGTGTTTACCTTTCTCTTCATGGCCCTAATCCCTTTTCAATACTTGGTCTCCCACACCAAACTCTGTATTCCCTACATATTTATTATCAAACCCATATTTTATATGACTCTGGTGCACAATAAAATTTATTTTTTCTTATGCCTTTCTTCCCATATCTTGAGAAGGGTCTTTATCCTGCTCTGAATAACAAGACATGGTTTACCTCAATATTCTTGAGAAAGTTGTAAGGTTGGGAGGTACAAGTTTAGAGGAAGGATAACTTATTTTCCATACACGAGGAAGTAAGGCGAGGTCTTCAAATAGGGTTTGGGGGTAACACAGTCCACCCATAAAGAATTCACAAATTCATTTTCCAGTTCCCCTGCTTATAGTAAACAATTTTCTTCATGATTCAAATTAAATTATTATTTGTAAGTTCAATGAAACTGCTTCCCTGATGGTAATAGTTATAGGAGTACATTAAAACAATACCATTTTCAATTGCAAAATCATATATTTTTAACTATGAAAAGTATGTTTCATTTTCAAACACAAGTGGTGTATGAATGCCAAACCTGCTAATGATATTTTGTTTGATGAAGTGAATGACTTTATGCTCGTTCACATGTTTCAACAAAACTAATTCAGCCCACCAACTAAATTAATCTATGGTAGTTAAGATATATCGGTGTTTCTTTGATGAGTGTGGAAATATATCTCCAATAGCATCCAACCCCCATTGCTGAAATGGTTCTTCAATAACAATGGAATGCAATGGGGAATTTGAATTCCTACCATGACCAACACATCTTTGACATACAAGACACTTACAGGAATAGGCATGTGCATCCTTAAATAGTGTGGGAAAATAATATTTGGCCTACATTAATTTTTGATTTGTAGTAGCGCCCACTAGCTAGCACAACATGAAGGTCCTTTAACACCCTTTCTGAATCAAGTGATTCCAAGAATTTGAGTAAGACACCATTGTGGTGCTTTCAAAGATTTAGAATGCCATGGAAAATTTGATAAGATAAAACTTTGAGATGAATCACCCTATTGTGTTTTGCTGATAAGTGTGAGGGAAAGGTTCCTTTCTCGAGATATTGTTGTGCATCAATGTACCAAGACGTGGTTGTGCTTGTAGGGGTAACTTAATCAGTGTTGTACATTTCAATTTCTTGTTCCCGTTAAGAAGAATCCTCTTCTAGCGAATTCATTGCTTTTGCTACAAGCTAACAAAGAACATGGCCTTTAATTGTATGAATTGTCTTGAATTCTAGATCATATTCGCATAAAATTTTCATCTAGTTCACCCTCTTCTCAACTAGCTCTTATTTCATAAAAAGTGATCTAAATGCTAGATGAGGCACAAAGATGATGACATGAATTTTTAGGAGGTAAGGAATGAAGTGCTTCATCACCTTATAAACTACATAAGCTTGCTTATCTATGGTGGGATAATTCAATTCCATATCTTGTTGGCAAACACTCATAAACGAGATTGGCTGCTCATTTTCTTGATTTCCCTTTTGATTCAGAACAAATGCAATAGATGTATGACAAGAAAAACTATACATCAAGAAATATTGATTAAATTCTTGACTATATAATATTGGGGCATTGAAAATCACTTATTTAATTTGGGAAAAAACATATTTTTCCCTATGGTCCCATTTTTGTATCATGTCCTCCTTGATCATGACTTGCAAAGGTTTAATAATTTTAATCAGAGATAAACTTCTAGAGAAAATTAATTTTCCCCAAGAAGGATTGCATGGCTTTCTTATTCATGGGAAATGGAATATGACCAATAGTCTTGACCTGCTTCAATTCCACTTTAATACTGCTCTTGGCTATAATGTGTCCTAAGAGGTTTCTCCTAGACACTCTAAAGATGCTCTTTATTATATTTAACGATATGCCATATTTATGACATCACTCAAATATTTTCTTTATATGATGAAAATGGTCAGATATTTTCTTTGAGAATACTATAATGCCATCCAAGTAAATAACCACACTTTGGCCGATCAGTCCTTGGAACATGATGTCCATAAGATGTTGAAAGTTAGCATATACATTTATAAGTCCAAATGACATTTGCCTAATCGTGGATGTACCCAATTTAGTCATTAATGTTGTTTTTAATCTATCAGAATCTACTACTAGAACTTGGTTGTATCCTTAAAATACATCCACTAGCGAGAACATATCTGACCAAGATAGGGTCTAGAGTATCTTCTCCATAGATGGCACAAGATAATTATCCTTATCTGAATCCCGATTTAGGTTGCAAAAATCCACACATAAGTGTATTTATCTAAACTTCTTTCTGACTAGAACCAAATTAGAAACCTAGGTAGAATGATGAACTTTAAAGATGATATGAGCATCCAACAACTTCCTTAGTTCTTTCTAAATTAGGGTTTCAAGTGTAGGATCAAATTTTCTCAAATTTTGCTAAAATGGATTTACCTATTCTTTTATAGATACCACGTGATGGATGATTCGTGTATCATAGGTTTTCAAATCATCATATTTCAACGCAAACACATTGCCAGATTGTTTGAAAAAAGGAATAAAGGCTTGTCATTCTTGGGGAGAACAACATGTACCAACGTTCACATACTTAGGATCTTCCTTGGTGCCTGAGTTACCTTGTTCATGCAACAATGGGGAACTTTGTGTCTTTGGATTCATTGGTCCCCTGGAGTGGTTCTATAGGTCATAGAGCTTCTCTAAAAATACCACACCCTTATGCATGGGGTTTCCTTTATGTGCGTGAGATTTTTCCTGCAAACCACTTTCATGCTCATCTTCATCGATTGCCACATATTTAAGAAATTTAGCATTAGCCATGAAATCCAATAATTTGTTCTCATCATTAAATACATGTAAATTAGTGACATTATCAAGTACAAATGGCTTATAAATAATGTCTAGAGAAAAAACATCTCTAAGTGGTGATAACCTAACATTTTCATTAGCTAAGGTGTCTATGGTTGCATGTGAATCCTAAGAACATAATTAATATTAAATTCTTGAAAGAAAGACATAAGATTCCATATTTCTTACTGGTATTTTTTAATATTAGGTGACACATAGTGAATAGCGTTCAGTACCTGACGTGTAACAATATCTCAATCACCTATTACCTTTAGCGCTTCCACTTTGAGGTATATGGATTTCTTTAGTCCAAATATGAGTGCTTCACTTGCGATGTTGTTCACGCATTGGAACTCTAACCATCATGATATTAAATACTTCTTCTTTTGAGGGTAAATTAGAATGCAGCCAGCTCTAGAACCCTCCTATGTTTTTGAACCATCAAAATAAAAAGTACAAATGTTAGTAGCGCATTGGTTATTATCTATGGTAGTAACTTTTATGTATATATTACAATGATCATTAACACCATTTGGATTACAAAGAAGGAGTTCCAACTGTGTATCTAGTGGTACAAGGGATGGCTACACAAGGTAACATCCATGATCAAATTCTAAAAAATAATTTCTGTATATTACTTGTGCAAAGCTAATTGGCTCATTATGTGCCTCAAACATTGTAATGGTATGGCTCATAAAAGGTTCAATTTCAACTGGAATCTGACTATTATTGCCCTTATAAGGAAGCCAAAAATGTGACCAGTCAATAGAACAATATCTATGCAACTTACTGGACCAATATCTACTTAGGAGAAATCCATAAGCTTATGAAATTTCCACAATAACAAAATTGGTACATTGGTGAACTCTATGATTAGAAGATATATAAATGAATCATAACATTATTTAGTTCACCAATTTCCAACACTAGTGATCTATCTAATTGTATCCTTTTGGAATCAGTCTTTTCCCATTTTGCA
Source organism: Pinus tabuliformis (assembly GCA_031772625.1). Lineage (NCBI taxonomy): Eukaryota > Viridiplantae > Streptophyta > Pinopsida > Pinales > Pinaceae > Pinus > Pinus tabuliformis. Next base: position 623,761,569 of record CM062817.1, read on the forward strand.
TTGATTTTATTTGCAACAAATAAAGGCATAACATTCACAGATACACTAGAATCAACAAGGAAATTAGGGACATTATAATTGAAAGTTTCAAAATTTAAAAGAAAAGGGGGCCAAGTATATATATATTTTACATTGGTAGCTATAACTACTCGAGGATAGTGGGAGATTTACCAAACGAGGCTTGGGATGCAAAATCTATCTTACCTAATAGAGGTTCAGATGAAAAATCATAGATGATCAACTCACGTTGGATCGCCAATTTTATTAGCTCATAGGCAGAAATACCAACATGAGATTTCTCCATATTCTCAATGATGTTATACTCAATGTCTTCATCCTTATTAGGGTGTGCTAAAGTTCTAGGTGTTGAAACTTTGTTTGATACCTCAAAAATGACGAACTTGTTCTTATTATTCCTACAAGAATTCTTAGAAGGTTCAGTGCTTCCAAATTTGGTCTATGAGTTCTCAGTAGGATTACTTGGTGGTAAGATTTTTCTGAATAATTTTTCCCTTACATCTTGCTCAGGCACCAACCTTTTTATCCTAAAATTATATGTCTTACTCTATAGTTGTGGAGGAGCTTCACTAGATGGGGGCTCACTAGCACCTTATCAATCGTTATTCATAATAAGATCAAAAGTGAAAATTAAATCAACAACGCTTGTATTTTCCTCTGTCGAGGTTAGTTCATTAGTATCTTGAGTTTTCTTTGAATGCTCTTCTGTTGATATAATTTCTATGACATTAGAACCACAACATTCATGTTATGCTTCCATTATGGGCATATTTTTTCAAAAAGTGATTCTTGGTGGAATGTATAATAATTGTCCATGACCACGTTCTAAATGTTAAATATAACATTAGAGCTTTGTGTAGACGTGGTTAGTTGACTGATGTTCTTCTTAAAATATCACTTAAAGGACTTATTACTGGTAGATGCCTCATTTGAATTCCTTTTGAGTTCAGATATTTTGTTGGTCAACAACTTCAAGGACTTGGTCAAGCTTTCCATGTCAAAATGATCCTTCTCTTTAGTTTTAGTGGAAGAGGCTTGAGACATTTTCCTAGTATTCTTGGAGTTGTTTGAATCTTCCTGATCAGAAATGACCCCTACAGATCTTAACTCCTTCTCAACAACAATTTCTTATACAAAGTTAAGAGCCAATGTTTCCTTCGCAACTCTCTTCACAAAAATGGAAATGTTAGTGGGAAAGGTAGCAGTATAATAATCCTTAGTAGTTGAATCATGACATTTCACATGAGTGGGGGAATTTTTAAAAATGCATGTAAATATATTATTACAATCCTTAACCTTTTCTTTATCCCTCATCTTAATGTTGTCAAGTTATATAAGTAACATGGTAGGAGTTTTATCATTGGATATTTTTTCTAAGTAAAACTACTTAAACCTCGTCCAATTATGGATAGAATTTGGTGGAAGGATATGGTATCATATTGATTCTCTACTCTCAAGATTTTATGGAAAAAATATATAAGAAACATCGTCATGATGTACCTCTAACATCATTAGATGTAAGTAGAAGTTATCAATGGGATCTTCATCCTTTTCTTTCCTATTTGGATCCTACTTTGTAAGTATATTTTTTGGGTGCTTGGGTAAGCGATGAAGGTTTCCCAAAAGAGAAAGAGGCCCTTAGGCCATCTAATCCAATTAGTTATCATCCATGTCTTCCTTTTCCTCCTCCTCTTCACTATTTGATTTAGAAGACTCTTCTCCTTCACTATTCATATTTTCATTATCATTTTCTTGTTCGTTATCTCTTGGATATTTGTTGTCTAAAAAATGAAAGTTTTCCCCATCTCCTTCTACATTTTTTGCAACAGGTGGTGGAATATCCCCTCGATGAAAATATTCTTCAAATGAGTCAGCTAAATCTTCAAGATTTGTGGTAAACAATTCTTCCACTAAAGAAACTAAAACACCACGACATGTTGTCTCTTTCTTTCATTACTTATGAGGAATAATGTGTGTAACAGGGATTATTCCAAGAGCTCTAGAAAACTGATGAGTGATAGGCTGAATCCTCCATAGTTTCTCATAAGTGACATCCTAAGAATGCTCCATACCTTGTTGAGATGACTCTTCTTTCTCAGATTTATGAGTTGGATTTGGTCTAAGACAATTTCTACCTTTAACTAAAGGTTATTTATGTGAGTGCCTTGAATTATCATCCATAAATAGGTTTCCCTCCTTCTAGTGCGAGAATGTTGAAATTGTTGGAAATTGCTAACATATAGGGCATCTCCTTGATATGAAGTCCTAACTAGACCTCACATCGTTTGGAGTAGGATCTCAATCCGGGAAAAGTGGCCTGACTGCCATATTCTCAATGATTTTCCTTGGTTGCAATAAACAACATAAGCGAGTATGCATATACTTTTGCAATGAACAAGTAAGTCAGCTTTGTGAAGTATTCAATTTTATTGTGTATAAAGGTCGTTTCAAAGATGGGAAAGAGAAAGTGAGTCTTGAGAAGAAAAGTAATAATATTATCCTAATAAATACACACACATGTATCTAAAAGAATCATTAGTTATCTTTTGAAATAGTTCATAAAGTAACAACGATCATGAAATCAAGAGACGCACAATTCAAATATGCATACTACATCCAATGAAATAGTTCATTTTCATTAATATGTATACACATGAACATACATTGAAAGTAATGAAGGAATAGTATTATAACATCCGTGACATATGCATGAGAGTGAAATGGCTCTGAGAGCTTCAAATCATTAAGTGAAAGTTCCAATATACACCATTGCAATGATACACCACTAGATCCAATAGTGGAACGTTAAGCCACCACTTTCTCCTCAGAAGGATGATCTTTGATCCTATCCATAGCTTGAGAAGCTAAGGTGAAAAGTATTTTTCTTGAGCTATGAGGGTGTATATATAACAAATGAGGTGACTCTTCACCTCCCATGTGATTCTTGACCTCCCTCATCACTCTTGAGCTCCCATGTGACTTCTGAACTTCTATATGATCTTTGAGCTTCTATGCGACTCTTGGAATTTCTAGTGACTTTCTATATTCCATGTGTGACCATTGGACTTCCACACATTTTATATTTTCTCATTTTTTGGAAATAAAAAATTACATTCCACAAATTGTGGCAAAATACATGGACAACATAAGACTTTTGTGGTGACACTTTGAGAAGCCATAATTTGGTGACTGTGACATAAGACTTCATTGTAGTGTATCAATGCCAAGTTCTTCTATTTGTTGCTATGTATTCAAATATTCGTGATGGATCTTTCTTGTACTTCATATTCACCCTCCAAAGGGTCAGGTTATAGTACCAGAGTCTTCCAAGACTTCTTTAGTTGTCATTTATTTGTCATAGTTCAGATTTTCTTTATATCTTTGTATGATGATCTCTTTGTGATTTATCTCCACAAGTGTCTTCTTGTAGCCTCCCCTTGATGTCTTCCTCGAAAATCATCTTTCCATACTAGGTTGACAACACCTGTAAATGAAGTTCACTCATGACAAGACAATATTAGTCACGAAATCACCTAGTTTACCTTGTTTCTCATGCAACAACTGATCATGATGGGATAGTGTGCAAGGTTTGAGGAGAAAGGAATTCCTGTGTGTAGTGCACAATGTTAGGAGGTAAGGATTAAGTGACTTGGCACTATGATTGCACAATGCATAGTGGATGAGGGAGAGGTAAAGTCAAGGATTATGCATTGAAGAAGTTCAAGAGGCAAGGAGGCTTTCTTGGGCACTATGACTTCACAATGTGTAGTGGTTGAGGGAGAGGCTCAAAGGATTGTGTAGTTGAGTACTGCAAGGATATAGGAGAAGCTCCGCTATCCACTAGAAGCGTGCAGTGCACAAGACAAGGAGGAGCTGATCAAAATTGAGTGTTGGGAAAGTGAAACCAACAAGGTTAAGTGAGTGTGCTCTGAAGTGGCTAAATGCACAGTTAAAGGATGATTTCCTATAGGATTTCTTTGTGTTGGGTGTGGAGCCTGATTATCTTCTGTATTCAAAGGTATCGCCACATTGGACCCCAGTTCGTAATGGGGCAACAACGCCGCCCGTAAAATATTCATTGCAGGGGGGTCCAAGGGGGGGCGGCTGCGACCTTTTGGGATCCCCCCCCCTAGTAGGGAGTTTCAGGGGCAGCGCCCCCAAAGCTAAGAATAAATGTAAAATTGCCTTGTAAAAGTATAGTAATTTCTAGTCAATCTGGGCCATTCATTAGGTGGATGATTTGACGGTAGAAGTTATGTTTAATTTAGGATTTTTTGCCCTAGAAGGCAACCCCTCGCTATATATGAGGGAATTGTATTGCGTCTATGGATATCTAAAGATCTGTATTCAGAGTGAGGAAGAGAGAGGAGATTGAGAGCGAAGAGGGAGTTACAACGGATCTACTATAGGTTGTATCTCTTCAGTTTGTTGGATAATATAATAAAAGAAGGACTGGTTGTTTCTCTATGGATGTATCCCAAACTAGGTGAACCATGTATATCTGTGTCTCTCTTGTTTTATGCATTTTCTGTGTTTATATTTCTGCAATATTTTATGTGTTCCATTGCTCTGTAATATATAATTTTCTAAGACATTGTTCATGGTTCTAGGATATAAGGAATTCATTACTATGGCTTAGGAATGCACATTGTGTAGTCACTGGAGCCAAAAATTTGATCATTGATTACACAGGTTGTGAGGACTAGAGAAAACTCCAAAATTTACTAAGTGTGATATTAATGAGACAAGAGTGTAAGAGTAAAGGATATAATAAGTCTTGAATGTGATCACACACACATATATGATCAACCACACGACAAGAAGATATATAGGTCTCAAAATCAACATGTATTCATTGAAACGACAATAAAACGACACTGTTGGAAATAATACTGAGAGGGGGGTGAATCAGTATTATTAGATCTATAATTTTATTTCCCAAACAGATTTATATACACTACTTCAGCTAAGTGAACTAGCTTGTACACGTGACTATACTTAAAGCAACCAACATATATGTATAAAACTTTTGATTTAGACAATTTATCATGTATTGAGCTTTAACCAGTATATCAGAGATGTATTAGACAGTGCAGTAAAAGCAGAATAAAGCATCACACATAAGCAAAACACATGAACACCAAGATATAAGGTGGAAACCCAATGTGGGTTAAAACCACCTGCTACTGTTGTCTCTATATTCTTTTAATAATAATAAAATATGTTTACAATCTTGTACTGGTGTAGACTCATACCAGTACACAGGAACCCACATGCAGAAGGCTACAACCTTCTCTCATTCTCCAAATACTACTAGAAGGGAGCTACAACCCCCTAGCTCTTGTACTAGCCAATATGTTTACTAGTATGTAGGTGCCAGCCTACAGAAAACTCCACTCTTCCACCAGGGACCACGTTTCATGAATTTTCAGACTGGATGCTCCTGGAACACAACTCCACAATCTGAAGGCCACGTTTCATCCAGTTTTCATACTAGACCCATCAACAACATTGAAACTCAGAACATCATAACTTCAATACAACCATCAAATACATCTACATCAACCAATCACTAAAACTCAATCATTACTTTCTGAATCAACCACAAATGAATCAGTCAATCACTAACAACCCATCATCACTGAAGCAAATCAAAATCAATCAATCTGATCATTCAGAACATTGTTACTAGAATACAGTCATCAGAACAGAACCCAGAACTCTACAATAGCAAACAGAGAGTATTGAAACTTTAAATATCATGCTTCATAAGGTATACACTACTTCCATGTGTCGAACCAACGTGTATATGCACTTTTACCAAAGGGAACTAGTGTACAGATCCGCAAATTCCAATTTATGATGTATATGCTACTTTGATATGTTGAACCAGCATGCATACGCTCTTTTACTAAAGCGAACCTGCGTATAGATCTATAAATGCTAACTTAAAACATCACAACCATTCCAGACTTCAGTCATACCTAGATCATCACATTTACAGAATAAAACACGCGTCAGTATTCAAATCTATATTGTTCAAGATCAAACCACGTAATGAGAATACTTTTAAGCCTTTATGATCCCGGTCCATCAACCTTCATCGGCCATATAGGTGCCTCCTTAGATCAGATCAAGCAAACCATCAAAATCTCGTTAACCTGCATATATGATCCAACACCTCATAAGATATTCAAAATACTTGCACATGTGGCATAATGATCTTCTCCTCCTTATATAGTTTTAGGCCTTTCTCAATACCATGGACCAAAAATACTTAGGACCAAATACCTCAGACCAATTACATTGGGTCAAATACCTTGGACCAAAAAATTTTGTTTTTCCAAGATATACACACTTTTCCTTCTGTGAAAGTGCATGTGTACGTATACGCTCCTTTTGTTCAGTAAACCTACGTGTATACGCAACTTGGACAAGGTGAACTTACGTATACCTCTCTTTCTTCATTATTTGTAGTCTGATCTGTAATTCTTTGACCTGTTGCATTGTGAGCTTTCATCTGAGTGAGTTGCCATCAAGGACAACACCTATATCATAATGCCAACAATCTCCCCCTTTGGACTTGATGGCAACAACAACACCAAGACACTCTCCCCCTTTGACATCAAGGGCAAAGGGCAAACAAATATATTTTCTCCTTTTAACATACATTATGTTAGATATCATTTTTGGGATTCAACTGCGTTAAGTAAGTCATTCAAACGTATGACCATTTCCATGAGAGGTAGTCGTAACTGACTAATTTCTCATGATTTTTGAATAGTTCACTTAGCACTCATTGCATCGGGTGATGCTCACAGGGGTGAAGAAGTGGGATTGAAACTAGTGAAATGTGGAGAACGAATCACATAGCATCAATCATCACTTCCGGGGCTTGCACCCGGTAACCAGGACTTCCCAGGAGGTCACCCATCCCAGAACTCCTCTGGCTCAAGCGCGCTTAACTGTGGAGTTTTTCCCCACAATCAAGCCCACTTAGCTTGCTACCCCATTTGCAAAACCTTAGCAAGTATTGTGCCTCATGAACCATTCAAGTAGAGATCCCTTGACTCTTTTTGAATTTAAGTATGGGGGATTTACGCAGTGCATTATATTAGATATCATTTTTGGGATTCAACTGCGTTAAGTAAGTCATTCAAACGTATGACCATTTCCATGAGAGGTAGTCGTAACTGACTAATTTCTCATGATTTTTGAATAGTTCACTTAGCACTCATTGCATCGGGTGATGCTCACAGGGGTGAAGAAGTGGGATTGAAACTAGTGAAATGTGGAGAACGAATCACATAGCATCAATCATCACTTCCGGGGCTTGCACCCGGTAACCAGGACTTCCCAGGAGGTCACCCATCCCAGAACTCCTCTGGCTCAAGCGCGCTTAACTGTGGAGTTTTTCCCCACAATCAAGCCCACTTAGCTTGCTACCCCATTTGCAAAACCTTAGCAAGTATTGTGCCTCATGAACCATTCAAGTAGAGATCCCTTGACTCTTTTTGAATTTAAGTATGGGGGATTTACGCAGTGCATTATATTAGATATCATTTTTGGGATTCAACTGCGTTAAGTAAGTCATTCAAACGTATGACCATTTCCATGAGAGGTAGTCGTAACTGACTAATTTCTCATGATTTTTGAATAGTTCACTTAGCACTCATTGCATCGGGTGATGCTCACAGGGGTGAAGAAGTGGGATTGAAACTAGTGAAATGTGGAGAACGAATCACATAGCATCAATCATCACTTCCGGGGCTTGCACCCGGTAACCAGGACTTCCCAGGAGGTCACCCATCCCAGAACTCCTCTGGCTCAAGCGCGCTTAACTGTGGAGTTTTTCCCCACAATCAAGCCCACTTAGCTTGCTACCCCATTTGCAAAACCTTAGCAAGTATTGTGCCTCATGAACCATTCAAGTAGAGATCCCTTGACTCTTTTTGAATTTAAGTATGGGGGATTTACGCAGTGCATTATATTAGATATCATTTTTGGGATTCAACTGCGTTAAGTAAGTCATTCAAACGTATGACCATTTCCATGAGAGGTAGTCGTAACTGACTAATTTCTCATGATTTTTGAATAGTTCACTTAGCACTCATTGCATCGGGTGATGCTCACAGGGGTGAAGAAGTGGGATTGAAACTAGTGAAATGTGGAGAACGAATCACATAGCATCAATCATCACTTCCGGGGCTTGCACCCGGTAACCAGGACTTCCCAGGAGGTCACCCATCCCAGAACTCCTCTGGCTCAAGCACGCTTAACTGTGGAGTTTTTCCCCACAATCAAGCCCACTTAGCTTGCTACCCCATTTGCAAAACCTTAGCAAGTATTGTGCCTCATGAACCATTCAAGTAGAGATCCCTTGACTCTTTTTGAATTTAAGTATGGGGGATTTACGCAGTGCATTATATTAGATATCATTTTTGGGATTCAACTGCGTTAAGTAAGTCATTCAAACGTATGACCATTTCCATGAGAGGTAGTCGTAACTGACTAATTTCTCATGATTTTTGAATAGTTCACTTAGCACTCATTGCATCGGGTGATGCTCCCCCTGAGTACATGCTAAATTCTATGATTGAGCTCCCCTTTTGTACATGCTGAGATGCAATGAAACCATCCATGCTCCCCCTGAGCACAAGTAGAGTCTGCAAAAATATTTTTCAAAAGAATAACATGACTCTATAACTCAACTATGTGAGTATGACCTTCCTATCACCAATGACTCATACATATATCCATTCTCCCAACCAAGTGGGGATATACCAAACTTGACTCATCCACCCAACCAAATGGGGATATACCAATTGTTTATACATGAAAGAAATAATAAATACTACATCATCCATCTCATGCAAAGTGGGGATACAAATTACATCATTTGTCCAATAGGACTCATTCAAATGTATGAGAAGACATATCACATCCTAGACTTTTACATGGCTTAAGCAACAAAAGGTATAAATATTTGAAGCCATAGTTGGACTCAGCAACCATAATTCCAACAATGCAGAATGTGAGTGAAGGTTAATGCTCCCCATGAACCTGTGCTACCTGTGCATTATTAACTAGTCAATGATCAAGGCATCTTTGTCAGTTAGATAAAAATTAATGAACATAGAATATCAATAGACTGTGATCATCAATATTAGACAGTGCACCCATATCAGAGCCTGCCCCACTGTTTTTCTTGCCTGAAAAACATATACGCTCCTTGTCCCACAAAAACCTACATGTGTACGTGACTCAAATTCATGAAACACACGTATAATGATGATGCAACAACTACTCCTAGATTTTGTCTGAGATATTCAAATGTTTCTTTGGGAAGTGGTATAGTGAATATATCAACAACCTGTTCTTTGGAGGGAACATACTCCAATTTGACTTTTTGTTCAAGCACTTGTTCACGTAGAAAATGGTATTTGATGGGTATGTGCTTGGTCTTGGAGTGCATGATTGGATTCTTTGAAACACTGATGTCACTTGTATTATCACATAGAATGGAGATGGGTGGAGTATATGTTATTTGAATGTATTGCAAGGTTTGCATCATCCAAAGTAGTTGTGTGCAGCAAGAGGCAGCAACCACATATTCTGCTTCAGCTGTAGATAAGGCAATTGAACTTTGTTTCTTGCTAAACCAAGACACTAACCTGGAACCCATATAGAATGCACCACGACTAGTGCTTTTTTTGTCATCAACACTTCCTGTCCAATCTGCATTTGTATATGCATGAAGAGTAAGATCTACATCTCTAGGATACCATAAACCAAAGTCCTGAGTTCCTTGAATATATTTGAAAATTCTTTTGACTGCCTGAAGGTGTGATTCCTTTGGATTTTCTTGGAATCTTCCAACTATTCCTACTGCATGCATGATGTCAGGTTGGGTACCTGTTAGATAAAGTAGACTGCCAATCATGGATTTGTAAGTTGGTTGATGTACTGCTGTTGATTCATCATTTGAGATGAGACTGCATCCTGTTACCATTGGGGTACATACAGGTTTAGAATCTTCCATTCTGTACCTTTTCAAGATCTGTTTGAGATATTTGGTTTGTGAAAGAAAAATACCATCTTTATTTTGTTGAACTTGTAGACCAAGAAAATAGGTAAGTTCACCAAGCAAGGACATTTCAAATTCTTGTTGCATTACTGAAGCAAAGTTTTGACTCCTAGATTCTTCATTTCTACCAAAAAGGATATCATCAACATAAACAATAATAATTAGAAATTTATTAGTTTCAATCTTTGTATATAGATTGCTATCTGCTGAACCTTTTGTAAAACCTTATTGGTGCCCTTGGAGCCTGTTTCAGACCATAGAGGGCCTTTTTGAGTCTGCATACAAGTTTTAAATCATTTCCAAGAATGAATCCTTCTGGTTGTTCAATATAAACTTCTTCTTCTAAATCTCCATTCAAGAAGGTTGATTTTACATCCATTTGGTATACTTTGAATTTCTGAAAGCTAGAAAGAGCAAGAAACATCCTTATGGCTTCAAGTCTGGCAACAGGTGCAAAAGTTTCTTTAAAATCTATACCTTATTGTTGAGCATACCCTTTACAAACAAGTTTGGCCTTGTTTCTAATGACTTCTCCATTTTCATTTATCTTGTTTTTGAATATCCATTTAGTTCCTATAATATTTTTATCATGAGGTCTAGGAACTAATTCCCAAGTATCATTTTTCTCAATTTGCTCAAGTTCTTCATCCATGGCCTTGACCCAAAATTCATCTTTGCATGCTTATTTTACATTTTGAGGTTCGGTAGAGGATAGTAATGCTAGATAGCTTGAGGTCCCTATAATAGTTCTTCTTTTCTGTACACTTGCCTCTTTTTCCCCTAAAATTTGAGTTTTTGGATGATTTTTCTAAACATACCTAGATGAAGTCTTTTATTCTACCATTATCTCTCCTTATGGTGCTTCATTGGTTTCTTCTTCAATATGATTTTGATTTGATGTGGGAAAGTAAACCCCATTTTCTTCATTGTCATAATCTTCTATTGATTTTATCTGTTTTGGATTTTTGCAATCTTCATCAACTACAACATCAATGCTTTCAACAATTTATCCAAATCTTTTGTTATAACACTTATATCCTTTACTTTTGGAAGAATAACCAAGAAGAATACCTTCATCTACTCTGGGTTCAAACTTACCAAGTTTTTCATCAGTCCTTTTGATATAACATTTGCTTCCAAAAACTTTAAAGTATTTTACAGTAGGAGTCTTACCATACCAAAGTTCATGTGGAGTTTGAGTGTTGTTTACCCGAACATTTTCTTGGTTGAGAATAGTTATGGCAACGAATGCAGCTTTGACCCATAAGGTTGCAGGAGTTCCAGATTCATATAGAATAGCTCAAGCCATTTGTTGAACATTTCTATTCATTCTTTCTACCACTCCATTTTGCTGAGGAGTCCTTGCGGTGGAGAATTGCCTTTTTATTCCATGTTGTTCACAAAAGTCAAAGAATTCATCCAAGGTAAATTCCCCTCCTCGATCAGATCTGAGGCATTTGATTTTTTGATCTGATTCATTTTCAACCAAAGCTTTGAAGGCTTGGAACTTTTCAAATGCTTCATCTTTATGCTTTATAAGACCTATCCAACACATTCTGGAAAATTCATCAATGAACAAAATAAAGTATTCTTCTCCACGAGGTGACTTTTTCCTTGATGGTCCACATAAATTAGTATGGACAAGTTCAAGAGGCTTACTAGTTGATCCTTCCTTTTCCATGAAGTGAAATCTAGTTTTCTTGCCGATTTGGCATGGTTTGCCTATTATATTTTTTGGGATGCTGATATCTGGAAGATCACGAATAGCCTTGAATCTACATGATTTTCTTATTTGAGAAAAGCTTAGATGTCCCAATATTATATGCCACAGCCAGTTTTCATCATTTTTGCTTAGATAGCACTGTTGTTGTCCTCCCTTGAGTATGTATAAGTTGTTTTGCTTTCTTGTACCTTTGATCATGGTCTCTCCTGTATCAAACTCACGAAAAACACATCTGTTTGATAGAAACACCACTTAATTTCCTTGATCACACATTTGACTGACACTCAACAGGTTATGCTTTAAACTGTCTGCATACAAAACATTTCTAGCTTTAACATTTTCTTTCAAGAAAACAGAGCCTTTACCTTTTATGACAACAGGAGTGTCATTTCCAAATGAGACATTCTTTTCCTTTTCTAAGGCATTATATAAGTGAAGTTTTTCTTTGTCACCTATCATGTGTTTTGAGCATCCACTTTCGATGTACCACTAATTTTCTTGTCCTTTTGCATACAAGGCCATACCACATATTTCAGTTTGAGATTCTTTCCTTCTCCATATATTGGGATTTAATGGAGTTTGCTCCTTTTGATATGTTTCATGAAATTTGCTCTTGCATTCAGATTCTTCATGACCAAAGTTGTTATAGATTGAGCATTCTATTTCATTTTCAAGAAGAGAAAAGTTATTATAGGAACTTTTCTTGAACCTTGTTACATTCCTTTGATTTCGTGCTTCTCTAGTCATGATGGTTTTGTATGCAACAAAATGAGTAGCTTTATGTCCAAAATTATGACATGAAAAACATTGCCCATTAAATAAGTTCCTGCGACTATCGAATCTATTGACTTGGTGATTATAGTTTCTATTGATATTCATCTTTGGAGAAAATTGAGTATGATTACGTGAGGTTGGTTGTGGCTTCTATTCATCCTTGGAGTAAATTGAGTCTGATTTACCTGGTGATCTTCTTTATGCCTTTGTTGATGATTGTCATACTGTTCACTGGTCTTTTATGCATCAAGATAGCTTTTGGTGGAGGTTGACGACTTCTGTGATTGAGATGCTTCTTCAGTATATCCAATACCTGTCTTTATCAGAGGAGAATGCTGAACTTTGATAATTTCATTTAAAGTTTCTGATCCTTTAGCAAATCTAAGATTTAGAGATTTCATTTTCTCAAGATCATTTCTTAGACCCACAATTTCACATTCTAGTTTTTCATTGTGTTTTTCTTTTTCAGCAAGTTGGTATGTTGAGGTATCTATAATCATATTCTTTTCTTCTAAACAGATTTTGATATTAGATATTTCTTCATGAAGGTCTTCCTCTTCTAAAGCATCCCAAAAATTATCATCGTCATAAGCCATAAGAAGTCTGTGATCTTGTCCAATTTCATCTTCATCACTATTAGATAAACTATCACTATCTTCATGAGTATAGTAACTCCTTTTATTCACAACTCGTTTTCTATTCCCTTTTTCATATTCCTTTCCTTTTTCAAAATTATCATTATGAGTACATCTGGCAGCATAATGATCGACTCTGCCACAAGAAAATAATTTGAAGGGTAACTTACCTCTAAACCTTCCAGAACCCCGTTGAAGCTTTTTGACAAAGTTTACCTCATCTTCTTGTTCTAAAATATGTCCTGATTCATTGTGTTCTTCCTTTCCTTTTGCTGAAGCTTTGAACACGACTTCTCTCATATCTGATGGTCCTCCTTTTCTCATCTCAAAGGTAGTTAAGATTCCGTGAAGCTGCGTCATAGTGATATTCTGCAGATCTTGTTTTTCTTCTATGGCGGACACTTTGGATTCAAATTTAGCAGTCAAGGATCTCAATACTTTCTCAACTAAGGTAACTTCCTTAATTTCTTCACCCAGATTCTTCATACAATTGACAACCTCATCTATACGTAGGAAGTAACTAGCTATGCTTTCATCACTCTGCATCTTAAGAGTTTCATACTGAATTTTGAGAGTTTGAAGCTTAGCACATTTTACCTGAGAGTCTCCTTCATAGCTCAAAACGATTTTGTCCCATATTTCTTTGGCTATTTGGAGCTGCATGACTTTGACAGAATCTAATTGTGACAGACTTCCCAATAAAGTATTGACAGCTTTGGCATTGGTTTCATATTGCTTTTTACCCACCGTATCTGTAGGAATTGTTGTTGGAAATGTATATCCTCCTTCCACAATTTCCTAGACATCTATTCCAAGCGATTGTAGATAGGTTGTGGTTCTTATTTTCCAATAGACAAAGTTGCTCCCATCGAAGATTGGCAGTCTAATGGATCCCATGCTTTCTTGATTAGTCATGTTGATGGATCTCCCTTCAAGCGATCAAGCTTCTTCTGAAGGACCTGCTCTGATACCAATTGTTGGAAATAATACTGAGAGGGGGGTGAATCAGTATTATCAAATCTATAATTTTATTTCCCAAATAGATTTATATACGCTACTTCAGCTAAGTGAACTAGCGTGTACACACGACTGTACTTAAAGCAACCAACGTATATGCAGAGAACTTTTGATTTAGATAATTTATCATGTATTGAGCTTTAACCAGTATATCAGAGATGCATTATACAGTGCAAAATAAAGCATCACACATAAGAAACACACATGAACACCAAGATATAAGGTGGAAACCCAATGTGGGTAAAAACCACCTGTTGTTGTCGTCTCTGTCTTCTTTTAATAATAAGAAAATCTATTTACAATCTTATACTGGTGCAGACTCGTACCAATACGTAGGAACCCACCTAAAAAAGGCTACAACTTTCTCTCGTTCTCCAGCTACTACTGGAAGGGAGCTACAACCCCCTAGCTATTATACTAGCCAATATGTTTACTAGTACGTAGGTGCCAGCCTACAGAAAACTCCACTCTTCCACCAGGGACCACGTTTCATGAATTTTCAGACTGGATATTCCTCAAACACAACTTCACAATCTAAAGGCCACGATTCATCTTGTTTTCATACTGGACCCATCAACAACATTGAAACTCAGAACATCATAACTGCAATACAACCATCACATACATCTGCATCAACCAATCACTGAAACTCAATCATTAATTTCGGAATCAACCACAAATGAATCAATCAATCACTGACAACCCATCATCACTGAAGCAAATCACAATCAATCAATCTAATCATTCAGGTCACTGTTACCAGAATACGGTCATCAGAACAGAACCCAGAACTCTGCAACAGCAAACAGAGACTACTGAAACTTTAAACATCATGCTTCATAAGGTATACACTACTTCCATGTGTCGAACCAACGTGTATACACACTTTTACCAAAGGGAACCAATGTACAGATATGCAAATTCCAATTTATGATGTATATGCTACTTTGATATGCTGAACTAGTGTGCATACGCTCTTTTACTAAAGCGAACCTGCGTATAGATCTGTAAATTCTAACTTAAAACATCACAACTATTCCAGACTTCATTCATACCCAAATCATCACATTTACAGAATAAAACATGCGTCAATATTCAGATCTAGACTGTTCAAGATAAAACCACATAATGAGAATACTTTTAAGCCTTTATGATCCGAGTCCATCAACCTTCATCAGCCATATAGGTGCCTCCTTAGATTAGATCAAGAAAACCATCAGAATCTCATTAACCTGCATATATGATCCAACACCTCATAAGATATTCAAAATAATTGCACACATGGCCTAATGATCTTCTCCTCCTTATATAGTTTTAGGCATTTCTCAATACTATGGACCAAAACTACTTAGGACCAATACCTTGGACCAAATGCCTTGGACCAATTACCTTGGGTCAAATACCTTGGACCAAAAAACTTTGTTTTCCAAGATATACATGTTTTTCCTTCTGTGAAATTGTGTGTGTACGTATACGATCCTTTTGTTTAGTAAACTTGCGTGTATATGCAGCTTGGACAAGGTGAACCTACGTATACCTCTCCTTCTTCATTCTTTGTAGTTTGATATGTAATTCTTTGACCTGTTGCATTGTGAGATTTCATCTGAGTGAGTTTCCATCAAGGACAACACTTGTATCATAATGCCAACAGACACTTGTCTCCAAGTGCGACACTTAGCATATATCTTTACAATACATGTGTCAACTACAAGGAGAAAGTGAACAATGCCCCTTGGAATGTATCCAACACATGTCCCTATGATAGATAGGATCTGCTAATCCCAAAGAATGTACCGGAGCTACCTTTTATAGGTGTGCTGCCTCTTATAGGTGTCTCACAACTACCTTTTCACAAAGGATGACACTTCCCCTAACAAAAGACGTCTCTTTGGATTTCTCTAGAAAGGAACTTTAAAACTTAGAGAATAAGTATAAGATCACTTTAACAACTCAAAATGACAGTTCAAATGATCAAAGGGAGGTTCAAAATTTTGAATATAGGAAAAAATTACAGAGTGGTGTAGCAGTGATAAGACAAATATTACAAAACCTCAAAATCATATTTGAAAATCATGCCAAATGGGAATATATGTTCGAACTTCATTCAATATAAAGGATAAGTTGTCAATTAGTAATCCTCTTAAATTATTACATATGCATATGTGTGTTCCTTCCATAACAAAAGAACCTAAAGGGAAAAAAAATTATTGGTAATTGATGATTGTTCTACATTGAGATGGGTAGCATTCCTTAGAAACAAGTTTGAAGAATTTGATAATTTCAAAATCATCAAGGAAATAGAAGAAAATAAAACAAGGTGCAAGATAAAGAATATAAGGTCAAACAGAGGAGGTGAATTTACATCAGACGAGTTTACAAACTTTTGTGATGAACTTGGTATAAAATGAAGTCTACTATCTCTAAAAAGCAAATGATATAAAATAAATCTATCTTGATTAGGAAGATGTAGATCTAGTCCCAACCAAGATAAAGATAATTAAATGAATGGGGATTTAACCTGCCCATTTTATGATGAATAACGGACTATAGAAAAATTTATAACAACTGATATAATGAATGCATGACATGCTTTGTTTGGAGAATTTAAAACAAAATTGATGTGTCATCAAAACTACGGAAAAGTTCACTTAATTCTAATGACAATTAAATCATTTTAAATACATATTTATGAGTAAGTAGTTACTTAAAAAATTGATTTAAGCACATGATCAAAGTGAAAATTTACAACATATCCATGAGACTAATGAATTATATATTTAATCCACAAGGAAATCTTCTTCATATTAAACAAAAGTGCACAATATGAAAAATTTACATAGATCTTCCATCAAAAAATAAAATTTGCATTTCAGAAAAGTATTTAAATACAAATTGATGAAACCTAGTCTCTTTACTCTATTTATCTAATATCTCCAACTATCCTTTCAAAATAATCAACTTTGCTAGCAAGAAGAAGAATTACAAAAGTGCAAACTCTGCCTCACCAACAAAGAATTATGAAAATAAAACCCCTAATAACCCAGATATGAGTTTTTCCCTTATCTACACCTCAATTTCTCATTACAAAAGTATGTAGAGCCTCTAATTTGTAGAGAAGAGGAATACATTCCTCCTAATCAAAACTAATATTTAATAATTTACAAAAAATTCCAAAAATGGATAGTTGTTGGAATTGGTTAAGATCCACCAAATTTGAAGCTTGAAATATTCATTTTCTTTATTACTGGTGCAACACGATTGCTCCAAAATACCTTAAATTCAACCTATCCATCATATCTCCTATAAAAAATCAATCAAAATTAGATAAAATTAATTAATTTTGCACATGAAAATCAAAGTGCCAAACATCGGGAAAACAAACTTTCAAACTAAAATGTGATTAATAAAAAATGGTATTTCCGTTGATCTTTGTAATGATCTATTTGGCCCAAGGATGTTTCCTTCGAATGAATTTACAATAAAAAAAACTTTTAGCAAATCTAATTCCAAAACTAAACTCAAAAAATTAGTTTTTTTTGTTACAGATTTGAAGATCTATTTTCTGCTAAATTTTATGGATAGTTACTGACAAAATCTAATCATGAAACAACCCCAAAAATATTCTCCATTATTTTATCTTTTCAACAATCCATCCTGGACCTCATTTGGTTGAGTAAAACTTAACTTATGAGCCTCCAAAATCTGGGTGTTAAAACTGCCAATATGTTGGAAAATGCCTACCTAGGAAAGATTTGGATATTTTATTAAAATTCTAATTTAAACTCTATATGTAAAATTTAATAACCAAATAATTTAAATTAAATAATTATTAAACAAAAAATATTAATATATACAAATTATATATATATATATATATATATATATATATATATATATATATATATATATATATATATATATATATGAATGATAAAGAGAACTAGAATATCAAACAATAACTGTTCGAGTACCCTATGTCACATCAAGGATTCCTCAAAATACTAGGAGAAGGATGGTACTGATGTGCAAACGCCTAGAGACTTCCTTAGATTGACAATTGTGTTGGAAAATCTTGCCATGGTCCCTCTCTCCCGCGAGGTCTACGCCCACCTGTCCCTTTAGCTCTGTAAGACTCCTTCTCCACCTCCTAACCCCTATACTTCCCATGCTTCCCTTCCCTCCCCTCCTCTCGGCTCTGTGCCCCCCAAGGTTCTCCTGTTGCTATTTATTCCCCCCTTACCCCTCTCCTTCCCGTCATTTCCTCTGCTTTCTAGCCCTCCCATATTTCCCCTGTTCTCTGGTTGTTCTGGCTCTCTACTCCCTCTGTCTTCCTCATAGCCCCAAAGCGATGTTCTAGCGTGGATTCTAGTCAGGGATGTGGGCGCGGTAGAGAAGTCTCTCGTTGGGATTCTCTGGGTTCTACCCCACTACCCGTGCAGAGTCCTCCAGGAGGCGTGTACCTCTGAACTTTGTGGCTGCTCTTAACCCTAAAACCCTAGAGCGTATAGACAACCTTGAAGCTCAAGCTAGATCTCTTCAAAGAGTGGTCCCTTCAGAGGAAATTGATGCATATTTCGCATGGATCCTCGACCCGACTCTCACCAGAGTGAGAGAGAATATTTAAGCATGCACTATATAAATTTGGTGGCAGATGAAAGCCATCATGGGTCTAGCTTTGCAAGAGTAGGAGGATCGTTCAAAGGCAGTCGAAAGACAAATAGATAGTCTTACAGAAAATTTTGTGATTTTTGTTGACATGGTCCACCATTCCCGCTTCATAACTCATGACTCTCTGCAATATACTGTTATTAGGAAGAAATCCATGGCGAAATTCCACTGGGCTGCCAATGTGTCGCCAAGCATAAAGAAAGATATCGTTGGTGCCTCCTCAAGCCAACTAAACACCACTGTGCCGCAGGAGGGGAGTAATCAAGAAACTCCCATCAGTTTGGATGACGACCTAATTGCTACCAATATGGAATGAAAGCAACAAGTTCTCTTTTGTGTTATTCCCCCAACGGATGTCATATTGTTGTCGACCTCGCAATCTGAGAAATAAATGTCCCCAACTTTGTCTATCTAGTCGCGACTAAGTCCTTTAATCTCCTTTTTGAGTCTTTTGTAAAGAGGGTTCCTGAATGTTTCTTGGATACTAAGTTCTATAACTACCATAGTATTTAGAACCCAATTTTAGTAAAGTTGTGTTGTAGTGTGAGCAATTCAGAAACTAGAACAGACAGTTTTGTTGGCTCTTGTGTAGGGGTCTCTGTCCTGCACAACCCAATCCATGTAATTCTATCTTCTTATAGTAATATATTCTATATTATTCATAAAAAAAAAAAACAAATAGTATTAGTTACATATTGAAATTAATTAAATTTACAAAAATAAAAATAATATACATTTTGTACATTTTAAGCCTAGGCAGTGAAAATTAACTGAACTTTGAATAAGTGCCATTTGCAAATCATAAATCCAAATGAGATGAAATGAGAACCAATGGAAAGTATGAAGCACACAAAATGAAGCAATCAAAACAGAAAACCGAGAAAAATGAAAATCCCACAAAAATTCAAAAATGAAATTGTTAAAAGGGTGATATGACCAAAATTAATGGAGGGTCCACATAAAAGTTTCAAAAAAATTATGGGGGATGTTGTGGCCACAACAATGGCAACACATGGGGAAGAAGGAATTTTCTTTGGTTAAAAAAAATGATAGGACCAAACTTTACCAAAAGATCGAAAAGATAGATTTCCAAAACTTTCCTGTACATAATACCATTCTTGAAAAGGTCCCACATAAGAGAGAAACATCGTAAAATAAACTCTAAAATATGAAAGTATTTGAATGTTCCAATCCCAAGGCATTGAATCTGAATATAGGAAATATTATTATCTTTTAATTCACTTTATTATTAGATAGAAAAGGGTTTAGCCATGGGGTTTTAATATAGCATACATATATCGAGTATAGATTACCTCTCTTTCCCAACATTGTTTCGCTACTAGCGAGCATCCATAGCCCCAACTAAGGTATCTCTCTACCATACAACCATGGCCCCGCTACTAGCGAATGTCCATAGCCCCAGCAGGTTTACTTGTACTTCCCACACATATGTGCTTTCAACTCCCTTATGCACCACCCTTTTGATCAACTTTAAAATAGAGAATTTATTTTTTCAATTGGGTGAAGAGAGTGGGGTGATACAAGAGGTGTTGTATTTAAAGATAATATATGCAATACTAGTTGAGGTTGACCCCATTAGTTTTCTCTTCATCTACCCAAGTAGAAGATTTTAAAGTGTGGAGGGGTACGGGAGGGATTCAAAGGAAAAGGATGGAGACAACTCATTTCTTTATAAAGATGAGTTTATTCCACTTGAATCATAACTCAATGTTACCCATGATCATGGTTAATACACAAGAAAATTGAAAACTGAGTATGGATGAATTTTGGGTAAATATAATCCCATTGTATAGAGAGAGTGAAGATTTCCCCATGTATTCTGACCAATGTTGGGTGAGAAAAAATTTCCATATAAAGCTTGGTAATATCACTAGAACCAATCCAAAGCAAAAGTGAAATTAATACACAAGAGAAGCATCGCAAATAGAAAATAAAAATTAAAACCATAAAGGAAAGATAAAAGCAAAGGCATAATGAAGGAAACCTCAACAATATTATTTAAATGTCTCAACAAAAGAAGAAGTATAAAGAAGAAAATACATGTTTTCTTAAGTTGATATTTTGATTGATTAAGTCTTGCAGAGTTATAGATAATCAAGCTTCTATTAAAACAAAAACTAAATAATTCTAGATAGTAGTTATGACGGAGAGTAAATCCAATAAGAAGTTTCTCCCCTTAAAAACGTTTTGTTCTGACAGTAAGCCTACATGAAAACATTGTAATGGTTTTCCAATAAAAATAAGGCTTATGAAATGAACAAGAGGTTTAAAGACTTCTTGATTTAGCTATTTGCAATTTGATCAACATCATAACTGCTTTCCAAAGCTCAAAAATAATCAAAGTGAGGAGAGAGAATGCCTGAGCAAGAAAGGGTGAAAAGTTTTCAAAGTGATCCTTAAAGATCTTTAAAAATAGATCTTTAGATCAGCAAACAGTAAAACAAAGCTGAAACAAAAAGTGTAAAGAAAATGAAGACAAATGAAAATGGGCATATGAGACTTACCTTAAAGAATTTCACTAAGGTTTACCTGAAAGATGTCAAATTTCTCCAAAAAGGTAACTTCTTCTTTTAATTAAGATAAGAAGTATGAAGAAGTTGCATTCTATGAAGTTTTTATTTGCCCAAAAATCATCACTTATTGAATCTAAACTAGAGCTGGCGCAAGACTAGAAGAATACTGACTCAAGTTCAAGGATTTGGCAGTAAATAAAAATCATCAGAAATGAAAATGAAAATGTGCTTCATTTTGAATTGGAGTAACAATTATTCCCCTTGTCTCTTTCTATTTTATACCATCCCCAAAATATCCATAAAATCCCACGAGATCAATCCAAAATCTGAACCAATGCAACAATGGTTTAAGCTTTGCATGATAAGCATTAAAATTGAGACATATAAATGTAATCAAGATACATAGAATCCTCATTTAACCTTCAGCTATTACCTTTGCATTGACATAATGACTACTTAGGTGTGTCCCAAAAAAAATGAAGGGTGCATGATAAAAAATGGTCGGGATGATGAAATCCAGGATGGAGAGAAAAAGAGAAAATGGATGGGCACCCAGTAGTAAAGCAAGAACAACAAAACAAGTGATCCATAGGTTATGATAGCCTAGAAGGTTGGAGCCCAATATATAGATAGAATAAAGTTATAGTTATTAGAGGTGTGGGCTCAGTAAAGAGGAGAGAAGAGTACCTAGAGCCTAGATGCTTGGAGGAAGTTATGAATCGTAATTTGGAAAAAGTTATGGGCTTTTGTGCTCACGGGCTATTGAAGCGGAGTGGGGACCATCATTTTAAGTATAACGCAATTTAAAAGTATATTATAAGAGTATACACAAATAAAACATGTGATGGCATGGAGCTTGGATGCCCATAAACTTTTGGAATTAGATTTTACGAGGTTATGGGCTTCTGGGCACCAGGGTAGCATGAAAAGTAGAAATGAATGCAGAAAAAGGTATGGAGAAACAGTAGACAAAAGAGGAATCCATGTGGGCATGGTAGATAATCCAGATCATTAAGTAATCAATGAGTTGGCTAGGGGCTTATAAACAATATAAAACTAAAATGAAAGTTATGATATGATTATGTCTAGGACAACGGTAAAATGTTTGACTCAGAAAAGCTTTAGAAAAATGAAAAATTTCAGCAAGAGCAGAGTTATAACCATCGATAGGCATAGTTTTACAATTGTTGCCAGATTGTTTGTGATTTTCCTATGCTTGTAGACCCTTTCTTTAATTCTCTACTTAAAATGTGAGAAGCTACAAGCCTATGATAAATTTAAACAAAAAGGAGCCAAACATTTCATGTCAACTACGTCGAGAAAAGACGAAAAATATGATTATGATTTCATGATTTCATTTGTAGATTAGTACAGAAAAGGAGCTATAACGTAAAGAACATATACAGAGCATAAAGATAGAAATTCCGATGAGGAAAAAAAAAACTTCCTTTAACATTTGTGACTTGGAAAATGCTAGTTCCTCGCTTTATTCTAAAGCTAATTAATTTACTCACAAAATAAAGTCTTTGAATCGAGTGAATGAAGACTTGCAAAAAAAGTACAAATGAGAAATAAAATGACTAAAACAGAAAACAAAGTTGAAATGAAAACTAACAACAAATGAGGATGAACACGCATATGCATACTTGGAAGACTCCGATAGCAAGCTTACTTCATAAACCTCAACCCTCTCTCGTGTATTTTCTCAAAATTTGCATATGTTCAAAATCATATCCTTATTCAATCTAAATTAAATGTTATGTGATAATCCATCAGATGGTACCCACATTTATATTGAGGGATAGGAGTGTTAAAATCTACCATTTAGAAATTCTTGTGAATCAAAAGAACCTAGATTTAGTGATTCTTTGGAACTTCACCATTCATGATTTTTTTTCAAATAGAAATTTCAACAATGTGGTGAAGCTTTCAAAAGGAGGATAATCAAACACATCAAAAGTGTGTATGATCTAAAGATATCAGATGATTGATATTCTTTAAGCCACTCTTTGCTAAGAAATGAAGGGGATACCAAGGGAAAGATTTAGGTTCATTACCAATTATTGAAAATATTCAATATTGAAAGAAATACAAACAAGAAAGCAATCTAAATTTAAACTAATCTATTCCTAATCCTAATCTAAAGAGCGGACTAAAATTAGGTTAAATCATACTTCCAATGTAACCATTCAAGAATTTTATTTTCTATAGAAACAAACACATCAAACATTAGTAACAAAAGTGTCCAAATCTAGTGTAAAATTCCTCTAGAGACTCATCTTCATGCATGAAAAGATTTTCCATTTCAAAACACAAATATTTGTAATTATAATTTTGATGGGATGATATAATACCTTCATAAATGATTCCCATGAATGTATTGATTCACTTGGAAGTGTTTTGAACCATTTGCAAATTTGTCCTTAAAATGTGAGAGTAAACAACCTGCAGTTTTCACTATCATTAGTAATATCAAAAGATTCACATTTATCCAAAAACCGATAAAGATGATCCAAAGAAGAAATTTTACTCTTACTATTATACTTCAAATTAGATAAGGATTCATGCTAATTCTTGGGCATGCCATTGGTACGTTTGAATGAGCTAAAGGCATGACCCAAATTAGGAATGCATATAGGAGCCATGGTTAGTTAAAAAAAGCTTCCAAAACAAGACTCCACAAAGATAATCAATCTATGGCCCTCCTTCTAGTGCCAAAAATGTTGATGGCCAAAAATGATCTCATCAACATGTAAGGGAGACCACCCGATCAGGGTACCAACTAAGCCCTTGTCCATCATAATGGCTCTGATTGGTTCTATTGGGTTTAATTACCCCCTCTCTCCCTATTGACTTGTGGTGTTTCTAATTAATAACCAACAAAAAGAGAGAAACCAAACTTACCTTCTTGTTGCATACTTGCAAGAAAGTAGTCCTCAAGTTGAATTGAGGGCTCAACCAAGCCACACTATAGTTTTCCCCTTGTGTAAGTGGACTTCTAAAATTCAATGATTAAATCTAAATTCAAACCTACTTTAAGATGCAAGTGATAGAAAATAAATTGATTTCTATTAGGAAGATGTAGATCTAGTCCCAACCGAGAGAAAGGTAATTAAATGAATGAAGATTTAACATGCCAATTTTATGATGAATATCAGATTGAAGAAAAAGTTGTAATAGTTGATATAGTTAATGCATGACATACTTTATTTGAATATTTTAAAACAAAATTGATACATCATCAAAACTAGGAAAAAATTCACTTAATTCCAATGACAAATAAATTGATTTAAATGACATATTTCTGAGTAAATAGTTATTCGGAAACCCAATTTAAGCACATGAGGAAAGTAACAATTTACAACATATCCATTATACTAATGAATTAGATAGCTAACCCAAAATACAAGAATCTTCGTATCAAACAAAAGTGCGCAATATGAAAAATTTAACAGATCTTCCATCAAAAAATAAAATTTTCATTTCAAAAGAATATTTAAATAAAAATTGATGAAACTTGGTTTCTCTACTATGTTTCTCCAAATATCTCCAAAAATATTTTCAAAATAATTAGCTTTCCCAGCAAGAAGAAGAATTACAAAAGTGCAAACTCCGCCTCACCAACAAAGATTGAATTCTGAAAAGAAAACCCCCAATAACCCAAATATGATTTTTTTCCGTATCTGCATCTCAAATTTTCATCACAAAAGTTCTTAGAGCCTTTAAGTTGCAAAGAAGAGGAACCCCTTCCTCCTCCTCAAAATTGATATTTAATAATTTAATAAAATCTTCAAAAATAAAGAGATGTTGGAATTTGTTAAGATCCATCAAATTTGGAGCTTGAAATCTTCATTTTCTTTCTTGCTAATACAATATCATTGCTCCAAAATACCTTAGTTTCAACCTATCCAACATATCTCTCGTAAAAAACCAACCAAAATTCAAATAAAATGAATTAATTTTTCACATAAAAATCAAAGTGCCAAAAATTGGGGAAACAAGCTTTCTAACTAAAATGCAATTAAATAAATAAAAATAAAAATAAATTTGAGCTTCTCATTGATCTTTGTAATGATCTCTTTGGCCCAAGGAGGATGTCATCGAATGAATTTGCAACAAAAAAACTTTTAGCAAATCTAATTCCAAAACTAAAGAAAATTAGTTCTTTTTTGTACAAATTTGGAGCTCTATTTTCTGCGAAATTTTAGGCATAGTAAATAATCGAATCTGGTCATGCAACCACTCCAAAATTATTCTCCATTGTTTTAGCTTTTCAACGAGCCCTCTTGAACCTCATTTCGCTGAGTAAAATGAAACTTATGAGTCTCCAAATTTTGGGTGACAAAACTGAGAATGTGTTCGAAAATGTATGCCCAGGCAAAATTTAAATATTTTATTAAAATTCTAATTTAAACTATATATACAGATTTTAATTAATTTAATAAAAAATAATTTAAATTAAACAATTATTAAACAAATTTATTAATATATACAAATTAAATTAGAATATATATATATATATATATAATTACAAAAATAAATTATTTAAAATAATAATAAAAATATTTTTTATTAACCAAAACGTGGCTACTTTGGGTTGATAAATAAGCAATGGGAGTTTATTATTAATGGAAGAGAGGGGAGGTATAAAGAGCCCCAAGGGGTTAAGGAAAGAGTGAGTAGGAGAGAGCCCGGGGCCTAGGATACTTAAAGAGGGAGTCGGGTAATGGATAAGGGGAGGAGCTGAGCTCCACATGGAGTGGGACTTTCCATTCTCATATATATATAATTATAATTTTGTAATTATTTTCCTTTATGCAAATAGAAAGAATTATGTGCCTTTTATATGGTGTGAGGGCCCTAAGCCCGGGTGCCTATAGCTTTTTGAAATTAAATTTAAATTCTCTTCGGGATGCAAGGCATTGGGCATTGCATTATATATTTAAATTACGTTTTTAAATACATGAAAATGTTTTTTAATGTATATTTTTTAATATACGATTTCATATATACAAGTTTTGAATCCGGTAAATTAAATAATAATTAATTATAAATAAACTAATTAAAAATTAGTTATTTAAAAATTAATTTAATTAATCTAGATTAATTAAGGAAATTATAAAATAATATAATTTATATATTGAAATTAATTAAATTTAATAATAATAATAATAATACACATTTTGTACATATTTAAGTTTAGATGGTGAAATTTAACCGAACTTTGAATAAGTGCTATTTGCAAACCATAAGTCCAAACGAGAATCAATGGAAATTTAATGATGAAATAAACACAATGAAGTAATCAAAATGGAAAACCGAGAAAAATGAAAATCACGCAAAATTCAAAAACCAAAACATTAAATGGGTGATATGACCAAATTTATATAGATAATTTATATAGAGGGTCCCCATAAAAGTTTCAAAAATATTATGTGGGAGGTTGTGGCCACAACAGAATGTCATAGGTACAAAATAGGCATTCAAAAATAAGATGAATGATCAAGGACATATTATTATAAATAAAGGAGGACTTGTATGCAAGGGTTACTCACAGGTAGAAGGACTCGACTATGAAGAAATTTTTTCTCCAATGGCAAGGTTAGAGTCAATCAGAATGTTTCTTACCTTTGTTTTTAATAATTACATCAAAGTTTGCCAAATGGATGTAAATCCTACTTTTCTAAATGGAGAACTTGAGGAAGACATCGATATAGAAAAACCTAAAGGCTTTTTATTATTAGATTATCCTAATCATACATGCAGTTTAAAGAAGGCACTATATGGACTTAAAAGATCACCATAGGCATGGTACTTTAGGTTGGACAATTACCTTCAAAACAAAAGTTTCAAGAGAGGTGCAACTGATAGTAACTTGTACATAAAGGCCAATGAAGATGAACTCCTAATTGTGGTGGTGTATGTAGATGATATTATGTTTGGAAGCAACAAAGACAATTTAGTGCAATGATTTTCTAACGAGATGAAGTCTAAGTTCGAGATGTCAATGATTGGAGAAATTTCATTTTACCTAGGGCTGCAAATTTTACAAAAGTTAGAAGGTATATTCATTTCTCAAGAGAAGTATCTAAAGGATATGTTGAAGAAGTTCAAAATGGAAGATTGTAAACCTGTCTCAACCCCCATGACAGTTGGATGCAAGTTGTGTGCAGATGATGAATCACTTGATGTTGATCAGAATATTTACAAGTCTATGATAGGTGATTTAATATATCTAACAACTTCTAGACCAGATATAATGATGGTAGTGATATTGGTGGCAAGATATTGATCATCCCCTAAATAAAGCCATGTACTAGCAACAAAAAGGATATTTAGATATTTGAAAGGAACTAAAGAGTATGGACTATGGTACCCAAAAGAAAAGGACTTCACATTGACAACATACACAAATGCACACTGGGCTAGTTGTAAAGATGACAGGAAGAGTACAAGTTGTTGCGTGTTCTACTTAGGAGAATCATTGGTTGCATGTTTAAGCAAAAATCAATCCTCATTATCTCTATCTACAATAGAAGTTGAATATATAACAACTATATCTTATTTCACACAAGTTCTATGGATGAAACAGACTCTAAAAGATATGAAGGTAACCTTCAGTGAACAAATATCTATTAATTGTGACAACATTAGTGCAATAAGCATCTTAAAAAACCCAGTGCTTCATTCAAAGGCTAAACACATATCTATAAAGTATCACTTATGTTAGAAATTGTAATTACTCCCGCTTGCTAGAGTTGGATAAATTTAAGAGAGTTATTTAAATGAGTTAAGTCGAGTGAGTTCAAGTTAAGTTATATTTTGGGATAAGTCAAATTTAGAGTGTGTGTGCATGTTGAGTTATTTTGAGCGAGTAGCTAGTCCAAAAAGCATAAATACTCGTCATAGGGTTCATTGTAAGAATCAAGTTTTGTGAGATTAATAAAAGAGCCACAACTCATGTTTTTCTATGTATGTTAAATTTCTTGTCTTTCCTCCTCTGTCTTTATATCAATTGGTATCAGAGCAAGGTTTAGCTAGGTTTCAGAGGGTCACCATATTCAAGAGGGGCAACTACAGTCTGCAAGAGTCTATAAGAAGATACGTTGTTGAGAATAGTTGTTAGCAGTTCTGGCCATAGTGTCACAGAATCGCTAGAGTCGTAGCTCGTTGTTAAGCTTAGTTGGAAAAATAAAAAACTGTGACAGAAAACCAACATTACCTATGGGTTATAACTCTTCCCTCTAGTGAAGGAATATTAATTTTAATTGTGATGGACCAATCCAAAGAACTGCAAGTCAACTAGTATGTTAAACATCTTGTGGTCAAGTGTCAAGGAGATAGTTTTTTTAGAAAAATCCATGTGGTAGTAAAGAGGTTTTTTGAAAAGGTTTTCCTTTAAGGGTTGAGAAATATATATGCAAGGTTTTTTTTTTTTTTGTAAGTATTTTTATTAAAAAAAACAAAGTGCATGGTATAAAGAAATTTCTCTAGGGTTTAGAAAAAAAGGAAAATTAAAAAAAAGGGATTTTTATTGGAACGTGAATTTAGGGCTTTGAAAAGGTTCGTCAATCTAAAAAAGCATTTTTGTGTTTTGTCAAGCATGATATTTTTTTGGGTGAAGATTGTGTCTTACGGGGGCACATATTAAAAATTGTATTTTTTTTCGGGGGCGATATGGATGAAAACCTCATGCAACCAAGAAAATAGTTATAAGACAAAGGAAATACAATAGTCATGGGTCAGAAAACGCAATTGAAGAATACTAAGAAAATGAATAAAAAATAAGAGGCAAAGATGGTTGTTGTGTTTAGAGAGATTCAAGACGGAGCCGAGGAACTAAGAAGTCTAGCAGAAGACAAAGAATAAATTGAGTTTGATTGGTGTAGCATGGATCTGCTACCACCTCCTATGTTTACTGACACCTTAGCTTTGAGTTTCATTCAACAAGAAATGGATGAAACGACTATGGGCAAGGTAGAAAAAGATACAACTTTCAAGGAAGCATGTAATATCTTGCAAGAAGAATTTGGTGCAAGGGGCAGTGACATGCAACAACAGGTTATGCCACAAGCAGAGAATTTAGCCGCGGATAGGAGAGTAGATGAGAAAGACTCTGAGAGGAAAATAGAGCTTGGAGAATCCCATACAAAAGTGCATGATGGTTTTAAAGACCATAAAATTGAAACATATTATTCAAGCATGCATATGGATGAATAATATGCAATAAAGATTGCAGAGAGAGAAGAAGAAGCCTTTGTATGTGAAACAGAGCAAGAGAATATAAATGATTAAGGACTCCATTGTAACGTGGATGGTGCAGATGATGGTGAATCCCACTGTGACAAAACACATGTGGATGATGAATGAAAAGTGAGATGTGAATTGGTGAATCTAGTTGCAGCTGATGGATTTGGTGAAGTCAAATTGTCAATGAAATTGACAATGAGCACATGCATGCTCAAATATCCCGCCATAGTGTCGATGAACATCATTTTGATGTTATGTGTGGTTTATTTTTTTAAATAGGGATTGATTGTGGCAATATGGTAAGTGTTGTGTTTGGTGAAGCATTGAAGGTTGAAGCTGCCACTATAGAAGCAAGATATGAAGTAGTTGAAAATTCTCATGAAGTCATGTGTGAACAAGAAACAACTGAGTCTAGCATATGTAAAGCTATCAATAGAGCAAAAAGTAGATTGGTGGATCCAACAATTAGAATTGTTGATGTTAAATTTGATGAAGAAACATTAATTGATAATGAGTGGTTGCACATGATGCAACAAAAATCTCTTATTGATATGTTGTTATTTGATGAGAGAATCTCATGTGTGTCTAGAAGCCAAGTGGAAGACAACCTGTTTGCAACAACAAAGGTTTGTAAAGGAGTGGAAGATAAGGCAAAGAAAGAAGAGGTAAAGCAGGAAGCTCTCATTGAAAAACATAAGTAGGAAGATCTCACTGAAGAGCATAAGCAGGGAGCTCTCACTAAAGAGCATAATGAAGATTTTTTGTAACCTTTATTTTGAGTGTGCAGAATACAAGAAAGAAGCAGTAGTACTTGATGATGAAAATAAGGGTATGGAAGTTTATGAAAATAAGGAAGAATGCATTAAAACCAGTTTTCAACAATGGAGTCAAGAAGAGATAAGATTCTGTTATCAAGAAATATGGAAAAAAGAAAGCCAGGAATATGAAGTGCGAGAAGCAGAGCAAAGAAGGCAGTTTGAAGATGAAATGTTGTGGCAGTAGTCCATGGTTGATAGAATATTTGAAGAGGAAGGTGTAGAAGACAAGATCAAACTTTGTTTCAGTACAAATTCAAGAAAAATCAAAGAAAAATTGTGGGAGAAACACTTCAAGAAATATGGAGCCTGCAACAAGAAAGCACAACTAAGAATGAAACAGTTTTGAGGATATAGAATCTAGAAGCAGAGAAAAAGAAAATGAAAATTTGTCAAAGTTTTGAGTCATTGTAAGCCTAGCTAAGACATAGACCAGCAGGCATGTTTGAGTGATAATTGATTCAATTTCTATTGTAAGCCTAGAAGGCAGAGTTAAGTCAAATTAAGTCATGTTTGAGTTATGTTGAATCATACAACCGCAATTAAGGGGGAGTGTTAGAAATTGTAATTACTCTTGCATGCCATATTTGGCTAAATTTAGGAGAGTCGATTAAATAATTCAAGTTGAGTGAGTTCAAGTTAAGTTATATTTTGGAAAAAATAAAATTTAGAGTGTGTGTGCATAAATACTTCGTCGGGTTCATTGTAAGAATCAAGTTTTGTGTGATCAATAGAGGAGCCGCAACTCATGTTTTTGTGTCTATGTTAAATTTTGTGTCTTTCCTCCTCTATCTTTCCATCAACTTCCTTAGAGAATAGGTGGATGAGAAAATAGTGAAGTTGGAATACATATCAACAAAAGAATAGATAACATGTATATTTACTAAGCCACTATCAAGAGAGTCATTCGAATATCTAAGGCACAAGTTGGGAATAGTCCCTGCTCCCTCTTTTCACTAGTTTGACTTCAAAGAGGAGCCTTAAAATATTCTATAGAATATGAAAACTAATGGACTATCTAAACGGGAGACTCTACAGAAGAAGGAAGAAATAAAGAAGAGAAACAAGAAGTATATAATGAATAGAAACAAAAAGAAAAGAAGAATGAAGCAATGTCTAAGTGTCAATACTTTAAGGAAACCAGAGAAGAAACATGAATGAAGACCAATTTGTACCTGTAGTAGTCCATCTTGAAGGATACCATCAACTTGTTCCATCATTCAGAATTTTATCCTTCGGTACAAAATTATGTACAAAAATGTTGTTTTCGCTACAAAAAACACCTCCAAAATTTTGCGTAGACTTGAATTTTGGAGCCTACTGTAGATCTTGTGATCAATCATTCCATAGTCACTTCTTGGTCCCTGATTCTTTTGAGCTCCCTTTTCTGATTAGAAGTGTTGAAGTCACTTTCTCACACATGCTCAATTCGTAACAAGTGCACGAGAGCATCTTTTACAAAAAATTGGACAAACATAACATGTTCCATCAAAAATGTTCTTTTGTGATGTCCAATCCATGTCAATAGTCAGTGTGCATTGACAATGACAACCTCTCACATTCTAGCTGCATTTGTACTTCCATTTCAGTGAGTTTTGAAAATTGTCACTTCCACGCACCTTTGTTTTCATGAGTGTCATTTTCATGTTTTCAATTGTCACCTTCACATTATTTCACTCTAATTAGTGTCACTTTCATGTTATCTTTGCTCTTGCATGTGTTAGTTTCACTATTGTTCACATATCACAAGAGTCATTCACTTTAGCAAAATTTGAATTTTTGCATGTTAGTTGTTGGAAAATGTATTTATGCTTGTTATGGTAGTTTCAAGGGGTTATCTTTGTGTGAATGAGTTGTTCTAACCATGTAAACATAATTCACACTCATTACAAAAGTTTTAAGAATTGTCGCACAAGTGTCGTCACAGTCATCACAAAGTGTACCTTTAGTGTCACACTTATCGTAAAGTCATCGTAAATTTGTCACATTAGGTTATTAACGTGTTCCAGATGATCTACATTGTTATTTCTTCAAAGTGTTTCAAGTGTGTGATCACATTCAAGTCATATCGTTGTTCACATCAGTCTCTTCATTCCCACACTTAGCCAATTTTTAGAAATTCCCCAGCAACCTAGCCTCATCTGGCTTTCATTAACTATGAACTATGTAGTTCCAACCCTCAAGTTGCATCTCTGTCCCTTGATACTGCACAATGCATAGTTCCTGCTTCCTAGGACTGTGAATTGTGTATTTCTATTGCTCAAGCCCGCCATTTGGCT
Source organism: Pinus tabuliformis (assembly GCA_031772625.1). NCBI lineage: Eukaryota > Viridiplantae > Streptophyta > Pinopsida > Pinales > Pinaceae > Pinus > Pinus tabuliformis. The sequence continues at coordinate 623,794,369 of CM062817.1, forward strand.
CCCATAATTGTGCAATCCAGCCCTCCAGCTTGGCCCCAACTACGCACTTCGCAATATTTGAGCTCAAGCTCAAACCATGAGCTCTTGAACTACACATATTCTCAATTAGTAGGCCTATGTTTCCTCCCAAAATAGTGCATTTGGATGAAACAGTGCAAAATTTCTTCAACCTGGCTCATTGACTCCCAAAACTGCGCAATTTCTCTCTTCTACCCAGTTAGTACTGCGCATTGCGTAGTCTCAAGGATCAAGCCTCAACCCCGAGCTCTTGAACTATGCCATTGTGTAATCACCTAGGATCCTCTATCCTCTGGCACTATGCAATATGTTGATCAAGTCCCCATCCCCTCAGCCTGTGACACTAAGCTCCCAAATTGCATAGTGTTCTTCCTCAGTCTAACCTGAATGCACATTGTGCAGACTCAAGGCTCAAGCTTCACCCCTGACTGCCTGGGATGCACGATTACGTAATTACTGAGCCTATTTCCATCCTGTCGCCTAGTTCTTACTTAGTTAGTGGATCAATATGCACCATCTTAGACTAGGGGTTTATCGAACTGATGTCATCTTGTCATGAGTGGATTGAATATGCATGTATCTACCAGGCTATGGAAATATGTTGAAGAAGGATATGGATAAGGAGGACATTCTATAAGACACATATGGATCTGAAGATATAACATGATCATCAAGTGAGAAGACGAAGGAACACCATACTATAATAGAAGATCAAGATAGAGATCACATGGAAGACTCCTCATCTTCAAGTCATAGGGAGGAGGAAGAAGAAGAACATGGACCATATTTTCAAGAAGATATGAAGAAAGAAGTGGTAAGAAGGACAACTTAGCACTGTCACATCATCATGTAGTCCATGTTATCAGTTTCATGTCATGTCCTATCATAAGTCGTCATATGTCACATCATTATTGTGGTTAATGTAATTACCTATTCAAAATCTATTGTAAAGTGGAATTCCAAGGGACACATTCAGAATATAAAGAGTCATGTAAGATCGAAAAGTCAGAGGAAGTAAAATAGTCATGAAGGTAGTCAAAGAGTCACAAGGAAGGTGAAGCATCACCTCCTGGTTATATATACATCCTCATTCTATGAGAAAATGACTTTTAACCTTGGCTCCTCCTGCAAGGCCATAGAGGGATAAGCTAGTTCTTTTGAGGAGCAACGAGTGGCTCCAACACTCCACTATTGGAGCTAGTGATGTTCATCATATACATGTGTCTTGGAACTTTTACTTAATAACAAATTCCTTCAAGGCCAACATGTCCTTCATGCATGGATTATGAATATTTGTAAGACTATTTTACGAATGTTTGTATTTCATGCTTTCTTTCATCTGTGCTAAAGTTGTTGAACTATTTCAATTAATTTAGTACTTATCTTATTGAGAATGTGTTGTAATGGTTTTTATCATTGTCCCATCCTTGTGGACTATTCCGCTCGATACCAGACAGAGATTTCTCATTGTTTGGTTGTAATGATCGTCACATATTTTGTGGACTATTCCATTGGATGTTAGACAAATCCTTATTGGTTGCGTGTGTCTCTACTAGGGTGGTACTATTATCTCTCTCTTAGAGGCTCACTTTACTCTTTCCCTCTGTATTAGAAGAAATTTGACACACCTACAACTGAACACTCACCAGACACGCCTTCTTTCTTTTCAAAGGCTCACACACATTCTTCTCTCTTGTTGATAGTTAGAGCCAAGGAAAATCTATAAGAATACATGGCAACCAGACTGATACTATGGATGGGGTTCCTATTCCAAATGATGTGAGGTCTAATTGGGACTTCACATCAGGGAGACCCCTTGGTTGATGGATTTCCAGCACCATCAACAATGGCGCTAAAAGGAGGCCAGATGACAAGTTGTTCCTGTTGAGTCTATTTTGAAACCTCTTATCTCAAATGGCTCATCCTCAAATCTTACTCCTAGTTTGTTTCTATAATTTAGCCATTTGTCAATTCTTAATCCCCGATGAGCCTCTCAATCACTTTTTTAGTTACAGTTTGATGGTGAGGATGGAACATCCATAATTGTAGACATTTATGAGTTTATTAAATTTTGTGAATCTTACAAAATCAATGATGAAGAGTTTGCTTGTGTGCTTTTCTTCCTCGCGCTTGGAGGTCGTGTTAATCAATGGTGTCATACCTTTCCACCCTCTTTCATCCATTCTTTCCATAATTTCCTCAAGGAGATTTATTAAGACTTTTATAGGTATGATTATTGAAGCCTGATGAATCAGTTGAGGATTTCTCTAATCAAGTCCTTCACCTTTTTTATGAATTTCCTAAAGAAGATGTGGATTGGGATTTCTTTAAAAAAATGTTTTAACATTTGGTTCATGTCTCTTTGCATGGTGAACCTAAACCCCTTAATGTTTCTACTTCCCCAACTCTTGTGAATCATGAGACACCTCTAATTTCAGAGGAGGAATTTACTACTCCTTTTGTTCTTTGTCCTCCTCCTTTTCTAGGTCTGATGAGGGTGCCTCTATGTGATGATAATAAAGTTCAGAAATCTGCAAATCAAATTCCTAAACCATCTTCTCATTCTTCTTCTGCTTTTCATGACTTAGATTCAATGGAGGAAATCCCAGAATGGCTCATAAAGCCCATGGTGAAGACTAACTTCCCAAATTGACAAGATGATGTTATTATTCATAACTCTAGCCTTGAATCTGATTTAGGATTTTGTTATCCTTTATCATCTACATTCCATGGCTCTTTGTACTGTGATCCACCATCTCACTCTGCCCCACCAGCTATTTTTTCACACTCTCTTGATTCTCGAGTTGTTGTTTCAAATTGTGATTAGATAAAAGGTAGTCACATTACACAAGTAGAGGAGAAAGAAGGTGAATATGCTTTCAATCATTCTTCTCTTTTTCAAAATCCTTCATGTCAAAAAAATGTGCTTCCATTCTTGGATGATTCTCAATCTGATAATCTTGGTAGTGAATCAAATTCAATCAATTCTTTCAATTAATATGTAGCTTTGGGAAAAAATCATTGTGATGATGATGAATTTGTTGATGTATGCAATCACAAATGCCCAGATGTGTCAACTGATCTTTTGGTTTCTCATGAAGATTGTAATGTAGATCCAGAATCTGATTCGGTCAAAGAAGATATGCTTATCAAAACTTCCTCTTCATATCACTATCCCTTGTGCTCTATCATTTGTGACGCATCTAATTGTGATGTAGGTACTCCATGCTCTTCAAGTCCTTCATCCAGTGAGTTAACTTCTCAATTGGTACAAGGTGGTGATATTATCCATGATGCAAATGAAAACAATCAAATCATTGAGAACTCTTCATGTCCCTCATCATCTCTTCTCTTACATGAAGACAACTCTTCAAATCAACTTACTCATGAAATTTCCCTGATTCATTCATCTTCGAATTTGCGATCAGAAAATTCTTTCGACTTGAGTAATCTAGTTGTTGAAGTTGAAATCCAGTCAAATCAGTGATAGAGATGGATACCATCTGATGAGAAGTGGTCTTATGAAACTATCTGTAGAAGTTATCCTCAAGCCATGCACAATCTAGTTCAATCTTCAAAATGTGATTTTACAATCCTGGAAAGTTTCGGTACTTGCCAGGGTGTCAAGGCAGTTCAAATTCCATTGATGGTTAGTTCAGGATCTAACAACTCTGGTAAGCCCCTTAGATTAAGTCAAATTTGGTTTCTCTCGTACAATCCTTCTCTTTGCATTGTTTCACTCGATGAAAATTTCTTTTTGAAAATTTTTTGGTATTTTGGATGTAATATTTCAAATTTTCAATATTTACTTCTAACCGGATTTAGCAATCTTTTTCAGTTCATTCATATTCATGCAAATATCTCGCATAAAACTCGAGTTTGAAATGTGTATCTCTCATAGAGTCATGGAATTGTGAAGCTTATCATTCCAAAGACCATCATTTGCTAAAGGGATCATGCCTATCAGATTCATTTCTTAGTAATCAGCTTTTGGTTTTCCTTTTAAATGTTGTATTGCAAATATTTCCCTTCATTGCACCTGAAATCCTCTTTAGTGATAATGAATGCACGAGTTATCATGTGAATCAAATCCTTCTTTTCTCACTATGTCCTGACTGGTCTCATGTGTTTTTTGTGTTGGCATCCCTTTTAAATTCTTTCGATGATTACGATGCTTGTACAATTCATCACTAGTTCCAGGAAAATGATTCATCACATTCTTCCTACGAGGAAGTTGGTTTGATTATTTGGAGCATCCACAAAGTTGTTCAATGATTTATCTTTGTTAATTTCAAACTTGGAATTTGATACTTTAACTAGCCCATATGATCATGATTCTAGATCTGATGACTGTCATTCAACTTACTATTTTCCCATCAGCACATCCAATGACAGTTGTTTTACACCCTTCAATATTTATGGTTTAACATCACATTGTTTAGGTACTGGTCAAGCAGTTGAGGAACTTCAACATTCATTGTTGGTTATGTCAGTTCCTCATTGTCTTCACATGACTAGTGAATATGATCATATCTATTTTTCCTCACAAGATTCTCGTCGTAACCCTTGCTTATAATTGAAAATTCATCTTTTCAAATATTTGTAGGTTTTCAAGAGGATTATCATGAATTTTACGATCCAATCATTGAATGTGTTGTACCTTAAGAAACCAATTTCTTGGCTGTGTAGAAATTGTGCTTAATACATTAATAATTTATTATGCGTGTCACTTATATCTCTGTTCAATTCCTTATTTGAAGAGTCTGAAGGACTTGACCTCAAATTCTCAATATTTAGATGACTTAGAAAGTTTCAAAATGTCATGTGATGCTGAATATGAATGCAACAAGAAGAATATGTAAGGAAATTACAAACAATATGTTGTGTTTAACAGGAACTATTCTCTGTAATTTAGAGGAAACATATGAAAGGAGGTTTTAAATATGGGAGCGCCTTTAAGGATTTTAACTTCATTTACATCAGCAAATAAAGACCTGCTGCTTCATTACCATATTTAAAGAGATGAATAAATAGAAATGATACACAATTGAGAAATAACAAAATCGTACCCAGCATGTATGGAAACTCTTGATTCTTTTATTAATCATCTATCTATCAAGTACCAAATAGCATTGTCTCCAGGTTCTTCAAAATTCAAACCCCTTCTCTCTAAATTTTCCTTTTTTTATACATTATGAGACAGTTGGTAGTCACCAAAACTGTCAAACTACTTAACTATTTCCCTAACTGTCTAAAGTAAAAATTATTACAGAATATTGCACAGAGGGTAAAATACACCTCATTCTAAAGAACATAAAATAACAGGAAGTAACGAAAATTAGAAGATGATGGCCGTTCTCTGTTCAAATCTGTATCTTGAGCTTTAATAGAGAAATGGATGAAGGATGGAAGGCTTTGGGAGCACCATGGGGGTTAAAGAATGTATGGGAGCCTCAACGAGGTTGAACCCCCACGGTGATTTATGGCCACACATTTTGGTCAATCGTGCTAACGTCACGGTCAACTGTGGAGGTCGAGCTTTGATTAACCTTCGTGGTCATTGCTTCCCTACATCATACCTTAAATTAATTATCAAGCTATCACTTGATCGCACTTCTTGAACCTGCATGACATTTAAACGATGGGTTGAGCCCACAAAACTTAAAAGAATTAACACTCTGGTTCATAAACCTACTGCGTCCACCTTTTCAACACACCTTTGACTCCCATATGGACTCGATAGGACATAAAAATTGTATTTAATGATTTATCGGGTCTGATTTTAAAGACAAAACCCGATGACTTGCCGACCTGATATTTGGACCCGATAGGAAATAAAAATTGCCATTAATGATTTATCGGGTCTGATTAAAAGATGGAACTTGATTACTTTTTGACCCGAGATTCCGACCCAATATTCGACCTGATATCTGTCAGATCCCGTCTCTTTCGATGGACAACTACGATTAGCCAGAACTTCAGCGAATTTAAACTGTGTTTGATACACCGTCGCGTCCGATCTCCGAAATAAACCCATTCTAGTTAACTATGTGATTGTCGTTGGATCTGTGGCCTATTGATCAGACGACCTAGATCTTCTCGTGGGTTTATCACTTTCAAAGCCATTGAAAATATAAAATCAACCATTTCTTTCATATTTTTTTTATTTTTCTTTCATTTTGTAATAAAATTGAAAATAAAACTGAAATAACAATGGACAATGGATGCTACAACATCTGGCTCCACCTGGGGATAGTTCTTTTGCCACAGAAGCACTATGAACCATATATTAGTGCCTTCACCTCGGGCATGGAATCATATATTTCTTAATTAATGTAAATTCTATGGCATTTTTACACTGATTTCACTCCAGTATCTACAATGATAAGATGCTTATGCTTCAAAACTGGAAATAATGCTTGAGGTACTTCCCATTGACAGGTAGCTGTAGAGTTTCACCATCAAGATTATCAAGAAGGAAAGTGTTATTGGACCTTGCTTCAAGAATTCTAAAAGGGCCATACTAGAGATGATAAAACTTCCCATGCTTACCCTTATCTTCTCTTCTGGTATCCCATCTTAATACTAGGTCTGCAACTTTAAAGTTAATCTCCTTGGATTTTCTGTCAAAAATGCTTTTCATCTTTGATTGATACATAATCAAGTTGTCTCTTACCTTGTCCCTGTTCTCACTTAGCTCCACTACTTTATTCATTCTTCTTATCAAAGCATTGGATTCTTCTTTCGCCTCCTGAATCATTGCAATCACAAGCTTCACAAGTTGACTTGGAAATAGAGCCTGAGTTCCATATACTAATTCAAAAGGTGATTTGCTTGTAGACCTTCTTGTAATCACTCTAGTAGCCCATAGAGCAAACTTTAACTTAGAATCCCAATATTTTTGGTTCTCTGCAATAGTTTTCTTAAGGATCTTCATCAAAGTTTTGTTAGTGGATTCAGCTAATCCATTTCCCTGCGGATGATAAGCTGTTGAATGGGACAAAATAACATTATACTTTTGACAAAAAGCAATAAACTTACTTGAATTGAAGACTTGAGCATTGTCTGTTATGATTTTGATGGGGCATCCAAATCTGCTGAAAATATTCTCCTCTAAGAACTTCATCACCACCTGATCATTTTCCCTCTTAGTAGGTATAGCTTCTACCCACTTGGTGAAGTAATCAGTAGCTGTGAGAACCCACTTGTGTTGTCCACTTGAAGGTGGGTTAATCTCTCCAACAAAGTCCAATCCCCATTGTCTGAATGGTTCCTCTATGAAGATTGGGATCAAAGGCAAGGGAGCTAACCTCTTCTTCTCAGCAAAAAGCTGACACTTCTGACAGCTTCTGACAAACTTATATGTATCACCAAATAAAGTAGGCCAATAAAATCTTGTTTGAAGGATTTTATGTGCAATAACTTTCCAACTGTAATGTCCTCCACATAACCCCTCATGATGATCTTTGATTGCCTCTGTAAACTCATCTTCTGTTAAACATAGCAAAAAATTTCCTATAGGATCCTTCTAGTGTAATCTTCCTTCCACAATCACATATGTTTGTGCTTTGATATTTAATGCTCTATACTTTGTTCTATCCAAGGATTGGGGACAAGAGAGAAAACACAAATAGCGGATTATATGCTTGTACCATTTCGAACATAAAAATTTATACCAAAACTTCATACCTAGATCTGGTTTTTCTTCATTTTATTCAGTTGTTCCTTCATCCACAGGTGTCAGCAAGTTGATTCCCAATGCCTGAAAGTTCGACTCTGTCAACATTTTTGCCTATCCTTTCCCCTTCACCAACTTTGTGGGTTTTATGTCCAAGTCATACTCTTGGATCTTGGGTTTCCATTTTCCTATTTTGCCTTCTACATCTCCCTGTACTAATACATCTTTTACTGCAGCATTTAGCACATAAGAAATGATCTGTGACTGCAGCACATAAGTTCTAAAGGCTTTTAGGGCTTTTACCAAAGCATACACCCACTTTTCAAGAATATTATACTTTAGCTCATCATCCCTGAGAATCTTGCTAAAGAATGCAACAAGCTACTCCTTCTCTTCATCATTCTTTTGCAGCAAGACAACAACTATTGAATTTGGTGATGCGAATGAAAAAACTTGGAAAGGCTTTTGATAATCAGGGCTGATTAGGACTGGAGCTACCTGCAATGCTTCTTTAATCCTAGAAAATGATTCTCTAGCTTCCCTAGTCCAATGCACTTCATTCTCCTTCTTCAACATATTAGTAATTTCTTTTACAATTTCTTCATAATTGGACACAAATCTCCTTAAGAAGTTTATTTTTCCCATAAATGTTTGAATATCCTTTTTACTCCTAGGCAGTGGTATTTTTTGCACAAATTTTACTCTTGATGGATCTATCTTCACTCCATCTCTTGAAACAATGTGCCCCAATCTTCTAGAGAAAAAATGGATTTCTTGGGATTTAAGGAAAGCCCAAATCTTCTACATTTTTCAAAAGTATTTTTCAGATGGTCCAGATGTTCTTCATCAGACTTTGAGAAAACAATAATATCATCCAAATATATTACTACAAACTTATCTCCCACAAAAGCAATGTCCATAGCCCTTTGAAATGTAGCACCTGCGTTCATCAATCCAAAAGGCATTCTGGCATACATAAAGGTCCCCCAGGGAGTTGTGAATGATGTCTTCTTCTGATCTTCTCTATCCACAGCCACCTGGTTATACCCAGAGAATCCATCCAACATTGACATTCTAAAATATCATGTTACCTTCTGTAGCACATGATCCATTTTAGGAAATGGATAATTATCTTTCAAGGAAGCCCTGTTGAGATTTCTGAAGTCCACACATAACCTTATCTCTCCATTTTTCTTTCTTACAGGCACTAAATTAGCCACCCAATCGGAGTACTTGAGTGGAACTATTATTTTGGCATCAAGCAACTTTTTGACCTCTTTTTCAATTGATGGTAGAAGTAGAGGATTTATCTGTCTAAGCTTTTGTTTAAAGGGTTTAATTCCCTCCTTTAAGGGGATCTTGTGTTTAATAATATTTACATTGTATGTTTTGAGATCATCATAGGACCATGCAAAGACATCAACATAGTCCTTGAAAAGTTTAATATATCTCTCCTGATAATTAGGTGAAACTCCACTGAATAATTTGACTAGCCTTGGTTCCTCCTGAGTTCCAATATTATGATCTTGAATGTGTTCATCCTGTGAAATTTTTCTTGAGTCAACAACCACATCATTGGGGTTAAAAATCCTTTCAAGAGGGACAAGTCCCTTTGGCAGAATATTATCTTTCAATTGAAAAACTTTTTGATTAGCTATTGAATCTTTTAAACCACTAACTTCTGTGACTTCTGCTATTTCATCTTCATCCTGATCAATTTATGTGCCCTGAAACTCTTCAACCATAGTAAAAAATTCTTTAATCTGCTAATCATCTTCAAAAACTTGCCAATATTTAACATTATCAGGAACAGAAGGTCTATGCCTCATTTCTACCTCATATCTTAGTTTTGGATTAATAGGAGGCCTAAAGGTACTAACAGCCACAACCAATGAATCTGCTAATTTGTTCCCATCCTTTGGAATAAATTGAATGTTAAAAGCTTTGAAAAAGTTCTCAACCAAATCCCATACTTCATTTCTGTATGCCCTAAGCCTAGGGTGTTTTGTCTGACAATGATTTTTTATTTGTTTTATAATTAGCTCTGAATCTCCAAAAGCAGAAATTGACTTAATTCCCATCTGTTTAGCTGTTTGCAGAGCAATAATCAAGGACTCATATTCCGCCACATTGTTTGTTGCTTCGAACTCCAATTTAAAGGAAAAAGGGAACATATTACCTCCAGGTGCAATTAGAAGGAAACCAACACCTGTTCCTTCCTTGGAATAGGCTCCATCAAAGAAGCATTTCCACACTCCTTCAGTTTGCAGCTCTATAATTACATTGGCTGAAGCAAGCTGCTTCTGATTATCTTCAGCCAACTCTACATTATCATGCAGCATGAAGCAAGCAAAGTCATCTTTCTCCTAGCTATATACAGGTGAATTACTTGCTCCATTTTTTGTAATTGTTTTTACAAATCTAGTTTCTCTGTACAATCTCCTCTCTTCCCCACCAAAAGTCGGTATAACAACATATGTAAAATCTAGTTTTAGAACACCACCCAATTTAGCCCCCCATGACCTAGATAGTAGCATTCCAAATCTAGCAGGGATATCTGCTACTACTACATCCATGACCAAGCTTCTATCTAGGATCTGGGTTAGTGACACTACCTGATCCTTAATTACCCCCAGAAACTTGACTTTGTTTGAATCAAAAGAGTACAGGTCTGTATAGGGTTTGGTAACTTGTAGATTTAGTTGCTTCATCACTGATAATTGCATAAGGTTGTGTGAATCTCCTGAATCAAACATACAATTCTGCAAGAGGAAATCATGGATCAATAAGGAAATATAAAAAAGAGGTGTTGAAGGATCTACTTCCTCTACATGTTGACCAAAAACCACTACTGGTTTATCTTCCTGTAGATTTACAGTGTCATTTATATTCACATTTTCTTTTAAATTAATAAACTCAACAATCTCCCTTTAATAAACTGGTGTTTTTGCTAATTCTGTAAGGGGAACTTGAATTCTTACCTTTTCCAACTCTTTAGTAAGACTAAACAAATGACCCTGTTTAGCATTCTTTTCATTTTCATCGTCACCTTTCTTCATGATTGAAATTACTTGGGGAACTGAAGCAAGTTTCTCGAAAGGAATTTTTCCACTTTGGTCTTAAGAAGACTCACCTTGAAGTATTTGTGTCTTGCCATTTGCATTCTGTTGTTTCTTTCCTTTATTTACTTGTTCTGCAGGCTAAGATTCTTGTGGAGTCGCCTTTGGTGAGGGAGATGGAACTTGCTACTCACTTTCATTTTCTTGACTTCTTTATCTTTTCCTTGACCTTAAATCATATATCTTATGTAATTCTACTTGCATAAAATCAGAGAATTGCTTCCAATATTCATCAATTTTATTTTCATCATAAATGGCATCTGTTTTGGCATATTCATACTCTTCTCCTTCAACACCAAGTTCATCTTCATCTACTGCATATAACGTATAAATTTGATCTTCATGATCTCTAGGGTGCTCTAGTACTTCACCAGGATATGCCTCTATATACAATGGTGCTTGAATCTGATCTTGTTCTTTTCTCTCCTTTTGCAAGATTTTCAAAGGTTTTCTTCTGTATTAGGGATTAAAGTTCTTATTATATTGTGTTTGCCTTTGAGAAATCTTATTTTCCAACTCTAACTTAATCAATTTATCTGACAAAGTTTTAATTACATTACTCATATCCTCTAATGTTTGACTTTGAGAGGATTCTATCTTTGCTTTTCCCTTGTCTTGGATAGGCTATGTCTCTGATGCATTTCCTGTAGCCACTAGATTTTCTTCTATCTCTAATGCATCTATTTGGATCTGATCAAGGGTTGGGGATCTTCTTTCCCTTAATGTGAATCCAAAATTTGACTCAAAATCCCCTGCAAAAGTTATTTTTTCACCAGCAGGAGGGGGCTTAATCTCCACTGGAAGACTATTGTACAATTTATTAAATCTTCTGACAAATTCAACTACAGTTTCATCATATTTCTTCTTTATAGCATTAAAATTTGTTAGTGAATACCCATGGTCTCTTTTTTCTCCCCATCTCTGGGTGAATAGGCATTCCATCTCTTCCCAAGAAGGAATAGAGTTATTAGGAATCCCTTTAAACCATTTTCTTGCTTCTCCATCCAAGGATTGAACAAAAAGTCTTAGAACAACATCTAGATGTTCAACATTTAGGTTTTCTGCAAAATTACAAAATACTGATACATGATTCTTTGTTGTTTGTTCATCTTCCCCTGTAAAATGAGGAAGAATCTTGAGGTATTCTTGTGGCATTTGATTCAATGGTCGTGGAAGTTGAAGAGGTGCATACCTATTCATCAAGAATGTAGGCGCTACCATGTTTGCTCCCAAATTTATTGAACCTTGATTACCAACAGATGTGGAACCTGACTGAGGGTTAAATGGAGTGTGCAGAGGTGGTAATGTAGTTATAGGTTCAGGTTGAAAAATTATAGCAGATAATGGAAAAGTAACAGACTCTAAAGACTTCTCTTGACAGTTGGGTTCTTGAAATGAAGATGATGAAAAAAGTGACTCTTGATTAGATGAATGTTTAGGTGAGTTGTTTCCTGATGCAGACAGTGTAGGAATTGGTGTAAGTGGGGTTTTAGACCTTCCAACCTTCTTAGAAACTAGCCTTTCAAGATCTGAAAGGGCTTGAACCTTCTGTTGTGAGGTGTCTGATCTTGTATGGGGTCTTCTTAGAGCCAAAGTTATTGCTTTTATCCAAAACAACCAAAAATTCCTCCTCATTAAACAACCAGAGGAAACTATTGAAAACCCAGGGAAAAGTGTTCTTGTCTTCTCTCCCCGGCAGCGGCGCCAATTAATGTTGTACCTTAAGAAACCAATTTCTTGGCTATGTAGAAATTGTGCTTAAGACATTAATAATTTATTATGTTTGTCACTTATATCTTTGTTCAATTCCTTATTTGAATAGTCTGAAGGACTTGACCTTAAATTCTCAATATTTAGATGACTTAGAAAGTTTCAAAATGCCATGTGATGATGAATATGAATGCGATGAGAAGAATATGTAAGGAAATTACAAACAATATGTTGTGTTTAACAGGAACTATTCTCTGTAATTCAGAGAAAACATATGAGAGGAGGTTTTAAATATGGGAGCACCTTTAAGGATTTTAACTTCTTTTACATCAAAAAATAAAGACTTGCTACTCCATTACCATATTTAAAGAGATGAATAAATAGAAATGATACACAATTGAGAAATAACAAAATCATACCCAACAATTATGGAAACTCTTGATTCTTTTATTAATCATCTATCTATCAAGTACCAAATAGCGTTGTCTCCAGGTTCTTCAAAATTTGAACCCCTTCTCTCTAAATTTTCCTTTTTTTATACATTATGAGACAGTTGGTAGTCACCAAAACTGTAAAACCCTAATTTTCTAAAGTAAAAATTATTACAGAATATTGCACAAAGGGTAAAATACATCTCATTCTAAAGAACATAAAATAACAGGAAGGAACGGAAATTAGAAGATGATGGCCATTCTCAATTCGAATCAGTATCTTGAGCTTTAACGGAGCAACGGATGAAGGGCAGAAGGCTTTGGGAGCACCGCGGGGGGTAAAGATGTTGGAAATAATACTGAGAGGGGGGGTGAATCAGTATTAACAAATCTTCCTTATTTATACTTTGAATTATTTTTGCATATCAGTACCATAAAATAATGAGCATGAACAAGAAAAACAGATAGTCACACCAAAGAACACCAGATGTAAGGTGGAAACCCAATGTGGGTGAAAACCACCTGCTGCAATTAGAAACTCTTTTTACAATGATTTTGTACGGGTGCAGTCCTTTACCAGTACACAGGCTGCAACCTACAGAGAGCTACAACTCTCTCTCGTTTTCCAGTCTTTCTTGGAAGGGAGCTACAACCCCCTACTTCTTTTCTTACAAGGACCACTTTTCATAAATTTTCAAACTGAATCCATAAGCATCAAATGATCATCAAGTACATGTAAATTACACAGTCAACTGCAGTAACCAGATCAACAATAACAGAACTAACCCAGAACACCTTATCAACAGAAAAATTCAGTCAACAGAAGATCTTAAGACAGATACGCAGTTTTTCTTTCTGTGGCCTGCGTCGCTACGCACTTCACCTTTTGCTTCCCTGCGTATACCTGCAGAGAGCCTTCTGTTGCACCGCGTACCCACGCACTGCTTCTTCAATCGCGCTGCGTACTGTTAATGTAGGTACGCACCCAGAGACACTAACGCGCCGCGTACCGTTACTAAAACCACGCACTCAAAGATACTATCCTGCCGCGTACTTTTGCTGTGCGTACGCACCTGAACCTTTGTCACACTGCGTACCCACGCAGTTTTCCTTCTTCTGCTCTGCGTACCCACGCAGTACCCCTTCTTATGCTCTGCGTACCCACGCAGCTCTCCTGTTTCTGCTCTGCGTACCCACGCACCTGTACCGTTAATCACCTGCGTACTTCTAATTAGGGCCGAATTGGCAGTCCACCAGTGTGGCACAGTTAGTCAGATGCCCAGATCTGATCATGCGCTCGAGAGATCACCCTTCACAGATTCGCTTTCAACTTCACTTACATATAGTTCAAGCTTTTAAGACAATAACCCAATATTTCAGATCTTAAGATATTCAATTGCAAAAGATACATAGCCAAGTGATCTCCTTTGCTTTATATAGGCAAGCTCCTCCTAAAGTCATGGATCAATACCATAGATAACCAATACCAGGGGCCCAAAAACATGGGGCTCAATAATAATAATAATAATATAAAACAATACCACGGGCCAAAACCATAGAATCAAGAGCGGCGGGCTAAATACCACGGGCCAAACATAGGAAACCCCACGTGAACGCGCTTCTCTGCCTTGAAGTAAGTGAAACTGGGGGTACGCACCTCCTGAACGGGTGACCTGCGTGTCTAGCCGCGGTCCCTTCACGGTGTACCTGCGGGTACGCATCTTCTGAACTGTTCTCCTGCGTACTTCTTAATTTTCAACATTTTGAGAGCCTGATCAGAGCATTGCCACGGGTGTTGCCATCAAGTACAACATCTGTAACATAGAGCCATACTAGAATCATAATGCCAACAATCTCCCCCTTTGGATTTGATGGCAACCTCAAAATCTTCAGCTTCATTCTCCCCCTTTGACATCAAGGGCAAAGGGTGATGCTCCCCCTAAGAACATACTCCCCCCGAATATGAACCATGAAAGAGATAGAGACATATTGCAGCTATATTTAGACCAGCATCCATGATCTCCTCCTGTACATCCTCCATAATGCCAACAATGAATTATATGCTCCCCCTGAACCTGTGCCATTTTATCTTCAATCAAACGACAACCCAGCACATGTACGCATATACCCCAGATGAACCTTGCGTACAACCATCAATCAAAAGAGTTTTAATAAGATGATGCATCAACAACCCCCAACTTTTGCCTGAGGTATTCAAAAGTCTCCCTGGGAAATGGTTTGGTGAGTATATCAGCAACTTGTTCCTTAGAAGGAACATACTCCAACTTGACCTTCTATTCAAGCACTTGTTCTCGGAGAAAATGATACTTGATTGATATGTGCTTGGTTTTTGAATGCATGACTGGGTTCTTTGAGATGTTGATTGCACTTGTGTTATCACATAAGATGGAGATAGGTGGTGTACAAGTGATTTGAAAATCCTGCAAGGTCTGCATCATCCAAAGGAGTTGAGTGCATCAAGATGCAGCAGCAACATATTCCGCTTCAGTTGTAGACAAGGCAATCGAACTATGTTTCCTGCTGAACCAAGATACTAGTCTGGAACCCATAAAGAACGCACCACCACTTGTGCTCTTCCTGTCATCCACGCTTCCGGCCCAATCTGCATTTGTATAAGCATGAAGTGTGAGATCTGTATCTCTAGGATACCATAAGCCATAATTTTGAGTCCCTTGAAGATATTTGAAAATTCTCTTCACTGCCTGAAGATGAGTCTCCTTTGGATTTGCCTGAAATCTTCCAACTATTCCTACTGCATGCATGATGTCCAGTCGGGTACCTGTCAAATAAAGTAGACTTCCAATCATAGATTTGTAGGTTGGTTGATGTACTGCTGCAGATTCATCATTTGCACTGAGGCTACATCCTGTGACCATGGGTGTACATACTGGTTTTGCATCTTCCATGCCATATTTCTTCAAAATCTGTTTGAGATACTTGGTTTGAGGCAAAAAGATTCCTCCTTCCTTTTGTTGGATTTGCAAACCAAGGAAATATGTCAGTTCTCCCAGCAAGGACATTTCAAATTCTTTCTGCATGACCAAGGCAAAGCTTTGACTCATAGCTTCTTCATTGCTACCAAAGATAATGTCATCTACATACACAACAAGTATTAGCAATTTGTCATTTTCAACTTTTATATAAAGATTGCTATCTGCTGATCCTTTTGAGAAACCTTGTTGATGAAGATATTTGTCCAAACGATAGTACCAAGCCCTTGGAGCTTGTTTGAGACCATAGAGAGCCTTTTTCAATCTGCATACAAGATTTGGATCATTTCCAAGAATGAACCCATCTGGCTGCTCAATGTATACTTCTTCTTCCAAGTCTCCATTCAGAAAGGCTGATTTCACGTCCATTTGAAATACTTTGAAGTTTTGAAAGCTTGAGAGAGCAAGGAACATTCGGATGGCCTCAAGTCTTGCAACAGGAGCAAAGGTTTCTTCAAAGTCTATTCCTTCTTGCTGCGCATACCCTTTACAAACAAGTCTGGCCTTGTTTCTAATTACTTCTCCATTTTCATTCAATTTATTTTTGAAGACCCATTTTGTTCTGATAACATTCTTATCCTTTGGTCTAGGGACCAGCTCCCAAGTGTTTTTCTTTTCGATCTGCTCAAGTTCTTCATCCATTGCTTTCACCCAACATTCATCTTTGCATGCCTCTTTCACATTTTGTGGTTCAGTGGAAGAGAGTAATGCCAAATAGCTTGAGGCTTCTGCAATTGTTCTTCTTGTTTGTACACCTGCTTCTTTCTGCCCCACAATCTGAGATTCTGGATGATTCTTCTGAACATATCTGGATGGAGTCTTCTCTTCTATTCTTGTCTGCTCCTCTGGTTCTTCTTGAGGTTCTTCTTCTTCATCATTCTGTCTTTGAGGGTAGCCTTCATCTTCTTCGATGTCTTCATGATGTACTTGCTTAGGAATGTATCCCTTCTCATCAATCACTACATCAATGCTGTCAACAATTCTACCAAGTCTCTTATTGTAGCACTTGTATGCTTTGCTATGAGGAGAATAACCAAGAAGAATGCCTTCATCTGCTCTAGGTTCAAGTTTTCCAAGTTGCTCATCAGTATTCTTAATATAACATTTGCTCCCAAATATTTTGAAGTGCTTTACCGAAGGAGTTTCGCCACACCAGAGCTCATGAGGGGTTTGAGTGTTGTTCACCTGGACATTTGTTTTGTTGAGAATAACAACCGCAGCATGTGCAGCTTCTCCCCAGAAAGTTGCGGGAGTTCCCGACTCATCAAGCATAGCACGAGCCATTTGTTGGACTGTTCTATTCATTCTTTCCACAACTCCATTTTGCTGAGGAGTTCTAGCTGTAGAGAATTCTCTTCTTATCCCATGTTCTTCAAAGAAATCGAAAAATTCATTTGAGGTAAACTCCCCACCTCTGTCGGATCTGAGACACTTAATTTTGTGTCCTGATTCATTTTCAACCAAGGCTTTGAAGGATTTGAATTTTTCGAATGCTTCATCTTTGTGCTTCATAAGTCCTAACCAAACAAACCTGGAGAAGTCGTCAATGAATAATATCAAGTATTCTTCTCCTCGAGGTGTCCTTTTCCTGAATGGACCACATGTATCTGTATGTACTAGCTCAAGAGGCATGCTAGCTGATCCTTCCTTCTCTGGAAAGTTATTTCTGGTTTTCTTTCCAAACTGACATGATTTGCATATGGTGCTGTCTGGAATTTTGATATCTGGAAGATCGTGAACTGCCTGATATTTACATGCTTTTCTTATTTGTGAAAAGCTTAGATGCCCCAACCTCCGATGCCATAACCAGTGTTCATCATCCTTGCTCAGATAGCATTGTTGTTGTACTTCTTCAAATATGTATAGATTATTTGGAGTTCTTTTACCTTTGATAACTGTTTTACCTGTATCAAGATCACGAACAAGACATCCATTTGATCTGAATATTACCTCGGTTCTTTGATCACACATCTGGCTGACACTTACAAGATTATGTTTCAATCCATCAACATACAAAACATTTCCAGCTTTGACCTTTTCTTTTAACTGAGCAGTGCCTTTTCCTTTTATAGTTGCAGGAGTATCATTTCCAAAAGAAACTTTCTTTCCTTTTTCTAGAGCAGAATATGATTCAAGTTTTTCTTTATCACCTGTCATATGCTTCGAACATCCACTGTCAATGTACCATAGATTTTCCTGTCCCTCTGCATAAAATGCTATCCCACATCTTTCTGGTTGTGGTTCCTTTATTCTCCATGTTTTGGTGCTTGAGGCTTGTTCCTTTGCCTGCTGAAACCTGCTCCTGCATTCAGAATCTTCATGACCAAAGTTATTGCAAATAGAACATTCAAATTCATTTTCAAGAACCGAAAAGTTGTTATAGGTCCTTTTTGTAATCCCGGTCATACTTCTTTGTTTTTGAGCTTCTCTAGTCATGATCGTTTTATATGCAACACATTGAGCTGATTTGTGACCAAAGTTATGGCAAGAAAAGCATTGTCCATTGAAGAAACTTCTGCGGTTATCAAATCTACCGGCCAAATGATTGTAATTTCTATTGTCATCCATTCTTGAACCAAATTGAGAAGATTTTACCTGTGGCTGGTTGTAGCTTTTGTTCACCCTTAAGACGGATTGCCCCTAATAGTCTCTGTTTGCAATTCGTCCCTGCTTTACCTGATGGTCTCCATTGTGCTTTTACTCATTTCTTCTTGCTGCATCAAGATAACTTTTTGAGGTGGATGCTTGAGAAGTTTCTCCATTATAGCCCAGACCTGTCTTGTTTAGTGGAGAACGCTGTACATTGATAATCTCATCCAAAGTTTCAGATCTTTTGACAAACTTAAGATTAATAGCTTTTGTTTTCTCAATCTCTTTTCTAAGACCAACAATTTCACCTTCTAATTTTTCAAGATGTTTTTCCTTTTCATCAATTTGAAATTGTAGAGTATCAATGATCATATTCTTTTCTTCTATACATCTCTTGAGTCTAGTAATTTCTTCATAAAGGTTATCCACATCTATAGCATCCATATAATCATAATCTTCAAATGCCATTAACAATTTATAGTCATTACCTCGTTCATCTTCATCACTATTTGATAGACCATCACTATCTTCATGAGTGTAGTAGCTTTTCTTATTTGCACTCTGTTTCTTGTTCCATCTAGCAGGTTCCTCTCCTTTATCCTTATAAGGACATTTTGCAGCATAATGACCTACTCTTCCACAAGAAAAGCATTTAAAAGGTAACTTACCTCTGAACCTTCCAGAACCCCTTTGAAGATTTCTGACAAAATTTGATTCTTCTTCTTCTTCTTCTGGCACGTGACTTGCTTCATAATAATCTCCTTTGCCTGAAGCCTTGAAAGCAGCTTCTCTTCTGTCTGAAGGACCTCCCTTTCTCATTTCATAAGCAGTTAGAATTTCGTGAAGCTGAGACATAGTAAGAATTCGTAGATTTTCCTTTTCTTCTATTGCAGACACTTTAGATTCAAACTTGGGGGACAATGATCTTAGAACTTTTTCAACCACAATAGCCTCTTTTATTTCTTCACCCAAATTTTTCATGCAATTAACAATCTCATCTACCCGAAGAAAATAGTTAGCCACACTTTCATCATTATACATCCTGAGATTCTCATACTGAATCCTGAGAGTTTGAAGTTTAGCACGCTTTACCTGTTCATCTCCTTCGTAGCTCAAGACAATCTTGTCCCATATTTCTTTTGCGGATTTATATTGCATAACCTTTACGAATTCTGTTTGAGATAAGCATCCCAGCAAAGTATTGACTGCTTTAGCATTTGTTTCATATTTCTTCTTTTCGGCTGCATCTGTAGGAGTAGCTGAAGGAAAAGTGTAGCCTGTATCTATGATATCCCAAACTTCTGTACCAAGAGATTGAAGATAGGCAGTAACTCTTACCTTCCAATAATTGAAGTTTGTCCCATCAAAAATTGGTGGCCTGATTGATGCTTCCCTCTCGTAGTTGCTCATGATGAATGATCTTCCTTCAAGCGATCAAGCTTCTTCGAAGGACCTGCTCTGATACCAATTGTTGGAAATAATAATGAGAAGGGGGGTGAATCAGTATTAACAAATCTTCCTTATTTATACTTTGAAATATTTTTGCATATCAGTACCATAAAATAATGAGCATGAACAAGAAAAACAGATAGTCACACCAAAGAACACCAGATGTAAGGTGGAAACCCAATGTGGGTGAAAACCACCTGCTGCAATTAGAAACTCTTTTTACAATGATTTTGTACTGGTGCAGTCCTTTACCAGTACACAGGCTGCAACCTACAGAGAGCTACAACTCTCTCTCGTTTTCCAGTCTTTCCTGGAAGGGAGCTACAACCCCCTACTTCTTTTCTTACAAGGACCACTTTTCATAAATTTTCAAACTGGATCCATAAGCATCAAATGATCATCAAGTACATGTAAATTACACAGTCAACTGCAGTAACCAGATCAACAATAACAGAACTAACCCAGAACACCTTATCAACAGAAAAATTCAGTCAACAGAAGATCTTAAGACAGATACGCAGTTTTTCTTTCTGTGGCCTGCGTCACTACGCACTTCACCTTCTGCTTCCCTGCGTATACCCGCAGAGAGCCTTCTGCTGCACCGCGTACCCACGCACTGCTTCTTCAATCGCGCTGCGTACTGTTACTGTAGGTACGCACCCAGAGACACTATCGCGCCGCGTACCGTTACTGAAGCCACGCACTCAAAGATACTATTGCGCCGCGTACTTTTGCTGTGCGTAAGCACCTGAACCTTTGTCGCGCTGCGTACCCACGCAGTTTTCCTTCTTCTGCTCTGTGTACCCATGCAGTACCCCTTCTTCTGCTCTGCGTACCCACGCAGCTCTCCTGTTTCTGCTATGCGTACCCACGCACCTGTACCGTTAATCACCTGCGTACTTCTGATTAGGGCCGAATTGGCAGTCCACCAGTGTGGCACAGTTAGTCAAATGCCCAGATCTGATCATGCGCTCGAGAGATCACCCTTCACAGATTCGCTTTCAACTTCACTTACATATAGATCAAGCTTTTAAGACAATAACCCAATATTTCAGATCTTAAGATATTCAATTGCAAAAGATACATAGCCAAGTGATCTCCTTTGCTTTATATAGGCAAGCTCCTCCTAAAGTCATGGATCAATACCATAGATAACCAATACCAGGGGCCCAAAAACATGGGGCTCAATAATAATAATAATATAAAACAATACCACGGGCCAAAACCATAGAATCAAGAGCGGCGGGCTAAATACCACGGGCCAAACATAGGAAACCCCACGTGAACGCGCTTCTCTGCCTTGAAGTAAGTGAAACTGGGGGTACGCACCTCCTGAACAGGTGACCTGCGTGTCTAGTCGCGGTCCCTTCACGGTGTACCTGCGGGTACGCATCTTCTGAACTGTTCTCCTGCGTACTTCTTAATTTTCAACATTTTGAGAGCCTGATCAGAGCATTGCCACGGGTGTTGCCATCAAGTACAACATCTGTAACATAGAGCCATACCAGAATCATAATGCCAACAAAAGAATGTATGGGAGCCTCAATGAGGTTGAACCCTCGCGGTTATTTCTGGCCACACATTTCGGTCAACCGTGCTAACGTCATGGTCAACTGCGGAGGTTGCGCTTTGATTAACCTTCGTGATCATTGCTTCCCTACAGTGCACCTTAAAGTAATTATCAAGCTATCGCTTGATCGCGCTTCTTGAACCTGCATGACATTTAAACGATGGGTCGAGCCCACGAAACTTAAAAGAATTAACACTTTGGTTCATAAACCTGTCATGTCCTCCTTTTCAACACACCTTTGACTCCCATACGGACTTGATAGGACATAAAAACTGCATTTGATGATTTATCGGGTCCGATTTTAAAGACAGAACCCGATGACTTGCTGACCCGATAGGAAATAAAAACTACGATTAATGATTTATCGGGTCCGATTAAAAGATGGAACTTGATTACTTTCTGACCCGGCATTCCGACCCGATATCCGACCCAATATCCGTCGGATCCCATCTCTTTCGATGGACGATTGAGATTGGCCCGGACTTCAGCGAATTTAAACTATGTTTGATACACTGTCGTGTCTGATCTCCAAAATAAACCCATTCTAGTTAACTATGCGATTGTCGTTGGATCTGTGGCCTGTTGATTGGATGATCCAGATCATCTCGTGGGTTTATCACTTTCAAAGCTATTGAAAATATAAAATCAACCATTTCTTTCATATTTTTTTACTTTTCTTTCATTTTGTAATAAAACTGAAATAACAATGGACAATGGATGCTACAATGGAATGGTTGGAACACTATTACCTATCAAGCTCTGTTTCAAATAACATGTTTCAATCTTTCCTCATGCTTGCTAAGGATTTCGGTGCATATGGAGACACATGCACAGGAAGCTTCAGTGGTTCATTGAATGATGGTTCTCATAAAAAAGGTAAGAATATAAAATGGTTAGAAGTGGTGGTTATGGCCTATCTTTCTGTTGACAGGAAATATATTCAAATTTTTTTACAATCTATTCAAGTTCTTATATTTTCTATTTCACATTGTTTTATATTTGTTATAATCGAACACATCTTTGTGATTGCAGGACGAGAAAAATTATTATGGCTACATTGGAAATTCCATTATACGTGACCCCAACCTTCTAGTTGGTTAGGTTAGGAGTAGGTATAGTTTCATTTTATTTTACCTGCACATCCATCCTGCATTTGTTTCCTGTAGTTTGTCTTGTGTTTTCTGGTTTTGTTTCACATCATGTTTTGCTTTAGCCATTTTTTGTCTTGTCTTCTGGTTTTGTTTCCTTGTTGTGTGTTGTCTTTCCTTTCATTTTGTGAGACCATGCATGAAGATGCTTTGTTGGCTCAAAGGGAATGTGGAAAAATAGAAAAGGAATTTGTAACACTGCAACATTTGGATAACTCTCTGTCCTTCTTCCTTGTCTTGGTTACATCTTTTGGTTGATGATGTTCTGACGGAAAATATGATCCTTGCGTTAAGAAAGCCTTGTGTCAAACCATGATCTCCATGTCTATTCTGGAAACCTCATGCCTGCACTCGGGTTTTTATGTTTCTGTGTTTTTAGGATGATCCAATCAAGTAGAGAAGGACAAGGGAAAAATCTAAATGAGCAAACCAATATCAGAGGTCTTATATATTATTCTCTAAAGGGAAAACCTTTCCTGCTCTCAATAAGTCGGGATCCCTCTTACACCCATGAAATAAATAAGTGTCAATGCATATTGTTAGGGTCCTATATTATATGAATCTCATCGATTTTTGTCTTACTAATCATTTTAGGTCATTTTCTAAATATCAGTTTTTGTTTCATGAGTGATATGGTCTAGAGGGGTCTATTATAAAAAAAAAGGGGTCTAGTTTTGGACTGAGTGTCATGTAAAACTTTTTGAGTCAAAAGGGTTCTATTTTTCACAATTCAAAGTATAATGTCATGAAGGATCATCACTAAAAGGGTAATCATAAGGGGTCATTGGTCACCATGAAAGGGTATTTGAAGGTCATGTCATGAAAGATTTTAGTTATCATGAGTTAGTCAGATTAGTCCTGTCAGTTATTGGAATATATGGTTAGTCATGTCATGATGTCATGGTGTCATCATTATAAAAAATCACTTATCATTTCCCATATCAAGAAAGTGGATAATCATTAGCCTAAAGAAAATATTTGTAAGATGTGGAGATCCTAAAGGTTCTTCCTTACTCTCATCTCTCATTCGAAGCACATGCTTTGAAAACACCTTGAAGGTCAAAGGAAGGAGTGATGCGTCTCTGCAAATTTAAGTTGCTACACAAGCTGGAGGATGTTGTGAAACTAAGGAAATCGTTGCGCATTTCAAAGAATTGTCACACCGCTCATGATTAAGGGTTCCTCTCGCTCCTATGATGTTATTTACATTGTATGCATCACAAGTTATCATGTCAGACTTATTAGAAATTTTTAGAGCTTCTCCAACAACCCTAAGCTATAACTTTAAGGTGTTTTGTTGCACAAATTGATAAGAAAAGCATTTCCTACCTCTCGTTGTGCATGTATTTTGTCTTCCTACTGCATTCAATATTCCTGTAAACTAGACATACTCTTCCTTTGAACTTCATTTGAGTGACACCAATCAGATATTTGTTTGTTGTTTCCCAAACCCTAGTCAATTATTGTTGTGTATTTGCCTTATCTATTGTGAAACTTCTTTTTTTGCTGCAAAAGTATTGTGCCTCCAATCTATTGCATATTCCACTTTTCAACAACATCATATTTTGTTACGAGGAGACTGTAATACCTATATTTTTTATGATGGAAACCCCAAAAGGAAAGAAGAAAGTAAAAGGTAAATATATTGTACGATATGAACCCCAAGACGTAAGCTTCATAAACTCTGACCCTTCCATTAGGGTATCATTTAAACAAGTTGGTTGTATCACATTCTGTGAGAAACATTAGGTCTAGGGTCACCACTTCTAGCTCACTAAATAATTTGCACTTAATTTCAAAGGGAAGGAAATAAAAGTTGGGAATTTAGAGTTTTTTTTCACAGATAAATCAATAGTTGCTTCCATTGAGATCCCTTTACATGGTGAAGAATGGTTTAAGGGTATGGAGTTAGATTTAGCTTATTTCAAAGACTTTATGAAGCCACAATAGTAAATTGTTGAAGGTGATTCAAAGGTATTTTACATATGAAGGGAGGTTCAACAAAGTTTATCAGTATCATATTGGACTTCTAATGCATTTTACAACAAGGAAACCTTTGAATATTCCTTACTATTTACTTAGGAGTCTTAGCAAAATGGCTGACAGAGTTCAAGCAAAGGAGAGTCAGATTGAACCTAGTTTATTTCATTTTTTTCATTAAACTGCTGGTGATAAAGGAACTTGACAAGAGGGAGAAGTCATGGCAGGACTTTTTGTTTTCTTTAGGGTGGATGACACAATCCTCTGACAGCCAAAGGACTAAGAGAGATACTTCATCAGTAGTAATAAAAAAAACCTCATCTGCAGCAGTTGGCTCGGTCAAAAAACCTTTGATTAAGAATAAATCAGTTGACAAAAGAAGTGCCAAGAAACTTCACTTCTCACCTGAGGTAGAACAAGTGGCTAGGGGACCGAGAACAAGAGCTTTAGATAAGAGATTTCCTATAGACCCTACACATGTTCAAGTTATTGAGATATCAAAAAGTGCACATGAAGAAGTGGAAGTTGATGAAAGGGATTAGAGAATTAAGGACCTGCAATATTAGTTGGAAGTATCATATTTGCAGCAAGAAAGTATAGAACTCAGGCAGAAAGTATCATAAGAATCTTCCCAACCTAGTGAAGGAGAACCATCAAGGAGAGGATTGGTACATGTTATTAAAGACAAAATCAAATAGATCATAGATGTTGAAGATGTGAAGTTGACAATTGAGTAGTCAAGGAGACCTAGAACTAGATCTATTGTGAAGATGGAAATGCAAATGAAGGATCCTATTCAGCGAAAACAAAAGGTGATTTTTGATGAACAGAAAGAGTTTAAAAGATTGTTGGAACAACTTGAAGGAGTTTAGCAGCAAGTATACTGGATTACAAAAATGATCAAAGGGATAAGTTGAGTTTATTTAATCAATTACAAATTGTTGAACATGCCCTTGACAAGGCTAAACATAAGTTAAAGTGTACATTGCCTCTACATAGGCAGGTGGGAAATTTGTATACACAGAATTTGGTCTTAAAAAGGAGACTCCATTAGGGGAATTTTGAGGTCTAAAATGGGCCTCCTAAGAAAATTATAAAATATTAGTGGAAATAACTAAATAAGATTAGATTACATCATCAAATTTTAGAGGGAAAAAAGGAAAAACAATTTTTTCAACTTATCTCCTTATGGATTTACTCAAATTTCGAGTGGAAACACTCATTGTATGTAGAATTTGATTCTTCATCCAAGGAGTACCCATGTTGCATACTTTTGATGGACCCTGTTACACGAAAAATGAGAAATACATTAAAAACATGATTGCAATCACGTGTTTTCATGTATTTCTCAATTTTCGTGTAGCGAGGTCAATCAAAAGTATGCAATATGTGTACTCCTTGGATGAGGAATTAAATTTTGCATCCAACGAGTACTCCCACTCGAAATTTGATTAAAACCTTAGGGAGATAAGTTGAAAATACGAGTTGAAAAAGTAGTTTTATTATTCTATTATTTTTTAATATTTTTACTTTTTTACTCCAAAAATGGCGAATCATCCCCCATGGTTGACATCATCATCTTGAATCCTATTGGTTCTTATAAATTTTATTTTGGTTGTACAGTTTTCTTAGGAGGCCCATTTTAGACCTCAAAATTTTCCTAATGAGATTAGTAAAACAACAATTGACTAAGGCCAAGAAATCTAGAAGAAAGAGGAAAAGGGGTAAGTTAGATATACAAGAAGAAGTAGCACAAAGCTAAATATTCATCAGGTGGGTGCCACTAAGATCTAAATTTTGTCTTTTTTCTCAAGAAGTCAACATAGGTTATTTTTGGTGGAGTTTGCAAAAACACAACAAGGACATGCTGCACATTTTATATAGTCCTTTATGTTGATGAGATTGTGCAATTTTGAGGTTTTGATTTTCCTGTGGGGTGTTATAAGAATTTCACAAGACTTATATGTTGCCTCCGACACTTTATATCTAAATAAATAATCATATTCTTAGAATTTTGAAGTTGTTGCGAAAGTGACAGTTTGTTGCGAAAGTCTACTACATTGCTAGCCAACGGGATCAGGTGATTAGGGGGTTTGCAACCATTTTAAAGGATGTTTCAGGAGTTCATTACCATCACAGGGATATTTTGAGACTACCTAGTTTCTCCTTTTTGTTAGATGGAGGATGCAAATATGCATAATTTGAGATGTTGCGAAACTAGGAGTTTTGCAGCAGATGCTGCGTTTTTGACACAGTCTTGAATTTTCCTTGTAAATTTGAATTTTTTGGGTTCCAATGGTTGTTTAATCATTTTTGTAGGTTGAATTTCTCCTTAGGATGGTATTCTTAGTGATTTTTTATGAATATTTCAAATTTTAATGATGTATTAAACTAAAAACTACATTAGGTAATTAGTTCCTATTTTCTGCAAAGTAGGTGAACACATCGATCTATCTAGCTGATTAACTAGCTTCCTTTTGAAAACTTAGCCCTTGATAGTTGGGAATGGAATATTTTTTTATATATAAGATTTATAAAACTAAGAAGAGCGTTATGTTTGTCAGATTCGAGAGAAAGAGACTTTGTGTGCATTGTATCTTTTGAATATATTTGCTAGTGAATGAAAGACTGAAGGTGATTTGAAAGGATTCTTGTGTCGTATCTTGATAGTGTTGTCTTTATTTCATGTTGTAATTTTGTCTTATGTTTTTAAATATCTTGAATGTATGTCTTCATGCTTGGAAGAACCAAGTGTTTAGCTCAGAATTCATCTAAAAGGTGCTATCCTTCAGTTTTACCAAGTGATCTATGTTTTCCTCTTAAAGCAACATTCATAATTTATCTGCAGTTTGATACTCTTAATGTTGTTTCCATATTTTCTCACACTCACCCTCCTAAAACCAACTAATTCCATAACCAAGACTACCTATCTTGCCTAGAAAAACATTTTCTCTCTTCATCTTATCACTGGAAAAATAATCAATTTGACATGACTCCATGCCAAATGGATCTGTCTCCTTTCTTACTAGCAAATATTTGAAAACCATACCTTTTTGAGCACTATATAATTTCACGTGACTACACAAGCCTCCTCCAGCCATGGCTTTGGTCTCGCCTTTAGCACTGCTTCCTTGTGCAGCGCTGCGTCCACCTGTTCCTTCAGTTGCTTCGCCTCCTGCAGCTTGGATAGTCTCTGTGTCAGCACGACGGTTCACGTTGTTCCCTTAACCTCATCGTAGTGCTATTATAGCTCACACGCTTCTATCTCTAGCCTCTATATAGCGGGGTCCTCCTGCAATCTTGTTAGGACCTCAAATTATTTCTCAAACAATTGTGTGCAGTCTGCCACTGCACTATCCACCACCGCTACTGCTTCTGTGACAGCAGTCGCCTGCTGTTCCTTCACTTCTAGTAGAGTTGAAGGTTGGGCCCTCAATTGTAGCTCTGTAATTTGCAGGTTCAACTCCAATTGAACCCGTGCCATCTTAGCCCGAGTGTCGTGCACCCCTATAGCCAACTTGTGGATGTGTACCTCGACTAGCTCCTCCTCCGAAATGGCCAACTTTGGGACCATTCGGCACGCCTCCTCAATGACCTGTATAATCCTATTGCTTTGATTGGTCGCCTCGGTCTCAGTGGTGATGGTAACATTTCTCTGTAGGTCCATTTGTTCACTGTTATTCCGTTGTTTGCTAATTATCTGGAGGGCATGATGCTCATGGGTCCTCAGCTCTAAAATTAATCCATCCTACAAGAGGTAGAGTGCTTCACGCGGGAGCACTGCCAGGGTCAATCCGACTCCCTTTAAGGTGCTGAGAGTGGGCTTGTCAGTTTCTATGGTTAGTGCTACATCCAGCAGCACTGTCACACTACAAGTCTTCGTGCGCAGCATATCGGCAGCCTCTGAAGTGTCGACAGCTAGGCTGGTAGACACCGTACCTGCTTGTGACACATGGGTCTGCAAATCCTACAACCCTGTCTGGATGGCCCTAAGATGATCCGTTGCTACTGTTGAAACTGTTGCAGGGCCTCCACGGTGACATCCCTGACTGTGTCACCGATATCGTGTAAATCACCCTCTGTCAATGTGATAGGGTCCAATGAGGTTTTGGTCGCCTTTGATTTCTTCCTGGACCCGCCCTTCTCCAGCTCTCGTAGGCACTTGATGCGGGTGGACGTCTCCTGAGGGTCCGTGTTGTGTTGTTCTATTTCTTCCTTTGTCTCAAGTGAAGAAGACCTCGCGCCTTCGTCAAAGCCCTGCTCTATTCCACTTGTCTGCTTTCCTACCTACTCCACTTGGGCCTTATTAGTGGCCTCCTTTTTCCTTTTCTCGACCAGTTGTGCAATCTTCAGCTTGGCCTCCTCCTTCTTCTTCTGCGCAGTGGACTTTCTCCCACCGACTTCCAAGTTCGTGGTAGTGTGCCACTCCATCAGCCATTGATCAAGCATCGCATCAATGGTGTAATCCATGGCCAAATACAACAAGTCATACCACTTCTACGTAGGGTCTTTCCACGCCCTAATGGATACTCAATGGAAGTCGGCTTTGAATTCGGTGTAGCCCTGCAGATTGGCGTACACCATAGGTGACAATCGCGACTTGCGATTAATGGCCATCCTGATGTTCATCTCCATCAAGATCCATAAGATATTGCTATCCCTAACTCGCTACGTGTCCTTGGTCGCCCACAACGAAGTGTACTTCGCTACTTCAGGGAGGTCTAGCATGACCGAAGGGAACTGGCTGCCCTCTGGTAGCTCCCATGCTACCAGCACAATCGACAGCAAGAGCCACGCGTAGTGGAAGGTCTTGCTAAGCTCTTGTGCTTCGCGGTAGTTTGCAAGGAACTCTTTACACAGGTAGTCTGACCAGTTGAACTGGACTCCTTCAACACATTGTTGTGTGAGTGTGACGACAGGTACCGACACCTCATTAGTGCAACACTTCCTCATTACTTTCCCTGTGAGGGTCTGCGTGGTTACCTTCACAATAGGGTCGCAGCTGCTAGATATGGCGTACCCGCGCGACTTCTTCACCAATTTAAATTTTTCCTTCATTGATTCTGCGAGAGCCTGTTCACCACCCTTTCTGCCAAATATCATCACTGGATTCTCACCTGTATATGGCAAGCACATTATTCGGTGAATCAACCTATCTGTGATGGGAATCGGCTCTTCCAGCCATAGACACCCATCATGCACCAAGCACAGTAGCTACTTGATGACAAAAACTGTCACCAGGGTGCGGTTATAGTGTGGCACCCAGAGCAGGTTGAGCAACCCTGCCTTTTCTACTCCCTTGAGCCACCTCCGTGGCTCCAATGTGGTCATTCCCGTATTCGTATCAATGATGCGGTGCATCAGCTGCTCGGTCGCCAGGTGTGGGAACTTCTCGTGGTCTGCCAAGTCCCAGTCTTCAAGCTTCAGTAGCGGCACTCGTGCCAAGCGCAGACCATCGAAAATGATTTCTTCCAGTAGCAGAGGGGTTTGCAGGGGAGTCTTACTCTCATCAATTTCCTTTCGTACCTTGGACTTAGGCTTGCACGGAGGTACATACTCCGACAATCGCGTAATAGGGTCTGTGCCCTGGGCTTCAACCTCCTCCACTTCGGCTCCCACATCCTCATCGTCCATCAAGATATATTCGATATCTTATTCTTCTGGTTCTAGGTTTATGGCCTTTCCTTTCTCCTATGCAGTGGGATTTGGTGGGTTTAGTCTTGGTGATTCGCACACCAGTATGGTAGGTTGCTTTCCTTTCTTGTCCTTCCTGGTATCCTTAGTTGGGGCTAGCTTCGGTCTCGATGTTCTCGGTGATTTAGGGACTTTAGCGAGCACCTCGGAAACCCCTAGAGCAGCCACTTCTGCTTCCATCTCCACTTCCGATGCTGACTCCTCTCCTTCGATATCTTTAACTTTTGTGGGTACCGACATAATTTTATGCAAGAATTCCTGTGTTTCCATCAGTAAAGTCTCGAATATCTTAGTAGCTATTAGAAGCTCGTAGTGCTCATGATTCATATGCTCCTGAGAACTCAACAACTCAATTCTCAAAATGCCAAGTGTTTCTTGGTGGACAACCATTTGTAATTTATAGGGCATTTTGAATTTAAATCTGACTATTCCCCCCAAAATCGGTTCATTAATGTTGGATTGGCGGTAGGTTTTCAAGGATCTGAGCTATAAATTTCATCTTAAATGTAGGCTGCCCACCCCATTTTGTCTCACTTATGTCATCAAATCATGAATAATGACTTTAATGCTCACTTTTTGGCCGACCTATGTGATTTATCCCTGGGTAGCGCATCTCCCTCCGCACTGCCACGGACCCTGTGACACTTCCTTGCTTCGCACCATCCTCCAATCGCTTAGCTCCCAAACCTAGGTAGTGTATTTTATAGTCTCATGCCTCCTTTCAGCTGCCTAGAGCACTAAGACTGTGCTACCTTCATTTAGTCACATGGTCAGACCGCCGGTGTATGGCTTCAAGCAACTGCCATTCACCTTTCTTGGGAAGGGTTCTCCATTTAATTCGACCAGCTGTAACGCTCTTTCATCAGTAATTTCCTTAATCACATAGGGCCCTAACCAGTGCATTCTAAATTTTCCTTGAAATTTATCAAACTTACTGTCATATAGCAAATCCAGATCATTTACCTTAAATGTGCACAGCTTAATATGTTGATCATGCCATGCCTTTTTGCGTTGTTTTTGGACCTGTTGGTGAACTCAAGCTAGAAATCTCTCTTCCTTTAGTTCATCCAGTTGTGCGAGCCTTTCCTCCAGGGCTTTGTGATTCGTCATACCTATGAGCACCACTATGCGCAGACTAGGCACAATATATTCCATAGGCATTACCACTTCAACCCCATAGACAAGCCTAAAGGGGGTTTGTCCAGTCAACTTTTTGCATGTCGTTTAATAATCCCATAATACTGCAGGTATGCATAGGTCCCAGTCACTTCATTGAGCATTGCAAACCTTGGTCAACATGGTTTCGAGGACATTGTTGAACGCCTCCACTATCTCGTTAGCCTGCGGGTGATAAGGTGTGCTCTTCTGGTGGTATCCCTAAAATCCCTTCATCAGCGCACTAATCGTCTCATTCAGGAAGTTCATATCGCGATCACTCATCAAAATCTTTGGACAGCCAAATCGTGTCAGTACGTGCTCAAAGAGGAATTTTACAGCAGTTGCACCTATGCAATCCTTCACAGGTTGTGCCTCTACCCAACGAGTCAAATACTCCATCGCGGTGATAATGTACCTTGCTCCTGTCTTTCCTTGGGGCTAAATGGGTCCCACAAAATCTATCGCCCATTTCTCAAAGGGTTGCAACATCATCTATGGATTCAAAGGCATCTCATCCCTCTGCAATGGCCTGTTAGTCCTTTGACACACATCACACGCCTTGCAATATGCTTTTGAGTCCTGATGGAGGGTTGGCCACCACAACCCTGCGCGTAGAATCTTCTGCGTGGTTTCTCTTCCTGCATAATGTCCTCCCACGGTGCCCCCATGAGTGTCTGTGAGGATGCTGCTTCTTTTGAACTTAGGTACATACCATCGCAATATCTCATCAGACCCCATCTTGTACAGATGCCCAGCAATGACAGAGAAATCTGCCACGCGCACCACTAATTCCTTCTTTTGTTGGATAGTGTATCCTTCTAAAGTAATTCCTATCATGAGGAAGTGTATTATATCCTCGAAATGATCATCCATGACACGTACTACAAATAGCTGCGCGTCAGGCAATCCCTCCTCCAAATTAGTGGGTTCTTCCCCTATTTCAATGTGCGATAGATGGTCTAGTCCCGCATTCAGTCGTCCAGGCTTCACAATAACTTCAAAATCATATTCCTGGAACAATAAGAGCCACCTGTAGATTCTCCCCCCCAACACAGGCTTATTGACCAGGTACTTCAATGTGGAGTGATTCATATACATCTTAAAATGGCATCCTAGCAAGTAGTGCCTAAACTTCTAGAGCGCATACACCATAGCTAACCCTTCGCGCTCAGTGGTGGAATATTTCTTCTCCGCTTTGGATAATCTTCGGCTTGCGAATGCGATAGGATGGTCCAAGCCTTCTCCACCAGCCTATGTCAGTACTGCTCCCAGCGCTATACATGACGCGTCGACATGTACATGAAACTCCTTCTTCCAATCCGAGAAGACTAGAATCAGCGACGTGACCATTTTTTCTTTCAATATATCCAAGCTCTTCTTATAATCCTCATTCCAGTAGAATGTGACATCCTCCTTCAACAATTTTTCCATAGGCGCGGTGATCTGGGCATAGCCTTTGATAACCTTTCTGTAATATCCCGTATGTCCCATGGTAGCCTGCAACTGGTTCACACTCCTTGGCGCTTCCAAGTTCAGTATCACCGTTATTTTTGTGGGATCTACCATTAGTCCTTGTCTGCAAACCACATGCCCTAACAGGGTCCGAAAAGGAACACAAAACAAACACTTCTTTGGATTGAGCGCAATCTGGTATCTTTGACAGGTATCCAGCATCAGGCGTAATCTTGCCACATGGCATTTTACCAGCCCAAACACAGTCCAGTCATCAAAATATAACTCAAGTAAATTATGAAGAAATTCCTTGAACGTGGCAATGACTACGCGCGAGAATATCACAAGCACATTCTTCAATCCAAACAGCATTATAGTGTACTGAAAACAACCACACTCAGTCGCAAAGGTTGTATTGCTCATATCCTCTAGTGCGATTTTGATCTAGTGGTATCCCGAGAACCCATCAGTGAAGGAATATGCTTCCTAGCCACCTACATTGTCCAACACTTCATCAGTGAATGGAGTCAGGAAAGGATCATGTACGCAAGCATCATTCAACTTTCTGAGATCCACACATATCCTTATTTCATCCTTTTGCTTCTTCTCCTATACCACCATTAGGCTTACCCAGTCAGATTCTTCCACAGGCTCAATGATGCCTGCCATGAGCATCTTTTATAGCTCTAAGCAGACCTTCTCCTTATATTTCGGATTGAGATGGTAAGGTCTTTGGTTAACCAGCTTCGCGTCGGGTTTCAATGTAATATTAATCATACCTAGGTCCCCAATTATCCCCTTCAGATCTCTAAACTTGGTGATCTAAAAATCACTTGTGAGTGATCTCAATTATTAATGCAGGTATTACAGACTCATGTGCTAGTGTGTGTGTCTATCATCTTAGGCAATGGATCGATAATATTGCAAAATAAACAGACACTGTAAAACAGTAAGAGAAACACAACAAGCAAATGCAAAACATAACAATTTAATAAGGATATCACCCAATCCTCCTGGGCTATGTCTCCTGGTCCAGCTTTCAGTCGTGGCCTTCTTTAATTGTGTTTTTAAGCAGATTTTTTACAATGAGGAGCTTAATGTGAGTCTCTTGTAGCAGATGATGCTTAGTAGGGTGGTACTTGGATTCTCCAAGCCACTAGAGTACACAGACTCCCCCTTACCAAGTCTCGACCTCAACTAGTCTTAATGGGATGAGTCTAATCTGGTACTCAGTTCCTGACCGATATCCTCACAAGGATTGCTCAAACCTCTCAAGCCTTCTTGGTTCTGTCTGCTCGATGTTACCTTAGCTCTGCAGGTCAGCTCGACTTCTGTTCTCTGCTTCTTGCTTCACTCTCTATTCTGTCTCTTCTGTCTCATCGTCTTCTTGTCTTCTTTGCACTGTTCTCTATCTGTTCATGGCTTAAGGCCAATCCATCCCTTGATTGTTCGCTTCCTCTTCCATCCCTTCTGTTCGCCTGCCTTTGTCCGCCTGTAATTCCCTACTTCTGTGTCATCGCCACTGTGTAACATTTCACAAGAGGTGGCCACTTGTCTCCTCACGAACTGAGCACCAGCTCTTTCCCGAACGGTCATTATTTTGGTTACTTTGTGAAATGATTCATCCGCCAGCTCAACGGTCAAATCAGACTTCAAACTTTTATATGCCTTAGCTTATTCTTCCCGTCAAATCTGGTCTCCCATCAGGTGCAATCTCTGTAGTTAGATTTGGGGCCTCCAGATCCTACATTTATCGCTCTTATCACACGGTTGACTTGCTCAAATGTTAGCCCACGATGAGAGTGGTTTTCTCTCTCATCCGCCAAACACGCGTCACTCAGTGTATGGAATCGCTTGGTCCTCTGACAAATCCGCTTACCACCCAAAATGCCTCCGATATTCCACCGGTTTTGGAGCGCGGGACCTGCCTTCTATTTTAGCACTTTTCCCATGGTTTTCTGGTTTCCCTTGTGACCGAGCGCTCGGGGCTTTTCCTTCTCGAGGGGTTTTGCCCAGCGATGCATGATTAGCACTTTGTGCATTAGAAACAGCCTCCGTTTCTAGGTTTGAGCCTCCCAACTGCCATTTTTGTGCCATGCACGGTCCCCATGGGCCAACGGTCAGCGTGCTTTGACCGAAGGTCCTCGTTGCTCCATGTTGGCTGCAATTTTCCATTATACAGAGGTTATTTCTGATAGCTTGTTGTCTACAAGATTTTGAAGTCTGTCATGATTTGAAACAGTCATAGAACTCTGATAATTTTCATGGATCCAATTCGGATCACGGCCTTCCCACTGAAAAAGCTTTTGGACCACCAAAAGTTGGTTTTCAAGCATCGACTAAGTGAGGGTACAATTGTCTCACTTGTCCAATCTCTATCCATTTTTCATTGCTCGGCTTTGAACCCCTGAGCCCAGTTATGAGGTACTCAACATCTCCCCTGTGCGTCGTACTCACCTTCCTGTCCAGAACTGTGTCTTCCTGCAATTCATTAAGATATTCAGGTAGCAGGTCATCAATAGAAGGCAATTGACTCTACTCTTTGGGATCCTCAATTAGTGAAGGTTTAAACAATCTCAAGCTATCTGCATTGACGACTGAGTAGACGTGCATGTAAGCTAGTAGATCAAGGCGAAAAGCATTCTCCCCAATTTTCTCAAGTATCTTGAAAGGTCCATACCTGATAGGCTTTAGCTTTTTAAATTCACCTTGCATTCTTTCCTCGCTGATATATAGCCAGACTTGATCACCAACTTGGAAACTATGCTCCATCTAATGCTTGTCATGCCTTGCCTTGTATCTAGCCTGGCTCTTTTCCAGCTGTTCCTGTACTGCCTGGTGAATCTCTTGGATTTTTTCAATGAACCTAGTTGCATTATCCA
This sequence comes from Pinus tabuliformis, assembly GCA_031772625.1. NCBI lineage: Eukaryota > Viridiplantae > Streptophyta > Pinopsida > Pinales > Pinaceae > Pinus > Pinus tabuliformis. Next base: position 623,830,258 of record CM062817.1, read on the forward strand.
CATCGTTGTGTCCCTCAACTGTTGTGTCCTTACCAAAGACAAAATCCAAAGGAGACCTTGGTGTGAAACCAAAACAGGTCTCAAAAGGAGATCTCTGTGTAGAAGAATGTTTGGCTCGGTTGTACGATGCTGCACATAACACAAATGTTCATCCCAAAGCTTAGGATGCTTGCTACAATATCCCATGAGCAACTAGATCACTGTCTTGTTGACTACTTCTGTCTAGCCATCGGTTTGTGGATGGAAAGTTGTGCTTCTCTTCAGTTTGGTGTCCATCAGTTCCCACAGACTTGACCCAAAAGAAAACTTGAGTTTGCATTGTCTAGTCACTTGTCGTTTTGCTTTATCATTTAACCATCCTAATGGTTATGGTTTCTTGTGAGGTGTGGCCAGTAATCCCAACTTCTCTACAATTGCTTCAGAAATTAAATTTACTTTTGAGCCACTATCAAACAAAGTATCAATCTTTTGATGTTTGGAAATAACTCGAATATGGAAAATCTCATGTCTTTTTCTCTCATTTTCTTCATCAATAGTAGATTGTGCAGAATTACTAGTAGATGCTTTAGAATTCTTACCTTTTATACCTGTGGCTGTAATGGTTGTTTCATCTCATAAGTCTGACCCCAAATCTTTCTGAATAGTTACAGCAGCCTTCTTCTTCTTGCCCTCTAAGTTCTTAGGTCTCAGCTCCGGATGCAGAATCCAACAGTGCTCATCATCATGCCCATCCTTCTTACAGTGAGTGCATGAAGACTTGCTTTTTTGTGCAGTATTGGCCTTCCTTGCTTTCCATTTCTGTTTTCTTTTCTCCTTATTCTTTCTTGCAGTGGGTTGGGATGATCCCCCAACTTCTGGGTTTCCATTCTTTCCTCTAGCTTCTAGTTCTGTAGCTTGAATAGATACCTCATCTATACTACTGGGATTAAACATGAGGATAGTGTGCCTCATGTAGTTGTGTAGACCACCGATGTACTTCAATAGAGTCTCAGGTGAGTCTAATGAGATTCCTAGAATCAATGCTCTCTTCCTAAATTCTTGGGTGTAACCTTGTACATTTTTCCCTTTCAACTATCGAAGAGTTTGCTAGCTCATCATGGTTTGCTGCATGTAAGCCAGTGGATAGAACTGCTTTTTGATTGCAGAAAAAATTCACTCCAGACAGAAATAGTCTTACCATGTCTCTTCATGTTAGCTTGGTTCCTGCCTTCCCACCAAACTAAGGCAATGCCTCTAAGGCGTAGGCTGGCCAGCTGAATCTTGCTCTTGTTTGAATCAATACTCTGCACTCTGCAATAAACATCAATTTGTCTAATCCAACTGTCTAGCTTTTCTGCATTCAACTCTCCATCATATATTGGTAAATCAAATTTAACATCTAGTTGAATCAAAGATATCTTCTTTTTATGTTCAGGGCTATTAGGAGGTGTGAGAAATCTTTCTTCTTTCCCCTTGACTTTTGAGCGGTCATGGAGGAGAGACTCTTCTTCTCCTTTATCTTGTTTGGAGCCTGATGAATCTTCATCTTTGTGTTTTCTAAAGTCCTTATACATTTCCTCTACCATGGACCTTATGGCCAGGAAATTATCTATAAATTGAGGGTCTGGCCCCACAGAACCTTCCTCTAACATTGACTTCTGAGGATTACTCTTCCAATTTCAGGATTAGTTTCGACCAATTCTCCTTCTCCTAATTTGAGCTTTGATCTAGTTAGCATTCAACAACTAAATCCAGCACAAGCTTGTCTAACCTTAACAACCTAGGTGCTCTGAAACCACTTGATCTGAAAATCACTTGTGATTGATCTCAGTTAATTAATGCAGGTATTACAAACTCATGTGTTGGTGTGTGTGTCTATCATCTTAGGCAACGGATCGATAAGATTGCAAAATAAACAGACACTGGAAAACAGTAAGAGAAACACAACAAGCAAATGAAAAACACAACAATTTAATAAGGAGTTCACCCAATCCTCCTGGGCTACATCTCTTGGTCTATCTTTCAGTGGTGGCCTTCTTTTATTGTGTTTTTAAGCAGAGTTTTTACAATGAGGAGCTCAATGTGAGTCTCCTATAGCAGATGATGCTTAGTAGGGTGGTACTTGGATTCTCCAAACCACTAGAGTACACAGACTCCCCCTTACCAAGTCTCAACTTCAACTGGTCTTAATGGGATGAGTCCAATCTGGTACTCAGTTCCCGACCGATATCCTCACAGGGATTGCTCGAACCTCTCAAGCCTTCTCGCTTCTGTCTGCTCAATGTTGTGTTAGCTCTACAGGTCAGCTCGACTTCTGTTCTCTGCTTCTTGCTTCACTCTCTCTTCTGTCTCTTCTATCTCACTGTCTTCTTGTCTTCTCTGCTCTATTCTCTGTCTGTTCATGGCTTAAGGCCAATCCGTCCCTTGACTATTCACTTCCTCTTCTATCCCTTCGGTTCGCCTGCCTCTGTCCACTTGGAATTCCCTGCTTCTGTGTCATTGCCACTGTGTAACATTTCACAGGAGGTGGCCACTTGTCTCCTCATGAACTGAGTGCCATCTCTTCCCTGAACGGTCGTTATTTCGGTTACTTTGTGAAATGATTCATCCGCCAGCTCAGCAGTCAAATCAGACTTCAAACTTTTATATGCCTTAGCTTATTCTTCCCGTCAAATCTGGTCTCCCATCAGGTGCAATCTTCGTCATTAGATCTAGGGCCTCCAGATCCTACGATTATCGCTCTTATAGCACGGTTGACTTGCTCAAACATTAGCCCAGGATGAGAGTGGTTTTCTCTCTCATCCGCCGAACACGCATCACTCGGTGTATGGAATCCCTTGGTCCTCTGACAAATCTGCTTACCACCTGAAATGCCTCCGATATTCCACCAGTTTTGGAGCGCAGGACCCGCCTTCTGTTTTAGCGCTTTTCCCATGGTTTTCTGGTTTCCCTTGTGACCAAGCGCTCATCACTTTTCCTTCTCGAGGAGTTTTTCCCAGCAATGCGCAATCACAAATAGCCTCCGTTTCTGGGTTTGAGCCTCCCAAATGCCATTTTTTCACCATGCATGGTCCCCATCGTCCAATGGTTAGCACGCTTTGACCAAAGGTCCTCATTGCTCCGTGCTAGCTGCAATTTTCCATTATACAGAGGTTATTTCTGATAGCTCGTTCTCTACAAGATTTTGAAGTCTGTCATGATTTGAAACAGTCTTAAAACTCTGATAATTTTCATGGATCCAATTTGGATCACTTGGTAGGGAATAAATCCTGGTATTTGCGGAGCAATTCAGCAACCTTATCCACCATCGTGTCGTCCCAATAGTCTCCAATCTTTGCGAATTTGGGTTTTGCCTCCATACCAATGTTCACTTGTTTCGTTTTCAACGACGCGGTTATATCAGGGTTCTCAATCTGCGGCCCTTTAACCTCACGGTGACCTTCTGTTTCTGGAATGTTAATCTTCTGCAGATCCTCATCTTCTTCTTCAGCAGTCACGTTATAGCATTCCAGCGCATGACTTAGCTGAGTAGCCCACTCAGGTTGAATCAGGTCCAAAGGATCTTGTGGTATCCGAAAGATAGTTGCTTTCACTTCTTGTAGCGCCTCATCAATACAGTCAAAACCATCTTCAAAACTGAATGTCATTATAAAGCCTTTGCGCAAAATATCCCATTCACATGTACCATGGCGGAGCTCTGGTTTTACTTACCAATTCATCGGGACAACATCCAAGGTGTGACAAAACAAGTGCACCCATTCAGGTTGGGGCTTTTCTCCATAAGCCAGGGCCCATTTGGCCAAATGTGTGCATGGGGCATCCTACCCATCATACTTGTCTGTCATTCGCATCTTGGGTTTCTCGAATTGCGCTCTCATCATCCTCCTACATTTTCACCAATCATCAAAGCTTCCCTTATGCGTACCCCACCATATTGTAGGCATAGCGCGCAGTGCCCAGTCCAACGCCTGGAAGAGTTGCTTTTCTGGTACCTCCCTTTCAAATGCATCCAAAACGATATCTACCTCATTCAAGCCATCATAAGTAGGTAGATTTCTTACCTTTGAGGACACACAGCACAGTGATTGGGTCATCATGTTGCAATTTAGCGTACTCACTTCATGTAATTGATTCTGTCAACGTTCTAACTCTTCATCAGAGTTCGAAGTGCAGGAACTCTCAAGATCCCAAGTAATTTGTCCATCCATGGTGGGATTCACCCAATCTTGATCTCGCATTGTTATCTTATAGATACAATCCAAATCGTCATCACTCTCATAATCGTGGATTGGTTCAGTATAGCGCGATCCCTCAGCAGGATCTAGGGGTACTATTATGTGTAGCTATTTCTTCTCAAAGATCATCTTCTGCTTCTTTAGGTTGATTACCCCGTTCATATCAGTAGCCAGTCGATTCCTAGGAGCGCGGGATAGGGATTTCTATCATCCACTATCTCTATTACTTCAAAGTCAGCCAATGCGCTTGCACCTTCAATATCCACAGTTACCCCCTACAGTTGTCCCATGGGGATGATCTTCTACTGATTTGCCATCCTTAGCTGAGTCAAAGACCATTGTAGCACATGTCTCCCCATCCGTTCCCAAGTCTTCTTTTATAGTATGTTCGCATCTGACCTAAGGTCCAAAATAACCTGATCCATTTCATACTCTCCTATCTGCACGGTCAGTCTCATCTCCTGTCCTGTTTTTTTCTTATGCTTGCCAATATTTCATACCACACACGGCTCACCCGAAGCGGTTCCAGCGCATCTGTTGATGAGTTCTTTTAACCCCTTCACAACCTTACTATCGTGCAATAACTTCATGCAGGTCTCCAGGAAGGTTGTGAGCATAGAAGGGTCCATCTCCTGATCAGGCTTATCCTTGCTTCCTGAGGTGGAGGCCTTAGTCAAGTTCTTCTTAGCTTCCATGAAGGTTTGACGTGCATGCTCCAAATCAAACTCAACCTCCTTCGCTGAAGCTTTGCGAACTCATGTATTGTCTTTTGGCTGCTTCCCCTTGTCATCTCCTATCGCGATTCCACTTTTGAGCACTATATTTACAGTTGGATCCTCTTCGCACGGCTCAGACCTCATCATCTGTAGGTTCTGAGTCAGCGGAGGTGGTAGCGCCCCTTTTTCACGTGTCCTTGCCATTAGCGTAGGACATTCGTTCGTTTCATGATCAAACAGCGTGCAATGCTTGCACAACGGGCATGTTGGGTTAGTGCAATCGCGGGCATAGTGTCCTCGTCCTCCGCAATTGTAGCAGATCAACTATCCTCGACCTCTGCTAGGTCCTCCTCCGCCTCGGCCTCGTCTGCGCCCCTAAAATCCTGTCTGTACCATCCCTCTGCTCTAGTCATGGGGCCGTGTTTCTGCATGAACCCTATAGGTAGGAGTTCTATCCATCATCAATTCATAACTTCTACAGTTACGCTCATCATGCCCTACTGACCTACAAAAGTTGCAGAACAGTTGTTGCGATGTCTGTACAAACTTCTTCAACAAATGACAGTTATTCGTGGCATGTTTTCCTACTATCTGACATATAGTGCACCACAATATAGGCCCCGCGCTTGGTCCCTTTTGAGCTTCCGGTCTCAAAGGCATCGGTCCTCCTCCTGCAATGTAGTTCGCAAAGGCTAGGCAATGGCCATTGTCATGCCCCTAGCTCTTGCATTTAAAGAACCATACCTCCTCGCGCATCTCTGGTCGAACCATCTTGTCTTGCTTCAAGCTTTGCATCTCAAGGCAAAGATTTTTCAACTGCGCATGGATCTGTTGAACCCCCAGATTTAGATCTTGAATCGGTGTTTCATGCAACCTCATTGCTATCTCCAAGGCCTCTGCTTGAGTTGTTATCTTCTGTTGCGACAACGCAACCCTTAAGTGTGGCAAGAGTGAAGCCACAAACCACTCACGATGTTGTCTGTCTATTAGGTTCATGTTAGCTTCGCGGATTGTACACTTCAGCCTCTGATCGAGTTCCCAAGGTGTCTCACCTAGTTGCATCGTGATTTCTTTGAACCCCACAATAGACTGTGCTTCAGACTTATGCCTATTGAATTCTTTATTCAATGTCGTTTGGATGTCTGCCACTCTAGCATTCAGGTTATCATTAGATTACTTGATATACCAGGTTAGCGCGCGAACTTTTAGAGCACTAACCAATGTCACCTTATTTATATGATCATCTGTAATGCCCTGAGCTTCCCACACAGCTTTCACAATGAACCAGAATTAGTCCAGGTCCTTGTTTCCCAAGCCTTTGAAAAAAGGAAGCTTTACTAAATTTGCCATACTGAACTGCAGTGGAGGTGGAGGTGGTACGGGTGAAGTCACAAGTGACGGTGGTGAAGTTGGAGGTGGTGTGGGCAGAGGTGGTATTCGCGGGAATCCTTGTCTTATTAACTTAATAGAACTTCGCGAAGAAACCTTCACTATCCCTTCCTCGTCACCTCGCGGAGTTGAAATCAATGGACTATACTCCAGACCCTTTTTTCCTTTGTTCCTGTAAGTTTTTCCACTTCGCGTAGTTCCAAACATTAAGGTAGTTGCATACCCCGTTTTTCACACAACGACATTTTAATCCAAGTATTCAAATATTTTACGTACTTACCTTGTGGTCCTTTGAAAAAATGTCAGTTCACCTCACTGTAGCTAACTGAGGTGTTGACCGCAAATTTAGTTACAAATCCACCTATGACACAATCGAGCCAATGATCGACAACGCAGGCGATCTTATCCTTTGGTGCTTCCAATTTTTGTACTAGCTCCAGGGTCCAAATAGTAGGATTGTCAAGTTTCGACCTTCCTTGGATATCTGCTAGCTTCGTGATCCACTCGTATAGCTCAACCGGAAAGGAGCAGAAAAATATCTCGTGGATCTTTGTATATAGGTATCTGTCCAACCATTGTTCCTTTGTTAGTCGCGGGTTTTGGTTCTCCTGCGTCGTGAAGTCGTGGATCTTCCTATCCAACTAGTCTCTGATCTCCTTCTTAGTTGGATTCCAGTGATACGACATCACACATCTCTTATGCAGATTCTGGTCTCGACAACGGAACCATTTGTTGGCTTGAGGGGGCCTGACCCAAGTTCAGTGTTAGTTAGCCAAACAGATCCCTACACTACTAGCCCTTTTGGCATCAGCCCATGGAGTGTGGACCGAATTCTCACTTGAAGCAGTATGGGGGGATGCTGGAACCAAGTTTTCGCACCGTGAGATGGTCGTGATGTTGTTTATTCCCTTTATTCCTATCTTCGCATAGGTCACTTCACTCTAGGGCTTGCCAGACGAGCCCTCTATTATGTCATTTAATATCTCTGCGAAATGGTACAGCTGACGTTCGTGCAGCCCTAACCCTTGATCTAGACACTTTTGTGCTACTAAGATAGCGTGTCGGGTAGATTCCTAAACTAGTCCAAGTGTCTTACTTGTCCTAATAGTTACTCATGGTTAGCACCACATAAATATATATTCTTATATGCGTTCAATTATCTAATATAATCATACACATTCACGCATCACATAAGCATTATAAAGGAAATTCATACATAAAATGATAAGATTCATTAATCAGAACAAAGACACAGAAATTGCAGAATACTTCTCTTTATTAATCTCTTCCAAGTGATTACAGACTCTATTCACCCTGCGCACACAGCTGCAGGGGTCCACGCACTCAGCTGCGGACTTCTACCCTAGGCCTCTGTGCACTCAGCTGCAAAGCCTCTACCTATGCTATGACCCAAAACTTAGACTTATGGCTCAGAGCTATGACTCTCTTACCTAATTGATTCTTATAACTACTTAGAGCTTATCTCTTTTTATACAATCCCATGGTCCGCAAACCATGGGTAGATCTCTTACAGCCGACTTTGCTTTACAAAACTAAGGGCGGACTACCCTTTATGACACATGACACCTTCGCGCTCCGCGACCACAAAATGCGGTGTCTTTACAATTTTATTACAAAATTTTACTCAAACATGGGCTTTTAGCCCCAAAACTGCCCTTGGGGGATCCCGCTCCCAACAGTTTGCCCCCAATTGCAACACTAACTACTATTCTCAACCCTTGTGGTCATGAGAACTCTGGATGGTCGTAACTATACAAAAATGATCCATAATTCACCTCCACATACCAGATGCTAGTAGATGGAAAGAAAGTTTCCGATTTCCACCTCTAGAACACATTATTATGCTACCTAGGACACCTTTTTTTCCTTCAAGTGAGCCTTCCAAGCTGATTTTGGAGGCGAACTACAGTTGGGTCGCAGGACACTTTGGTCTGGAGAAAACTGTGGTTGTACTGCAAAAGTACTTTTATTGGCCCAAACTCTGACTGGATATTGAGAGATATATTAGATCCTGCACTACCTGTACCATCACCAAGCCAACCATCAAGAAGCAAGGCATGTACACTGCTCTGCCTACTCCCAACCAGCCATGGGAATCCATCTCCATGGACTATATGTATGGCCTTCCTTCTACCAAGAATGGTAATGACTATGTATTTGGGGTCATGGACGGATTCTCTAAGATGGCTATATTGGCGGCTTGCAAGAAGAGTATCACTGCAGAGGACACTGCCAAACTCTTCTTTGAACGAGTATGGGTACATTTTGGGATCCCGCAGACCATTATATGAGATCGGGATAGCAGGTTCCTGAGCACATTTTGGTCAAGCCTTTGGACACTATTGGACACCAAGCTTACCAAGTTGACTACCTTCCATCCCCAGACTGATGGCGAGACAAAGGTTGTCAATAGGATGATAGTGCACATACTCTACATGTACAACTCAAGGCATCCTCAAACCTAGGATGAGAGTCTTCCATATGTGTAGAACAGTTATAATAGAGCTCTCCATAGCTCGACTAGTTGTAGTTCCTTTCAAGCGAGTCTAGGATTTCAAACATTATGTCTGATTGATGTTGACATGCTTCACGTGACTACACAAACAGAATCCACACATGTATTATCCGAGGCTCATAAAGTGACCAGATTTATTGAACACATCCAACACATCTACCAACAATTTCATGACATCCTGGAGAAGTCAAATTCCAAGTACATGAAGTGAAATGATAAACATCGGGTGCCACACAAGTTTCAGTTAGGCGACAAATTTTGATTGCATTTGTAGAAAGAATGCCTTATCAGAGCCCATCAAAAGCTCATACCACTCTGATATGGTCCTTACACCATTACCAAGGTTATGGGAGACAATGGTTTTGAGCTCATCATTCCCCCATTTCTTGGCCTGCACCCAGTGTTCAATGTGGACCGCCTTCGGCCATACTTCCCACCATTATTAGACACATCAGATATTTCAGAATAACTCACACCAATAGATTTAAACTCAGACTACATGGAATAGGCCATAACTGATCGGATTATGGACACACAGGTCAAGAAAACTCACTAGTAGAATATCTAACTATATCGAGTCGTCAAAGTTGGCCAACTCCTACACTAAGGTGAGTGGCTCACCAGGGACCAGGTTCAACATAAATTTCCTTACCTCATGGAGGCTTTACATGCAATGGGGACCATTGCTTCCTAAGGGGGGAGGAATGATCCAGGTGGTATTAGTGGCTTCCCACCTATTCCACTTAGACCTCCAATCGGTTTCATTTGTTTCCTTGTTTATTTCAACATTTATTATTTTTAGTAGTTTTTTGGGTCCTGAACTCCTGGAGCAGTTTTTATGCCCTAAACAGAAATTTTTTGAGGTCTGCTTTAGGCCCACAATTGTAGGCATGGGCTTGCAGAAAATCATGTAGTACTTGGAGAGACCTTCCAACAAGGTATTGTTGGGTTGTGTTATATTCTTTCCACGACTAGCCCACGTTTTTAACCGGGGGGTTAGAGGGGGGGCGGAGCCCCCCTTCGTTGCGCCGATTATGTAGCGGGAGGGGGTCGCAGGGGGTTTGAGGCGTACCCGTAACCCCACTTTTGGTTTGGACCCAATGTTAGGATGGGCGGACCCACCTATGGTTTTGTGCAGGATGTTCGCACATGTTTCAGGACACGATGGTTTTCAGTCCATGGTATTGGATGCTTCGGCATGTATAAATATGTATTATAACACTGAAAGGAACATAATGAAAAATCAAGCTGGTAGTCCTGGTTTTGGGATCCAGGGGAAAATCTCTGTGTATATGTGTTTTATGTGTTATGCTCTTGCATTGTTTATTTTTTGTGTTTTAGAATTCGTATGTAGGTCATTTCTGTACAGGGTTAAAACCTACAGGTATTGTATACACCAAATAGAGATAATATGACCAAGTTATGACCCCGAGAAGTTGGTTGCCCAACTAACCCCAATGGGGCCCACAAACTCTTGGCATTACATCTCCTGGGGTTAGGGTTTTGGTTGTTTAGGGTTTTCTCATGTTTTTCAATAATAAATAGGCCCTTGAGCCTCATTGTAACATAGTTCAGAGGCATGTATCCACCACATCTCTTCTCAGAGATAAGATACCATCGCCCGAGCTAGTCTTGTTTCCATTATTTTTGTAAGCATATTTTTGTATTTGATATTAATGAAATGAAGTGTTATTTCTGTTGCATCTCTGTATTTATGGTTATATCTGTAACTTGTTGCATTCATGCTTAATTATGGATCACCGAGATTTGTATTTCTCCACTTTTCCTTCTACATTCATCTTCTTTTTAAGCACCCATTTCCTATCAATGGGTTTTCTTATAGCCAACAACTCCGCTAGATCCAAAGCCTCATTCTTGTCCAAGGCCACCATGGTATTTTTCTAGAGTGTCCCATTATCTAGGTCCATTGTCTCCCAGGAAATTGCAGTATCTAGTAATAGACAAAGAAAAATTGGAACATAAATTAGATGGAATATATCTCTCTGGATACCTTATTTCCCGAAATGATCTCCTCAAAATTGAAGTGTGTAGTTCTTCTTTTGATTCTTATTCTTCTGTTGAGTCTGATTCTTCATCCTTCAGATCAAATTCTATCTTATATGGTTATTTTTCGCTTGCTAGGACTTCTTGTTTCATGGCGTCCTCCGCTTATCTAAATACCACATCTCGAGTGTACAAAATCTTCTTTGTTTCTAGGTTCCAAAGCTTGTAATATTTTAACAAGCATTATACCCAATAAAGATGCACCTTTTAGATTTACTATCCAACTTGGTTCTTTTCTCCTTTGAAATTCCCTAAGATGTGAGAGACAGTTTCTTAGCAAACCATACCTCATGTGGAGACTTATCCTCCAACACTGATAAAGGTGATCTATTAACTAGATAAAATGCAGTCTCCACTGCCTTTGCCCAAAATTCTTGTGCTAATCCAACACCACCAAACATGCACCTTGCCTTTTCCATCAATGTCCTATTAATTGTTTTTACAACTCCATTTTTTTTAGGTGTGTATGGAGTAGTATTTTACTATGTTATACCACACTTCTTACATAAGTCTTTGAATTCCTTCTTGTGGAACTCTCCACCATTATTTGACTTCAACACCTTAATCTTCTTCTTTGCCTGATTTTCCACTAAATCCTTATATTTTCCACTAAATCCTTATATTATTTAAACCTGTTAAAGACTTCATATTTCTTCCTAAGGAAATATCCATGTATTCCTTGAGAAGTCATATATATATGAGACACAGTACAAAGATTTACCTAGTGGTGGAACTGACATAGGTCCAAACTAATCACTATGCACAAGCTCTTGTTGAGAAATATAGGGGCAATGGTACAGGTGATTTCTCTAGCTTATGATAACTACTTGTGAACACTTTTTACTTTTCCTGATTAAGTTCTTTTAAATTGATTATTATAGTGTTATCTTCATCAAACAACTATCTAAACATAGTAAATAATGAGACAAAGGACACAAGATATAGGCTATCATCTCGGTTCATAACCTCTCTAATATTGAGAGGAAAACCCACATAATTATTCTTCTTATAGAATCTTCAATTTGACGAATTCCAAGACCTAGAACCTTGACCAAGAATCTCTCCAATACCAAGCCATTTTATATCTTTGAAGTGTTTTTCTCAATCCAAGTCAAACTTTCCTTTTAACTTCTTTCACCTCACCTCTGACCAACAATTCATACCTACAATATTGACTATAATTTCAGCCTCTTCTACCTACAACTTTCTACCTCCTCCAACTTTCACACATGTGATCAAACTAGGGTAGATTAAAGAGAGATTCCTCTTCACTTTCCTTGGAATTGACTTCTCGTAACTTCAGCTTGCAAAAATATATCTTTCATGTGCTAGAATTCAGTTTCCTTGAGGTTTTCACTTTGGTCTTCCAGCAACAGATGGATGCCCTAATCTTACCTTGAACATGTGAAGGATTTCAGCCCAAAACAGATTCAAATATTCAATTTTTCTTTTCTCCTTTATGTCCTTCTTCCTCGTACTCCTATTATTGTTTTATAGAAATTGTGATAGTGTTTTGTGTGTGCTTGAATGAGGCTGAGTCCCTCCTATATATAGGCTTCACGTCCATCTTTGAAGGCTGACTTGTAACTATTCTGAGGTCGACTAGAATCTTGGAGAAGGTCGACTTGTGTTTTGCTTTTATAACTTTGTCTTGGAGAGTTCTTTGACTAGACTTTGACTAAAATAAATTTTTATTATAATATCTTACATTCCGAAATGGGTCTCTCATTCATGAAAATGATATTTAATGACTTGATGACTCAATGAAAAACCCTAAGAGATCACAATGGGAGCTTGACCTAAAAAAAATCAAAAAAATTGAGCATGAAACCCATGCCTCAAGATCAATAATAATAAATTTATTTTTATCATTACATCAAATACATCAAATCATGATTACACATGTCATTGTGAAGACCGAAACTAGTTACATATTTCAATACTACCTCTTAACTAGGGAGGTATTCATAATCCATAAAAGGTACCTGGACATTCTCAATCTAAAGAATTCTCATAAGAAGAGTCGGTTTGGCAGCCCATATGTTTAGCATCATATCATCTAGCATTGTCACATAGCAAGGCCTTGACTAACAACTGTATCTCTCCACAAGATCATAGAACAATGCTGGTGAGACCAATGATTAATAGACACCATCATCATTGTCTCTTTCAGAGCATACCCCACTCAGGTTTTCTCAGAGTATGTAACACTAATACTATTCTTATCTTAAATTCCCAATCCTCAAAGAATATCGGTCCTCTATGACTACTCTCACCTTGGATTCTCAACCACATACTCAAAGAGTATGTCAGATGCTTACCCAGTCCACCATTATGTCTTCCCAAGTGAAGACAATAATGATGTGTATATCTCTCCCTCTCAGCTAGGTAGGATATACATATTCCTATGAAGGAATGTACCCATTACTATAAAAGGAATGTAACCAAGATCCCTCTTAACTAGGGACTTGACCAAGCTCCCTCTTAATCAAGGACTTACTTTCAACAACTCTTCTAGGTGGAGATCATGGGATTGCAAGTTACTTGTAGGGCTCCCTTTTTTGATGCATGAATTCCATATTTTTTGTTATGGAGCTTCATCTTTTGGACTTCTTCATAGGGAAAAAAACCATCCATAACTTTCATTTATGAACCAACCATGTCATCCTTTCTTTCATTGGAAAGTTATCAATTAGCGCATACTTGGCCTTCCTTCATACCTTGCTACCTTATTCACATCATGCTTCCTTCAAGATATTTCATCTTTCCACATGAGTATTATTTGTAGATGGCATCTACATCTCTTCCTTCGATAGCCCTGTATTAGCCCATCGAGATATTGTTTAAAAATGAAAAAATTAACATCAAATAAAAATTTACCTTCTGTGATGGCCCTTCCTCATGAAATCTACTTGCAGCACCATCAACATCTTGCATTCATATTGACATATGTCCAAGATATTCATTTTTCAAGGGTATTCTTTCTTTTTAGAATTTTCCATGGTCTTCATATCTTTCCCATGGAGATATCATAGCCAATTATTTTAGTCATAGGATGTTGATTTCCTTCTCCATAGTTGCATTTCACAATCTCTTCCTTTCGCTTTATTCACATATTACCTCCCGGGAATTCCCAATCATAGTTCCTTCATTTAATAAACCACCTTATATTCCATATGAGTACATATTATTTTTATTTCATCTAGTTAATATGTGATCATTCTCATGAGGTAGAGGATGCATCCTTTCTATTTGCAACTATATAATGACAAGAATTTATTAAATACATGAATACATACCTCATCTCTTTCTTTTGTTCATCTAGACTTCCTTTGACAACTTCCTTTATTGAAAGTACTTCAATCATCTTAATCTGCTTCATTTCTTTGTCATCATACAATTATTCCATGATCAATACCATACAAGGTAGGATTCTCGGTGAGACACTTGCTTCTTCCAAGAGATGAACCTTCTAAAGAAGATTCCATTGAAGGATCTTTATTATCCTCATTTTTCAAATGATGCTTTCCAATGATGTATGAAAATCTCTATACTAGATGACTTCCTTCTGCCCATAAGTGCTACTTATCCTTTCAATGATGTTACCAAGAGCTACTTTCCTCTAATCATGACTTGTCATAGAATTATACTTCAGCTTCTTATGATGATGCCTCAAGATCTTTCTTCAATCATATGATTCCATGATGCCATATCCTAACATGCTACACCATATCATGCTTCTAATGATTCCTACCATGATAACTATATTTTACAAAAGAAAACTTGAAAAGAACTAGTTGAGGAAGATTATCTCCATCATAATAGAGATTATTTACGTCATCCTTCTTGGATTTCTTCTTTTCATGTTCTTCTAATTCTTCAGTGATATTGGTTTCTTCCCTTCCTCTTTTGTTTTTATCCTTCTTGATTTTAGGACAATCTCTCTTGTAGTGCTCATATTCTTGACATCCATAGCATTGAATCTTTGTCATATTCTTCTTTATTTTATGAGGACCGAATTTCCCAAAATTTCCTTTTCTCTTCGAAATGGCAACATATATTTGCATTGTCTCATTTGATCCTGCATCAAATTTTACCTTCAACCTGGTTTCTTCAATTTTTCATATTGACCATGGATCATTGAATGGTGTAGCTTTGTTTTCCCATAAATGCTTGATGTGAAGCTACCCCATTCCTCTGGTGGTGCATTAAATACTATAGTAGTCATTTCTTTGTCAGACATTACCTCTCCCAACTCTCATAGTTGGTCCCTTATTTTATATACCCTCATAAAGTATGAGGCTATTCCTTATTCTTTTGATATCTTAATCTTGTAGAGTTCTTTCCTTAACGAGATTACTTCTCCTGCAGTGCTTACGAAAAACAATTCTAAAAGTTTGTCACATATTTCTTTTGAGGTTTCTAATTTTGATACATAGGGAATGAGGGGTTCCTTGATAGATTCTATAAGAATCCTCTAAGCCCTTACTTCCCCTTTCATGAATCTTGCATGAGCTTGAGCTTCTTCCTTTGGAGGTTTTGTGATTGAACCCTTAACACGTTCCACCACTTCATTTTCTATGATGATCAAACTTCAATCATGTTTTTCCATGCAAGAAAGTTTGAAGACCCAACCAACTTGTTGCTCTCCTTGCAAAAAGGAAATTTTATAGACTCAAATGTGGACATAAAGATACCTAATTGTGAAGGTACTCCTTGGTGACAATATTTTCAATTTGTTGCCTTCTCGGATTTGATGATGATATGATTTTTAGAATATTTCTTCTTGGAGAAGATAATTTTCTTCAATATTGACTCTTGACTCCAAAAAGAGAGAGACCACCTTGAATCCCTTAATGATGAAAATACCTTCCTTCTTTCTTTTCTTGATGTTGATGCTTCAAGATGCTTCAATTCGTAGTCCTTTCTTTCTTGAGTAAAGTTAGGTTCTTTGAGGTCTCCTTCTTTGAAGTGATGATAGAGCAAGGATTCCAAGAATGCTTTAAGTGTGGAATTCTTCTTTGATCGATCTACTTTCTTCAAGATGATTATTTAGTACTTATCTTCGAAATGCCTTGGATATGAGAGGATCTTCTTGACTCTTTGATGCCCTTGATACCCTTCTAGAACTTCAGTTCTTGAGTGCTTGAGTGTCCCTTATTGAGTTTCCCTTCCTTGATTTTTCACCTTAGCTCTGATACCATCATGAGAAATCTAATGGTAGAATTATAGGTGCTTTCTCTAGCTTTTGGTAACTTCCTGTGAATGTTTTTTTCTTTTCTTGATTAGGTTCTTCTTTTAGCTTGATTATTGGAGCATTGTGTTGGCTGGCAGTCGTACGAGATTTCCTAATTGGGACCATTGGCCCACCGCTGGTGATCATGCACTTACCACTCGTAATCATCACCCACTCCCACATAACTGAATTGACCACCTTTTTTATTGATGCCCATTGATTTGACACTCCAACGTGGCATGTTGACTGGGATTTTCTTTTTTATCACAAGTTGTGTGTGGCCAAGTTAACTGAACACCTCCAACTTATAAAAAACAATTTTTTCAACATTTATACATTTTCATCATATCATACTCGGGGAAGAGTTCAGTGAGTGGCCATACTTGTGCCTACCTTTTCTTATCGATGCATGTTGGAGGATTGGCTTGCTGTGTTGTTGCTCAGGTAAGTGTTCCTTTTTGTCATTCATGTTTATTTCCTCCTACTTATGCAGCTAATTGCTTGTTGTTCCATGTGTGCAGGTGCTTGGTACATCCTTCTTGTTGTTGTTGTTGTGGAGCTCTGGCTAGGAGAAATAAGGTCTTTAGAGATGTTGGTGCTCCCTTTTTCTCTAGTTGTGAAGGAGAATTTAGGCTCAGGTTGGTTGCAGTGATGGTACAGACTGTTATAGTAGATCCTGTAGCTACTACAGGAAACCCTGTAGCTGCCTTTTTCTACTTTACTCAGTGTTTTTTCTTATAGGGAGTCTGTGTAGTGGTGTAGGGGTTGGAGAATGATGATGAAGGATCATATGGGGTGGTGAATGGTTGAGACAAGGGAGGACATGTCCTCTAGGCCTTTTTTTTTTTCATTTTCCTATGTTTTTTTGAATGACACAAAGCTAGGTATGGATATGATGGCTTGGAACATTGATGATGGGTGAGGTATGATGAGGTGTAGGGTCCCAAATCAACCTAGAATAGGCCTGCATAGTGATTTTCCTATCGGGACCCCTTTCCTGTAGCATTTCAGGACATCCTGTAGTGCTACAAGATCTTCCTGTAGCAGCTATAGGACATCCTGTAGCAAGCTAGAAAATGCCAAAAAAATGATTTTTGATGCCTAAAAATGGAGATGAGTGATGGGGACATGGTAGGCATGAATGAGATGAAGTGGATGGAGGAAGAAATGAGATAATTCTTGGAATGATGTCCATCTATCTCTGAATCTTTTATTGCCTTCAAAAACCAGTAAAATCACAAAATTTATTAGTGGGCTGGTTTGAGGTCCCTCCCATGGCCTTTTTTTTTTTTTTTTTGAAAGACACATAGGTCGCCCCAAAAGGGGTTTTTAGCCTGTCTTCTTGCCCTAGATGCCTCAAAGGAGGTTTTCATCCAGGGATGTTTATATGTTGGCCTCAGATGCCTCATAGAGGTTTTCATCTAGGCCCCTTATTGTTTTTTTTTTTTTTCACAAAAATAAAAAAAGTCTTCAAGAATTGTGTGACCTAGAAGCTAAGACACTTCCAATCACATTTACCTCCTTACTAATGGTATTGATGAACTCTTCCTTGGACAAAGGTATTTTATAGGCTTTCAATCTGTATCCATTGACAAGCAAGGGAATACCTTCCTCATCAATGGTCCTGATTTGAACAGTCCCATTGTCATGGCACTTCTCTATCAGGCATGGGCCTAACCCTCTGGTCATCCTTTTTCCTTTGAAGTCCTTGAACCTGGAGTCGTATAGCAGAGCCCAATCCCCTTCTTGAAAAACCTTTTCCTTAATGTTATTTTCATGCCAAACCTTCCTCTATACTTGTATAAATTTAATGTGTAGGAGGGCCTGTATCCTAAATTCATCCAGCCCATTCAACTAGAGCAACCTCTCCTGTTGTGCCTTTGTAATATCCAAATCTAACTGTGCTTCCATTCTCAAAAGTGTTGTACTCAAACTCAATGGAGAGAACATCCTTCTTTCCATAGACCAAGTCATAAGGGGTGAAGCTAGTGGTTGTATTCCAAGTTGTATTATAGGCCCAAGTGGCCTCCACTAGTGTGTCAGCCCAATATTTTCTGTTGTTGCTCACAACCTAGGTGAGGATGCCTTACAATGCTCTGTTCATGACCTCTTCTTGTCCATTGGCCTAAGGATGATAGGTATTTGACTTCTTGTGTTTTATCCTATGCTACCCCAACAAATTCTCGATCATATGTGATGTGAATTGAGCTCCCTGATCGATGACTAGTTCTCTAGGGTAGCCAAACTTGTAGAATACATTCTCCCTTAAGAACTCGGCCACTTTCTCTTATGTTGCTACCTTGATATCTTTGGTCTCAACCCAATTTTTCAAATAATAATTGGATGCAATTATGTACCTTTTCTTCCCTGATGGTGGATCAATGGACCCAATGAAATCCATGCCCCACTGGTCAAATGTCACTAGAGCCACCTGAGGCTACAAGGGAATTTCATCCTTGGGAGTAGGCTTCACCATTCTATGGCACTCATAACATAGACTGGTGTATCTTATTTCATCTTGGTGGAGAGTGGGCCAGAAGTAGCCAACTTGTAGTACCTTGAAGGTTGTCCTCTTGGCTGCAAAGTGGCCTCCACAAGGCTCATCATGACAAGCTAGAAGGATGTCAAAGACTTCCTCCTCCCTGAAAAATCTCCTCAAAATTTTATCTAGGCATAACTTGAAGATATTTCCCCCATTCCAAGTGAATGGGGTGCTCTTCCTTACAATTCTTTTGTTTTCCTTGAACGACTGATTTGGAGGGAACTTTGCAGAAACCAGGTAGTTGGATATGTCAGCAGACCATGGAGAGAGAACTGAAATACCAAATAAATTCACATCTGGAAACTGATCACCAACAATTCCTTCCTCACCTATAGGAAAATAAAGTCTAGACAAAAAATATGCAACTACATTTTCTGTACTTGGCTTAGCAATGATAGTTAAATCAAACTGTCGTAATAAAAGAAACCATCTAATAATTCTAGCATTCACATCAAGTTTGTTCATTAAGTATTTGATATCAGCATGGTCATTATGCACAAAGGTTTGATAACCAATGGTGTAGTGTCTAAATTTCTTCAAGGAATGGACAACATCTAGGAGTTCCTTTTCAGTCACAATGTAGTTTAATTCAACCTTGGACATATTTTTGCTAATGAAGTAAATGGCATAAGGAAACTTGTCATCTATCTGGCCTAGAGCTACTCCTATAGCTTTGTCAAAGGCATCAGCATGGATGTGGAAAGGAAGATCCCAATTTGAGCCTTAGAGTATGGGTGCAGTAGTCAACTTGTCCTTCAAGACTTCTAGGGCCCCTTGGAAACTTTCTGACCAAAAAAATTCAAAGTCCTCAGCCAGCAGTCCAAGCAATGATGAGGCTACTTTGTTGAAATCCTTGATGAATCTCCTATAGTATCCAGCTAAGCCCAATAAACTCCTGACATCCCTCTGCTTTTGAGGAGTATGGACCCTTTTTATGATAGAAATTTTATTTGGGTCCACTTGTAGTCCTTCTTGGGATATTGAGTGACCCAAAACAGTCCCTGCATTCATCAAGAATTCACACTTCTTGGGACTAAGTGATAGGTTCATTTCAATGCACTTATTTAATATTTTCCCCAAGTTAGAGAGAGCCTCTAGGAAATCACACCCATAGGGAGTGAAATCATCCATATAGATTTCTATAGAGTCATGGACTAGCTCAGCAAAGATGCTCAGAACTTCCCTTTGAAAAGTGGCAATGGCATTACATAATCCAGAAGGAAGGACCCTATAAGAAAAGGTACCCCAAGGATAAGTGAATGTGGTTTTATCTCTATCCTTTGGGGTGATCTAGATTTGATTATAACCACTGAATCCATCCAGGAAAGAGAAGAACTTATTTCCTGAAAGACCATCCAAGACTTGATCAATGAAAGGTAGAAGGAAATGGTCTTTTTTAGTGTCTTTGTTTAACTCTTTGTAATCCACACAAATCCTCCATTTTCCATTCTTCTTTGGGACTATAACTAGAGAAGACACCCACTCACTATCTAAGATGGGGTAAATGAACCCTGCATCCAAAAACTTCTACAATTCTTCTTTGAATATTCCTTTGAGGGTTGGGTTCATTCTCCTCTAAGGTTGGCACACTGGTTTGCAACCTTCCTTGATGTAGATGTGGTGAGTACACACTGAAGGGTGCACTCCCTTCATTTCCTTATAGCTCCAAGAAAAGGCATCCAGGTGCTCTCTTAGCATGTTGCATAACTTCCGTTCCTGATGTGAAGAGAGAGAGGGGTTTATTTTCAATGTTTTAACTGGACCAAATTCTACCATTTTGACATGAGTAGGACTTGAGTCAACTAGGCACAAATCAGTCCAAGGTTTATCTTTAGATTTCTTCACTATCTCATCAAGAGGCATGGTGTTGGGGGGCTGGTTCTGGAGGATTTGATCAATGAGGTCATCTTCATCAGGTTTCCCCCCTCCTATAATAGTATCTATGGTACAGATTAGGTAGGATGTGGTATGGTATACTTCATCTTCCTCCTTCTCTTCCAATCATAAGGGCAAGTCATGTTCTAGGGAAGGTTGAGAAGGAGGGAACAATATCAACTATTTGGACAAATTCCCATTCTTAATAGTCATGTTCCCAGCTCTGAAACTTATGTAAGAATCATTAGTGGCTAGCCATATCCTTCCAAGGATGAGAGGATAACCATTGAAGTTGGTCTTGGGCTAGAAAAATAAGAAGTCAGTTGGGTACTCCCAGGATTCAATAGAGACCATCACAACCTCAAAAACTCCCTCATGAGCTACTATGGATTTGTCTGCAATTTGCAACACTGTTGTGGTCTTTCTTAAGGACCTTTGGAGATTCAGTTTGAGCATGATCTCCTTATTCATCACATTGATGGTAGTGCAATCAAGGTGTGGGGGAAAATGATGCCATCAATGTGCACATCTACCACAAAAATTCCAGGGTCTAGATACTTTGGGAAAATCACTCTCCCCAACATTAAGTTAGACAACTGTCTAATGACATTAATGGTAGGGGTGTATTTCTTTCTCCTCCTAGGATGTTTGAAGCATTTCTCCTTGATTAGCTTGTTGTAGATGGGGACATCCTTGATGGCTTGGAGGAGTGGGATTTTAACACACAAGTTTTTCAATTCTCCTAGAAGTTCAGTCTCTTCTGGGGTGTGCTGACTAGGATGGATCAGTATTTCAAGAAAAGGAGCTTGATTAGATTTAGTAAAACTCTCTTCCTTTTCCTCTTCAATCTCCTCATATGGAGATGGAGGTTGGTTATCTAGAAGCACTCTGCTAGACATGAGTTTGATTTCTTGAATTTCCATAGCATAGGTAGGGTGGGATGTCTCTCCACTATAGACCTGTTGTATTTCCATAGCATAGGTAGGGTGGGATGTCTCTCCACTATAGACCTATTGTGTCTATTTATTGTTTGGGTTCGGATTTGGTTGAGAAGGCATCTAAGGTTGCTTATGTGGAGAAAGATGAAGGAGTTGTGGTTGAGATGGATGTGGAGGTAGTAGGGTTGGATATTGGTTGAATGGGGGCCTCCACCCCCATGATGAGGTATTCCATTGAGGATGTGGGGGAACATATGGCTGGAACAATTGATTGGCAAGTTGGGAATGGTATTGAGGTGCATAAGACCAGGGAGAAGGTGTGGACCATGAAAGATGAGCAGGAGAACACCAAGGGGTAAGGGATGCATTATGATTGGGATTCTAGTATGAATAGGACACCCCTTGCATGCCCTGTTGGTCGAGGTCCTTGAGGCATCCTTTGGTTGATATAACAGAGTTGTTAAACCCCACCTTTAGTTCCTTGATATACAGTTTTCAATCCAGGTAGATAAGGGTACTTGTCTGTGGATTGGTTTTCCTCACAGACTGAGAAGAACTCTATAACATTCAATGGATATTGATTTCTGGGGTGCCTTCTAGTGCATCTAGGGAAAAATACAGCTAAGGCTCTCTCTACTTCCTCTTGATTCCTCTCGATTTGCATGGTGTCGATTTGAAGAGAAAGGGTATGCAGAATTTCACTTTTAAATTCTTCCAACATGTTTAGAAATTCACTCTTGATAGATGTGTTGGAGTAAGAGGAACTGGCCAAATCTTGACTGTCCCTACCCTTCTTTCTGGAAACCCTAGAATTATTTTTGAAAACTATCTTGATATCATCATAAGATAGCTGATAGATGTCCCCTCCATACAACACGTTTAGGGTTTCTAGGATTTCTTCCCTGATCACTCTAAGAAGGACTAACTTGAGTGATTTAGGATCAAGGGTGCATATGGCCCTTTTGTAGCTGAGTTGGAACCTTTCCTCATAATCCTCTAAGGATTCATCATGTCCCAAGGTCATTCTGAATATTTCCTCTTTGGTGTCCTTGGACCTACAGTAATCCCTATACTTGCCATTGAAGGATTGTTGCATTTGAGCCCAGGTAGTGATGATGTCCCTAGGTAAACCCATGAACCAATGCAAGGTTGCATCCTTAAGGGTGGATGACAACAACTTCAACTTCTAGTCATGAGAGGTATAATCATAAGTTCTTCAGATGACAAAAAACTCAAACAAAAAGGTATCAGGGCTCTCTGAGGTTAAGCCATGGAAGTGAGGAAGGGCAAAGGGGCTTATGTTTTTCATCCTACTATCTCCATTAATCTCTCTAATGGGAAAAGGACCCTAATTTCTGTTTTCAGTCCTATTTTTGTTTTCATCCATGGTGTAAGTGTGTGGAATGGTTTCTTCTTCTTCCCCAATAGGTTCTTCAAAGATCTTCAGTTACTCACCTAAGAGGTCCTCTAGATCCCTTGCAGTCAAAGAGGGAATCTGACAGCCACTAAAGAAGAGTGAAGGTTTACTGTCTGATGGTGTGGGGGTATTTGGCAAAAATTTCCCTAAATTGTCTCTACTCCTATGAGGCATGAAATATTTTTTCTTCCCTTTTTAAGGTCTTTTTTAGAATCACTTGCAAAACGGAAAGAAAGAAGAAATTGCAGTGATTTACTGAATACAAATTAGAAAGAAAAGAAAAAATTACATCTACCTAGACACCTCCTCGACAACGACGCCAAAAAGTGATGAGCCTCAGTATTGCAGCAAGGATGCTGCAACTCCTAGGGATAACAACTTTACTTTATCAACCCAGGGTTTCATACAAACTTGGAGGTGACAGTGTTATATACACTGTGAATGCATCATTCTACTTATGTCACTTCTCAACTGGGGCGCTAGACCATTAGGGTACCATACCATTCCTCTATTGACTAGAAGGATTTTGATTACTGAAAGTGAATGTAAAGCTAGTTCTAATGTAGGAAAGTAAATGATTGTCTATTCAAGAAAGGAAAGCTACTAAATGGGAAATTCTATGAAATTTGATAAATCATCTAGCTATGAAATAACACAAATCACTTGTAGAAAATAACTATGCTAACCTTGCAATTTATCATCTAGCTAATATGAATGTTTAGAAATGGAAATTTGTTCTATCATTTTAGGATTCATACATACATGCACTAACTATCTCATTTTACATTTGTAGAAAAAGAGTCTTTTAATTGCTAAAACCATAAATATAAATATGATATTCTGTCTAATCTTGCATGAGGAAAAGGAATGGGAAGGCTGGTTTAGGTGGCATTTATGGGCATGGAATCTAATATGAGAGCCTAACCTACCCTTATACTAGGCTATCCTATCATTTCTAGTCAAAATAGGGTCGAACAGGCTAGTACAGGGGATCTTGTAGCTGCTATAGGATGTCCTAATCTACTACAGCATGTCCTGGATTGCTACAGGAAGTTAGCTGAAGGATTTTGGAGGGAAATAATAGTGAAATGAGGTGTTGGAGAGGTGTATGAAAATGGTAGAAGGTGTAGGGAAGGTGCACATTGCCAAAGGATAAGCCCAACACTCCAAGGAGGTTGAATTCACCTAAGGTGAATGCTCAAGGTGGTTGCAAAACAGAGTTTCGGACTATGGGTTGGTATGCATGGGAAGAAGGTGGAGAGGACTTAGGTGAAGCTGGTTGGTGTAGGTTTTAATCCTGTATAGAAATTACCTACATACGAATTCTACAGAAAATAAACAATGCAAGAGCATAACACAAAAAACACATATACACAAATATTTTCCCCTCAATCCCAAAACCAGGACTACCAGCTTGATTTTTCATTATGTTCCTTTCAATGTTACAATACATATTTATACATGCCAAAGCATCCAATACCATGGACCGAAAACCATCGCGTCCAAAACCATGGACTGAAAATCGTTGCGTCCAAAACCATGGACTGAAAACCATCGCATCCAAAACCATGTGCGAAAATCAGCACGAAAACATAAGTAGGTCCACCCAACCTAACATAGGGTCCAAAACCAAAATTTTCCGGGGCGCTGCCCCGGACCCCAAAGAGTGGGGTTACTTGCACCCCTCAAACCCCCTGTGACTCCCCCCACTACGCAATCGGCGCAACGAAGGGGGGGGTTTTCCCCCCTTCTAACCCCCTAGTTAACTATGTGGGCTAGTCGTGGAAAGAATATAACACAACCCAACATTCTCCCACTTGTTGTTTTCTTTCCACAGGGGGCCACAAGAGAGCTTAGTCATTTATCTAGCCCTGCAATGCCCATTGTTTCTCTACACCAAGAGAACTTCTTAGAGCTCACAGATTTTGTCAATGCATCTAAAGTATTCTTCAAAGTGTCCACCTTTACCAGCAACACCTTTTTGTCTTCTATCATATCCCTCACAAAGTGATACTAAACATCAATGTGCTTTGTCTTTGAATGATATACAGGGTTCCTTGCCAAGAAAATTTCATTTTGGCTGTCACAGTCTATCTGTATGGCTCCCTGTACTAACCCCATACTTGAACACAATCTCTGCAACCAAACTGCTTCCTTGCTTGCTTGAGTGGCTGCCATGTATTCTGCCTCTGTAGTTGATAGTGCCACTACAGATTGTTTCTTACTCATCCAACTGACTGCACCTCCAAATAGGTTAAACACATACCCACTTGTAGATCTTCTCTGATCCAGATCTCCAGCCCAGTCTGCGTCAACAAAGCCACAAATATCCAACACTCTGTCCAATCCTGGTCTTCCTTGGTCGCACAAACCATAATCACTTGTGCCGCGCAAATACCTGAAAACCCACTTCACTACAGTCCAGTGCTCCTTCCTTGGTTTTGACATAAACCTGCTCAATACTCCCACTGCATGTGCAATGTCTGGTCTAGTACAGATCATCACATACATCAGGCTACCAACTGCACTTGCGTATGGAACACGGGACATGTCCTCTTCCTCTTATTGTGTCTTGGGACACTGTTCAACAGATAACTTTACACCTACAGGAATAGGAACCTTCACCGGTTTACTATCCTGCATATTAAACCTCTGCAATATTGTCTCGACATACCTCCTCTGGTTTAACCAAAGCTTCCTCTTTGTCCAATCTCTTTTAATTTCCATGCCCAAAATATAGTTTGCAGCACCAATATCTTTCATGTCGAATTTGGAGGACAAATGGGTCTTCAAATCCTGGATAATTTCTTTGTCATTTCCAACCAGCAACATATCATCCACATACATGACTAGATAAATAACACAGTCACCAATTAATTTAAAATACACACAGTGATCTGCTTTTCTTCTGGTGAAGCCAAGTCCCCATATAAATGTATCAAATTTCTGATACCACATCCTTGGTGATTGTTTTAACCCATACAGAGACTTCTTTAACTTTCATACCAGTTCTTTCTTACCCTTCACTGCAAAGCCTTCAGGTTGCTTCATGTATATCTCCTCTTTCAGATCCCCATGAAAAAATGTTGTCTTCACATCCATCTATTCTACCTCAAAATCAAAATCTACAGCAGCAGATAAAAATAATCTAATAGAAGTAACCATGGCAACAGGAGAAAAAATATCACCAAAATCAATTCCCGGCACCTGGGAATAACCTTTTGCTACCAACCGAGTTTTGAATTTCTCCACCTTTCCTTCTGCATTTGTCTTCTTCTTGAACACCCATTTGTTTCCAATGGGTTTCCTTCCAGCCGACAACTCCACCAGATCCCAAGCCTCATTTTTGTGCAAAGATGCCATTTCATCAAACATGGCCTCTTTCCTAAGTTTTCCATCCTCTGAATCTACTACTTCCTTCATACTTCTGGGATCATCATCAATAATAGATAAAGCAAAATTTGAACAGAAAGTAGATGGACTATGCCTTTCTGGTTGCCTTCTTTCTCGAACTGATCTTCTCACACTCAGAGTTTGTTCATCTTCTGATTCCTCCGCTGTTGTAGAGTCTGATTCTTCCTCCTTTAGCTCAAACTCTATCTTCTCAGGTTCCTTTGGTTGGACTTCATGTTTAATAACATCTTTTACCTCTCTAAAAACCACATCTAGGCTGGACACAACCTTCCTTGTTATTGGGTTCCAAAGCTTATAAACATTTAAACCATCCTTATACCCAATAAAGATGCACTTTTCAGATTTACTATCCAACTTGGTTCGTTTCTCCTTTGGAACATGTACATATGCATCACATCCAAATACCCTCAGATGTGAAAGAGAGGGTTTCTTACCAGTCCATACCTCTTGTGGAGTCTTATCCTCCAACGTTGATGAAGGTGATCTATTGACCAGGTAACATGTTGTCTCCACTGCCTCTGCCCAGAATTCCTATCCTAACCCGACACCACTGAGCATGCTTCTTGCCCTTTCCATCAACATCTTGTTCATTCTTTCCGCAACTCCATTTTGCTGAGGTGTATATGGATTAGTCTTTTGTCGTGCTATATCACACTTCTTACAGAATTCTTCAAATTCCTTACTACAAAACTCTCCACTGTTATCTGTCCTCAGCACCTTTATCTTCTTCTCTGTCTGGTTTTCCACCAGAGCCTTAAATTCTTTAAACCTGTCAAAGACTTCAGATTTCTTCTTAAGGAAATATATCCATGTATTCCTTGAGAAGTCATCTATAAAGGATACATAGTACACAGAATTACCCAGTGATGGAACCTTCACAGGTCCAAACACATCACTGTGCACAAGCTCTAATATATGTTTCTCCCTCTTGCCACCAGAGGGGAAATTCACCCGATTCTGCTTCCCATATACACAATTTTCACAGAAATCAAAATCTAGAGAGCTATTACTCATACCTTCTACCATACCTTTACCATGAATTATTTGAAGGCCCTTCTCTGCAATATGTCCAAGCCTTTGATGCCACAACATGGTCTTCTCTCCAGAGACCACTAGATTTTCTGCTCCACTTTCAGGAACCACATAACTGTTGCACCCATCAACAACATTGCTGCCTTGCATCTTGTACAGAGTTCCAATTCGAACTCCTCGCATCACTACTAGTGCCCCTTGAACCATCTTACAGGTATCCCTCTCGAACACTATTTTTACACCTGCATCATCCAGCTTGCTTACAGAAATCAAATTTCTAGCCAATGCAGGAATATGTAGAACACCTGGAAGTGTTCTAACCCTTCCAACTTGCAACTTTACTTTTCCGCGACCAACAATTCTAGCCTTCCTATCATCCCCTAAGAAGATATCACCACCATTGTATTTCTCATACTCGCAAAACCACTCTCTATGGGGAGTGAAGTGAAAGGATGCACCTGAGTTAATCAACCATGCCTCATGATCTACATGTGTACTTGAAGAAGCCAAGTACACATCCCCACCTTCATCTGAGGTGGTTTTCACCTCTGTAGAAGGAGCATCATTAGATCCCTTTCCTTTGTCAGGAGCTTTAGATTTACAGTCCCTTTTGTAGTGTCCTTCCTTTCCGCATTTCCAGCACACCACCTTTACAGGTTTTCCTGGAGATTTAGATCTCCCACTTGATGAATTATTTTTGTTTCTGTTCTGGGATGGTCCTCGTACAGACAAGGCATCACCATTCTGGCTCTCCATATTTTTTCATCTCATCTCCTCCGTCAGCAAGGATGAGACTATTTCATCAAACTGCAAGGCAGTTGCATTGCTACCTATTGCAATAACTAGACTATCCCATGAATCTGGTAAATAACACAACAAACTAATGCACTTATCTTCATCTAAAATGTTGATATCAACAGATGATAACTGACTTACCACAGTATTAAACACATTCAGATTCTCTGTCACCGAATCTCCATCTTTCATCCTCAGGTTATACAACTTTTTCCACAGGAACATTTTATTCACCAGAGACTTAGATTGGTACAAAGTCCCTAACTTGTCCCACAAAGCCTTCGCCATAGCTTCCCTTGATACATTCAACAATACTGAATCCAACTTCTTCCATTCTTCATCGGTCACTCCCATTGGTTTAGTACATGGATCTATCGTGATCCACTGATCTTTATCCACCAACAGATCCTCCATCTTGAGTTTCCACAACTCAAAACTCTGACCATTAAATTTCTCGATCTCTATCTTTCCACTGCTCACCATCTTCTTTCACCACCAGAATCGATCCCAGAGATCTCCCACTAAATAGGGTCTACCATAGGCCCGAGCTAAACCCCTCAGCAACAAAGGCATCCCCTTGAAGCCAAAACAACTCTGATACCAAATGTAGGTTTTAACCCCGTACAAAAATTACCTACATACGAATTCTACAGAAATAAACAATGCGAGAGCATAACACATAAAACACATATACACAAATATTTTCTCCTGGATCCCAAAACCGGGACTACCAGCTTGATTTTTCATTATGTTCCTTTCAATGTTACAATACATATTTATACATGCCGAAGCATCCAATACCATGGACCGAAAACTTTCGCATCCAAAACCATGGACCGAAAACCATCGCATCCAAAACCATGTGCGAAAATCATGCACAAAAACATAGGTAGGTCCGCCCATCCTAACATAGGGTCCAAAACCAAAATTTTCTGAGACGCTGCCCCAGACCCCAAAGAGTGGGGTTACCTACACCCCTCAAACCCCCTGTGACTCCCCCCGCTACGCAATCAGCGCAATGAAGGGGGGGCTCTGCCCCCCTTCTAACCCCCCTGTTAACTACATGGGCTAGTTGTGGAAAGAATATAACACAACCCAACAGTTGGATGAGTCCCTTCCTGCAGATCAATAATCCCTGGAACAAAAGCTATTTCTCTTTTCATTTATGCATCACTAAATGTCCACATGGAAAATATGAATTGAAATTGAGGAATTTGATCTATCTACTATTAAGGACTAGATCTATGATATGGACTGATTTTTAAACTATAGCAAACTTAAGAAAACAAAATAACAATTGCGGGTGCTTCCAAGTGTCGTGGCGGAAAAAGTCGTTTGTGCGGACACAACTGACCTCCCTAGGAGTCTAAACTCTCTAGCGACAAACAAGACAAAATGGAGCGATCTTTCTCTAAATACACCTTTTAAAACATGAAAACTACAAGTGTTTAGGCTTACCTTATTCCAAAACGCTGTTGTTGTAGTCCGTCTTTGCCGATCCGGATGAGCTCCTCCTTCACATCAATTCCTGCAACCATAAACAATCAAACAATTACCAAGCACTTGCATCTCATATAATAAAACATATATTCAACATGCAGACCAAGGAACACATGAAATAACTCATTAACACAAGCTATTGAGAAAAATGAACCAGTTTGTATTAATAACGAAACAAAGAAACTCTTACAACCTGGCCTTGGTGTTGTGCAAGTTCCTCCCAGGGTCCATCAAGGGTTTTCCTCTACTTTGACAAAGCTCACCCACTTCCAAGTAGAATCAAGCAAAGACAATCTCTCCTCACAAGGTTCTAAATGGGAGTCCTAATTCCTGCAGCATTTACCCAAAGAAAATGTATAGCTTCAACCTCTCCTCCCTCTGGCTCAATGCCTTTATTTATAGTGCTGTAAAGAGGTTATTCAGGTCCACCATCAATGGGATAATCCCCCTCTTTGGGTGGGATAGCTCCCTTATTGATGGGATAAGTTCCTCCTTAATAGGGATACATGAACCAACTGGAGGCGCATCCATTTCATCAAACCGACCTCTAGAAAGTTCTAGAAGTAACCACAAGTAACTTTTTTAAGATGAAACTTGCGCATTTTGCCTTTTACAGAAGGACGCACCTGTCCCTTAACATACAGAGCGTCCAAGGACGCAGTCTTTGTGAACATTGTGAGCGTCCCCGCAGGTAAGGCTTGAGAGAACCTGCGTCCCTAGAGATAAACACATTTTTTACAAGACTTTCTCTCTTTTTTGAGTTTGAGATGGATAGCAGAGGCATAAGACTTGCCTAAGAGGGTAGCATGACTGTTGATTGAGCCATACTAACTGTAAGTAGTCATGGTGACATTTTTTAGTGTAACAGATTGCCCCCTAAAGTGCGAAGCCTGGAATAGATTAGGGTTTGTAATTCTAGGAAGGGTGAAGCGCTTTATCATTTCAAGGATTGTCTTGTGGATGACTTGGTTGGAACCTGCAATTTTCAACACAAAATACATGTATAAGATTATATCATCACTGAGGTAGGCATTCCCATACTCAGATTCAAAACTTTAACTAATGGACTAACTACTCTGATACAGGAATGATCTTGCAGTACATCATTTTATAGACTTTTGTAGACACAGTATGGACGCAGCCATCTGTTTATGATTAGTCTACATAGATAATGAATACAAAACTCCTCGCAGCCTGGATGGTAGAAACTAGATCCAGGGTCTTCACTTCTACTTCCCGAATTGGTACGATTCTAGCCATGTGATTAAATGATTTGATGTCGAACATGTTAGAAACCACTTGATTACCAGTCGATGATGTAAACTGTTAACAAGCGTGAGAGAGACCACCAGTAATGTCAATGGTTCTCAAAGTACCAAGCACAACCCGTGAAATGTGAATAGATGTTTTGATGTCGAACACTTCACGGAATCCTTTGATCGAAAGTCAATGATGTAAACTGACGTCAAAGGCGAGAAACCTGCCATTGATGCATGCAGACTTCAAGGTACTGTCGATTCCTAAGTCATCTTTCTAGATAATGTGTCGATGTCGATAGAAAGCGACCCGTTGCAGGCAAGCCCGCAACACGAAATCATTGTTCAAGTTGAAGAAATGTTGCTGTAAGGACTGACTCAGGGATGGTCAAATGGATGACAAGTATTTTGCAGATGAAAGTTTTGCTTGCAGACCTCTTGAACACATAACGACACGACAGATGGCTTGGTGACGAATAACTCAAAGTTAATCCCCAGAACCCGGTTAAAGACTTTCAAAGTGGTTTGATCAACTGTGAGGTAAAAGATTTCCCAACCCAGGTGAATGAAAAAGTGTCGTGTTCAAGAGTGGTAATAAAGTTTCTTTTGAGACAAAAGGTAACAAACAGGTTCATTCTTCTCTCTTTTCCCCCACCATTTCTGGCAAGTACCTCTTTATTTTTAACAAGCTTGAGGAGGATAACATATGCTTGATTATAAGCTCATCCTTCGGACGAGTCCAACCTAGTTTAAATTCGAACCCTAGGAAGGAGTGGTTCGTTCCTGTTTGTAATTGAACAGGTCCTCTACTGTAAAAGTTTAACGAGCCCAGTATAGGAGAAACTCGGCGTTTTTCAATTTTAGAGAGTCTGAAAAACAGAAGGAGACTCCACGTTGAACTTTTTCGTATATTTGTGTCCCTCAAGCCCGAAAAAGTATAAAATAATACCTGGGGGAACCGCTTGATCTTGCGACCAAGGAGTACTTTCATAATAGTGTCGTTAACCTGAAAAGTAAAAAGCGATCAAGGACACGTCGTTTTATTTCCTTATCGAGTTTGAAACGACAAAAACCCGGCAATCTTTTCCTGATTTTGCGGTCAGAAAAGAGCTAAAAGGGGACCGTCTTTTAATTCCGTTTTAACGTGTAAAAGAAACGCTCGGCGATCTTTTCATGTTTTAGGAGTCAGAAAAGGGCTTAAAAGATGACTCTGATATTTTTGTTTGTGAAAAATGACAATTTCCCTCGAAATCCCTTTGTCCTGCACAAAAGCAACACATTACTCATACCTGTTTAAAATAGGCAAAAATACATCGAAAAACATCTTTTCATGGTAAAAAATGAACTAATTCATCCAAAAAACCTATAAAAAGACTTTTTACCATGTCATTTTTACCGTTTGACTGTTGAGGTTGAAAAAGGAGCTTTTGACAAGAAACTTCCCGTGGTCGCTGCGGAAAATCCGACCGTCGGAATCGAACGCCGTCTTATCCAGGTATTTTACACATCCTACTCTGCATTTCTATCCGTTTAGAATTAATTTTTAGGTCTTAGTTTCATTTTTTGGGGGGTTTTGGTTTTGGAATGCGCCTCTCGGCGGACGCGGGTGCCCTTCGGGTGACCCGCGTCCCCCGACTTTTTCCTATACAGGAAAACGGTCGGAAGACGCAGTCCACCTTCAGGCCAGCTGCGTCCGGGCGCCCTGTGCTGTAAAGGCGGGGTGCGTCTTCCGTGAAACGCGCATTTCAAAACCCCAACCCCTCAAAAAACTATCTAAAAATTCCCAAATCAATTTCTAATGACTATTTCTGATGTGCAGGGCATTAACCATGTTAGATTGGAGAGAAAGAGAGCATGTAGAGGATGATGAAGCTGCAATAAATCATCAACCTTCCCTGGATGCCCTAAGAGCATGCGGATTATACAAATATTGGACCATACCGGGCATGAGGGGCCAGGTAAGATTCTTGGAATGGCTGGTTGAGCGATGGAACGTTCAAGAACAATGCTTTTACATAGGAGGGCACCAGCTCGAGATAGAGCCCTCGGATGTATACTTTCTCACTGGCTTGCCGAACAGAGGCGAGCAACTCAGTCTTGCGGGGACTAGGCCGGGTGGCCAATCCCTTGATAGTCTCCGCGACGAGTGGTGCACACCTGGGGCTCACCATTCGAAAGGCATAGAGATAAAACACATCACTCTGCGTGAACTCAAAGTCATAGCGTTCACGGTTACCAGAATTTGCGGCGCGGCCGCTTTACACATTGCTTCCGGATCCCAAATGCGGATGGCAATTGACTGTTACCAAGGCACCATTTTCAACTGGTGTGAAGCTGTGTCGGCTCATATGAAGAGCCAACTGACCAAGGCAAAGAACGGACGACTAAAGACTTTTGGATATGGGCCTCTAGTCGTGAGCTTTGCCTTGGAGAGAGTTCCAATGCTGATCCCTCAGCAACTCACTGTTGATATCTTGGGTCCTCGGGAGCCAAAGCTGATACGATGGGTTACGGTGATGGCCCGGCATCCTGACGAGGGCGCGACAGTGGTTCGATTCTCAGATAGTTACTTTCACTGGTTAGAGGACCAGGTTTTTTCGATACAGGACTTTCCGTATGCCGGAGTGGATTTCGAGGTGATCCGGACATGGTTCTTCCACAGGGAGAACAATGGGATGACAGAGGTACTTTATTTTTCACAAGTTTTTAATTATGTATTTTTTTTATTTTTCATATATATCGTCTCAAAACTAACAGTAAAATTTTCAAAATGCAGATGTTGGTCCACAGCGTCCAGCCAACCTCCGGCCTTTTGATAGACTACATCCAGCTGCACCGGTACCGGCCCCACAGGACGCGGCTGCAGAAGTACTAGCTGAGTTGGAGCATGATCTAGAGCGTCTCACGGCAGATATACCTGAGACTACTATGGACGACATTCCTACCAGGCTTCAGCGCTTCGTAGTCGCGGTCCCTGGACCGTTTAGGAGATTTTTGCGTAAGGTAGCCCGCGCAGTGGTGTCATACAGAGAGCACCACCAGTGATTGACTAGTCACTTTTGTAGTCACATGTGACATTTTGACTTTTTGTACTATCATTTTGCCGATCATAAGGTGTTTTCAACCTATGATCGAAGACGATGTATATATTTTTTGACACACTTCTATCTATATATATCACTATTACCGGCTTATCTTGTTTAACATATGTGATGAAATGTTTTTAAATTTACTTGCATGATTATCGTAAATGTCTGTCCAACATTCGAGAAGCAATTGCATCTGCTAATGTATTCAAAGACCTTGGAATATGTTGATATTCAATGTAATCAAATTCACGTTCCAAGAGACGCACTCTCAAAAACAACCTTAATAACACAGGATTTCTAATGGCATAAACTCTATTAAGCTGTAATACAACAAGTTCAGAATCTAACCTCACTATCAAACGTCGAATTCCAAATGAAATAGATTCGGATAATAATTCAATCACTGCACTGTATTCTGCAATGTTGTTCGTTGTTTGACCGAGGCTTACCCCATGCATAGAAACTAACTCGTCAGAGGGCGAATAGATAACCCAAGCTGCGGAAGAGATATTCCGTGTACTACGACAAGCACCATCAGCAAATCCAATGTATGTTTGGAGAGGCGTCGACATCTGCAATATCAAGAGTAAAACCAAGATAAGCCAGAATAACGACGAAAAACCACACTCTCTAAGCTAAGCACACTGACTAAACTAACACACTTGCTAGCTAGAAAGAAAATCTAACCTATCTAAAAATTTCTCCATACCCATCATTTAAGCATAATACCTCTTTAGGTAAAGTCCATTTCTGGGTTTACCCAAAGAGTCCCCATCAAAGTCAACTAGCTCATAAGCCCCTTTTGCTAGCTTTCGCTTTACAATGTAGGGCCCATGCCACATGGGAACGAATTTTCCGGCACCTAGCTTATCGTTAGCTTGATCATATAATAGTACTAGGTCTCCTTCCGAAAAACTTCGAGGGGTTACATTTCTATCATACTGAGCTTTCATTCGTTTCGCGTGAGTCTCGATTGCCAATGTAGCGTCACGTCGAGTCTCATCTAATTTAGCCAAGTACAATAAACGTTTCTCCTCTTCGGAAGTAGCTGGAAGTAATTCGACAGCCATTTGAAGTGATGGGATTTCGCATTCAATGGGTAACACAGCTTCTAAGCCATAAACTAGCTGGAAAGGAGTGAACCCTGTTGAATTTTTCACTGAGGTTCGGTATGCCCATAGCGCTGAAAATAACATGTTGTGCCAATTCGATCGATGAACACCAATGGTTCGTCGGATCATGATAACTAGAACTTTGTTGATAGACTCAACCAAACCGTTGGCTTGCGGATAATAAGGAGTAGAGCTATCGTGGCGCAAACCAAGCTGGCTTGTAAGCTCAGTCATCATGACGTTTCGAAAATGGCTCCCATGGTCAGTAATGATTGCTTGTGGGACACCAAACCTAGTTATGATATGATTGAATACGAAAACTGCAGCTGTTTTGCCGCTTGCGTCGAATGTAGGCATCGCCTCGGCCCACTTAGTAAAATAATCAACCGCAAGGATGATATACGCATGCCCCCGGCCGAGTGAGGGTTACAAGTAATAAAGTCGATACCCCATTTGGCGAATGGACCAACGGCAATTATAGGGTGGAGAGGAGCAGGTGGAGCGCGCATCTTGCGATCAAACACTTGACAGTTGTGGCACTTCCTGACTGCAATGATACAATCCTTAAACATAGACGGCCAGAAATAGCCAGCGCGCAACACCTTCTGAGCTGTGGCATACCCAGACATATGACCGCCACATGCTCCAGAGTGACAATCATTCAAAACCCTCTCAGCCTCTTCGTGAGTTAAACAACGTCGAAAAACTAAGTCTGCCCCCCGGCGATAAAGTGTATCTCCAATAATTTTGTATGGCTGGGATTGAAACCGAATTTTTCGACGTTCCGCTTTGGAAGCTTCAGGCCGAAAGGTTTGGGTTTGGAGATAGATGATTATATCCCCATACCACGGATCTACAGTACTGATAAGAAACAAAGATTCGTCCGCAATGGACTCCTCTGCCACAGTCTCTGTGTCAGCACTCGGGAAATCACACATCAATTCCGCAAAAACTAAGGATTTCTTAGACTTGGACTTCTCGAACTCCAAGTCGAACTCTTGCAGGATAACAATCCATTTAGAGTACTTGCCCCCTAGCAGTTGTTTTGTCAAAATATAAATCATAGGGTTGCAATCCGAAATAACTGTAGTTTTGCGGAGAAGAATGTAGTGACGAAAACGCTGGACAGCTTGAACGGCTGCCAGGGCCAATTTCTCCACATGCGAATATTTTAGCTCAGTGGGATTCAAGGTCCTACTAAGATAATATATCACATGCTCCGCTCCGAATTCATCTTCTTGAACTAACACCATTCCAATGGTGGAATGCGAAGCTGCGAGGTATAAGAAGTAGTCCTGGTTGTAGTTGGGAGGATGCAATAACGGTGCATGGGTCAACGCGTGTTTAAGTGCATCAAAAGATTGTTGGGCAATCTCGTCCCAAAAGAATTGTGCGTTCTGTTTCAACAACCGTGTAAAACCTTTAGTGACCTCGGCGTAGTTTGGGATGAATCGGCGTAAAAAGTTCGCTTTCCCTTGCAAACTTTGGAGTTGGCGCAAACTCGAAGGAGGAGGCAATTTGATGATAGCCTCGACTTTCGAGGGATCGACGCGAATGCCGGCTTTTGAAACAACAAATCCCAGCAATCGACCTGTTTCTATACAGAAAACACACTTGTGGGGATTCAACCGAATTCGATAATGCCTACACCTCATAAAGATTGCTCGTAGGTGGACAAGGTGATCAGCTCGATGTAAAGAATGAGCAGGCAAATCATCGAGATAGGGTTGCACAATGTGCTTGATGTCATGAAATGCATAAGACATCGCCCGTTGAAAAGTAGCCCCGGCATTCTTAAGCCCAAAAGGTAATTTGCAATAAGCAAATGTCCCCCATGGACAAATGAATGCCGTTTTTGGTTGGTCGGCAGGTAGAATATTGATTTGATTATAGCCCGAGAAACCATCCATGAAGGAAAACATTTCACTTCCGGCACAATCATCAATAATTTGATCGATATAAGGCGTAGGATAGTTGTCTTTTGGACAAGCTCGATTTATATCCCTATAGTCGATACAGATTCTTATTGTTCCTTGTTTCTTATTGACCGGAACAATATTCGATACCCAATCCGTTAACGGGATCGGATAAATGAAACCTGCTTTCAACAGCTTTTCGACTTCTGCTTTAATCGCAGCCGCTTTTCGAGGGTGAATTTGACGCAACCGTTGCCGGACGGGTTTAGCATCCGGGTAGGTCTTTATTTCATGAACAACAATGGCAGGATCAATTCCCGGCATTTCCTCGTAAGACCAGGCAAACACGTCGCGGAATTCTTGGAATAGGGCCTTGTAAGTTTGGATTTCTTCTTCAGTACATGCGGCACCTATATGAATGTTTTCCTCGATTCCGGGCTTCACTGAAATATCAATGGGAATAGTACGAGAAATATTCCCTAAATTCAACTCTGAATCAGAATGTTTCGTTGGATCCTGAGCGTCTTTGACATATTCAGCGGTAAAGATAGATGAAAAATCATTTTCAAATGCATCATCCTTAGGTAAAAACGAAGATCTGTGATGGAGATCCTCCCATGGTAGATCATCTACACTTAGGATTTCGCGAAGTTGTTCGTCAGATGACACGACTTCGGGAAACGTTATCCGTTCTAAGGGTGAGGTGAAAAGTGACTCTTCACTGACCACATTCATTTGGTCGACTTTGGTTGAATGAAAGTCGGTAAAAGACATGAGAGCTTCATAAGCAATTTCATACGGACTCAAAGGCATAGCATTACCGAGTGAGTCTATCTCAGAGTCAGATGGGACAAACCAAGGATCATCATAAATAATGTTTTCTGATGTAATCATATGAATTGTTGCAAACGAAGGATCTGCGCTGAGTGGAGGGAGAGGAAAAGTTCCCAGTAAACCGGAATCCTTAACTAAACCTACACCAACGTCCCTATAAGGGATTGTCGTCTTACCGACATGCTGGATACTCTCTGAAGAGGCTGGGTCGGATGAAAAGTATGTCAGCTGATCAATAGTCACGATCTTACCGTTATGTGGAAACTTAATTACTCTGAAGACCGATGAAACGACCGCTGTCATAGCATATGACCAACTTCGACCCAAAAGAAGGTTGTAGTCTAGAGGGGCATCAACCACTTCCACATCCAGACTAACGGTTTTACCTTCAACCCCTATAGGCAATTCTTGTAGAATACCAAACGGACGGAACCCACGGCCATCAAAGGCCTTAAGGATGGTGGGGGATTGGTTCAACGAAGGAGAACCAAGCGATCTCCAACATTGAATCGACATAATACACGTAGAAGCTCCCTCATCAATCACAGTCCGATGAATAGGCCTGTTTTTGACTATCACTGGAATTTGGAAAGCCATTTGATG
Source organism: Pinus tabuliformis (assembly GCA_031772625.1). NCBI lineage: Eukaryota > Viridiplantae > Streptophyta > Pinopsida > Pinales > Pinaceae > Pinus > Pinus tabuliformis. The sequence continues at coordinate 623,868,736 of CM062817.1, forward strand.
GGGGAGACGTGGTGTACTATTTTCTAGATCAAAGATCATTAGGTTCGGGTCCTGAACATCGACAGCTCCGATAGCCGACAAAAGCAATTTCCGTTGTGCTGGGCATGATTGCAGCACTTCGAGTGCCGACATTGCTGAAGGTGAAACAGCTAAGTCCTCAACAATGTTGTAATTCTGGGCTGCTCTCGCATGTGGATTGAAAGCAGACCTTCGAAGTACACCCTTGGCGGGCGGCTTAATCACTAAGTCTGGGTTAGGTTTTTCGATCTGTAGTGGATCGGAACCAGGAGCTGAGGTTGATGGGTTAGAGTGAGAAGATTCTGCTTCCTTACCATCAACAGGAGCCTTACTACCATAATCTTGCGATCGAGTCGCAATCCTCACATGAGACATCATCAAAATGGGTTCTTCACTGGCATTCGAAGAAGAACCTATCATCTTATTCTCCTGCTCTGGAAATGGATTCTTTAACACAGCAGGAGTGGGAGAACCTTTGACTATTTTCACAACCTCGGCCCGATGAGGGCAATCTCTCGTAAAATGATCCTCTTCACAAATAAGACAAGGATATCGAGGTTTGCGTTTTTCGTCATTGGTTTCCGACTTTTCAGTTTTCTCCTTTGGAGCCTTGTCTGCTTTAGCCTTCTTCTTTCCTTTCTTCTTTCCACCGTTTTTTGATTTGGCCGTAGATGACTCTACAGCGTGAATGTCGGCGGTAAGTTCAGGAGAAGACTCTCCTGTCGGAGAATCAGGCAAAGTGATAATTGGAGTAGTTGAAGCCTTGGAAGACTTCTTCTTGCTCTTCGTAGTCACGATACCAATCATACCATCAGCGGCATGAGATCCCGAAGGAGCAGCAGCGATTTGATTCGACTTTGGAAGATCCGGAATCTTCTCGTGTAACGTACCCGACTGAGTGTAAACTAAGTCAAGGTATTGTGCCTGAGCAATGACTTGCTCCTCAGTAACTACTCCGGCCTTAGCTACATCTTCAGTAATCTTCGGTAATAATGATTTGACAAACCATTCAGCGAAGATTTGGTCCGGGATAAAAACTTTCACTAATCTCCTTCGACGTCTCCACTCATGAATGTGACCAGAAATATACGTGGACGTCGATTGTTTTAGTGAAGTTAATAACTCCGTGCCGTTATCGTATCTGACCAGCAACTGAAAGTGAGTTAAGAACGAGGTAGCTAACTGGCTAAAGTTGTAAAAAGAGGCCCGTGGTAACTCAGGATAACTAGGAACAGGAGTCGCATTTGGGATATTATATCCTCCTGGAAAACCAGGATTAACCGGACCGTACTAGGGTTGTTGACGTTGTTGATAAGTGTACCCAGGATACGGTTGATACTGGTAAACCGGTTGTTGGACAGCTTGCCCATGTTGGTACTGTCCTTGGTACGGAGGTTGAACAAATTGAGGTTGAGTAGTGACAACCGTACTTATACCAGGCTGACCTACAGGCATCTGGACCGTGGTTTGAATCGTAGATCCAGACAACGGTAAAGATGTCTGAGGTGTGGTAACAGGGACAGTAGAAACTGGAGCCGTCGATACTCCAGAAGTAAGTATGGTAGATGTAGCGGTAGTTGCAGCAGCCGTTTGAGATGGAGTACTAGGTGCAATTGACGGCTGAGTAACTACCGAAGCTACAGAAGTTTGAACATTTGGCTGGACAGGTTGCGGTTGCTGGGTTGGACCAGAAACTACAGGTTGTCCAGCTTGAGGAACCATCTGTACACTTGGCTGCAACACCTGTTGACCCTGTGATGGATCCCACACTAACATTCCAGGGTATTGACCCGTAACAGGTTGAGGATACTGAGATCCATAACCAGATTGAGGGTAGGATTGATAATTGTAAGGTGCAGTTCCCATACTTGGAACATATGACTGACCTTGAGGCGGTTGATAACCTTGACTTGAGTATTGACCTTGAGGTTGATAACCTTGAGGTAAATACTGATACTGGGGTTGACCTTGACCTTGAGGTTGGTACCCTTGAGGTTGATAACCTTGGGGTTGATACCCTTGAGGTTGCCATCCTTGAGGTTGATATTGATACTGAGGTTGACCTTGGGGTACATATTGAGGCTGAGGTTGACCTTGAGGCACGTATTGCACCATAGGTACATACTGACTTTGAGGTTGCCCCCCAGACACGATTTGTGTACCTTGAGGTTGCCCCCCAGGCGTTAACTGCGGTTGCCCCCCAGGCGGTAATTGGCCACCTTGAGGTTGGGAAACGGGAACTGAACCTGACATCATGTAAATGTCTCCTACACCCAATGGTATATTACCACTGTTTCCAGCAAATAACCCATGATCAACGGGTTGAGGAGATGCCCCCGCAAAGGTACCAGAAAGTGACTGATACCCAGTGGGAACAGAAGGACCGCCGTGTAAAAAAGATTCAGGACTTTGAGTAAACACGGACGACTGACCAGACATATTTACAGGAGTATAAATACCTCCAGGTGGAAAAGGAGTACGAGGTGTAGAAAAACCTACTGAGTTGTCTAAAAAATTGGTTAACGCAAGGTACCAAGAAGTACTTCTAGGAGGACTGTAAAAGATGGATTCACGCTCCCTTAGATCAATAGTAAGTTGACCTTCAAGGTGAGAGACACCTATATCTTCTTCTGGAGCAAGTTCTTCTATAGCAATCAAACCAGAAGGTAGATTTTCGGTGATAATTCTTTCTATTCTTGGTGAATCTGGAACACTAGAAGTTGGAGTAACAGGTTCAGATATTTCAGGTTCTTCGCCTGTATCACTAGCAGACGAAAAACTACCAACAAGCTCAGAAACTGAAACAGCTTCGGGATTATAACCTGTCTCTAAACTTTGGTAATCTGGATGGACTACCAAGGAAGATTCTCCTTCTTCAGGTGAACCTACTCTACTGTCACTAGGAGGAGTTACAAGGACCTTTAACCCTTCGTACTGACCCGGAATGTCTTCAGGAGATTCACCCCGCGATTTACGGAGTTTTCTTAACAAATCTATTCCGGTAACAATCTCAGGAGACTTGCCCCGAAGTCGACGGGACTGTCTCGGTAATTCCGCCACAATTAAAGATTTTTAACTACAACACACGAAAACAAAGTAAAAATTTCAAATCAAACCACCTAAAGTCTTCTAAAGAAGCAAACAAATTTGAAGCACACACCTAAAGAATCTAGAGCGTCAAACCAAACACAAACAGTAGTCTTCCAGACCAAAAGCGCTAGTTGGTGATTAGGCCCAACCTCGCAGGATTCAGTACAGAAATGGCGGGTGGAACAGTTACCCCGGCAACCTGCTTAATGAATAGACCGGCACAAGTTCCTCCACTTTAACCGTCTCGAAGTGAAGTGAACCCCCCAGAAAATCCAAGTGAGTATAACCGACGTCTGCTCCAGGTACAGTGGGACCTTCCCTCCACCGTCACCTCGGTAGAACCCTAAAGATTATGGTCACTAAAGTTACCAATCACAACAATTACACCTGGGGGAACAGTCTAAACTCCGACAGCACGCAAGGGCAGAGTAACAAGCTCAATCCCCTTACCGGCTCCTTGACAGTAATCCAAGGTTTACCGATAAGTGACCCCTGGCTCCTCGACAATGGTTAATCCGAGGTTTACCGTTTGTAATACGTACTGTCTGGCGTCGTTCCCAACGAGGGGGGAATGATCCCCTCACTGGTTCGGACACGAGCTCGTGCTTCTCCTTTAAGAGGAGCTTTCCCAGAGTGCAACTGAAACAATTGGATTTATTCTACTCAAGATAAACTATCTGTTTGGTTTTGTAGTCTTGGAGAGTTAAGTACTCACCTACTCCAAGACCCTAGCCTAAGCTATGTTGGTGTTTCAGAGCCCTAGAAAAATAAAAATTACTAGATTGATTTTAATTTAAGCGTTACTTTTAAGGTTGTTTCTTAAGTCAAAAGGTGATGGAAGTGAAACCAGTGGTGTGTTGACTCGACTCGAAACCACTACAAAATGCACCTAGGATGATTTACCCACTACTTTACTTTTTCGATGAATTGCTTAACTAAAAAGTTGAGAGAATGCAATCTTTATAAAAGCAACTTCTTAATTGAAGACAATCAAAGAAACAATTCGTTTGTCTTTTCCAAGCATAAAAACATGACCGCTCTTTACATGCACGAAAAAAATCTTTTTCTCTTTCAAAAACAAAAAGCTACTTGAAACAAGACTTTTAAAGAAGATGTTTTTGTATTTTTCTTTTAATAAAGCAAATAAATCTAAGGTAACAAAAATCAATCTTAACAACTATTAAAATCTACGAAAATTCACTCATAAGCAAACTAAAAGGTAAATTTACTCTAAGCAATCTTAACGAGGCCAAAACCAACAATGATTATTCTAAGGTGTTTTACTTGATCACAATCAAATCAAGGACTAGCTTATTGCAGAACCAAAAACTAGCCAAAACAAAACTCTAATCTTTTTGTTCTTTTGTAAAATGGAAATCAACACTTTATAAACAAGTAATTCGAAATTTGACCCAAAACAACTTAAATGGCAAGCTGCTCACACAAGGAGACTTTACGACAGGCCCGACTTCTAAGAAGGCTGACAAACCAGAGAGATCTAAGGCTGGACAACTTTCTACCGTCAAAGTCACTACAGGACCTATCCAAAAATCAAACCCTAGGCCTAAACTTCGTTGAAATCCACTAAAACACTCAAAGCTCACAAAACAAGTTCAGGTGAAAATTTTTGACAAGGTACTAAAGGATCTGGGCAGAAAATACTAAGAAAAAACAAAATCTAAAAGCAATTAAAGCAAAAATGGAGTTTTCCTAAATTTTTACAGGAAGACGCAGGCAACCCGTTAGAACAGGCGTGGGCCCGCTCTGTGCAAACGACAACAGCGCGTCCAAAGACGCACTGTGCAGTACTCAGAGGGTGCGTCCTTCTGGAAAAGTTAAGAAAAACCAAATCTAACTAAATCTAAAGCTAAGCCACCCAAATACTAATTCTCACAGTCAAAAACCAGAAAATAAAAATGATTTTCTCAGAGCAAAGTTCACACAAAGGAAAAGACTTTCTCATTAATGGATTCCCCAACGGAGTTGCCAATTTGTCGTGGCGGAAAAAGTCGTTTGTGCGGACACAACTGACCTCCCTAGGAGTCTAAACTCTCTAGCGACAAACAAGACAAAATGGAGCGATCTTTCTCTAAATACACCTTTTAAAACATGAAAACTACAAGTGTTTAGGCTTACCTTATTCCAAAACGTTGTTGTTGTAGTCCGTCTTTGCCGATCCGGATGAGCTCCTCCTTCACATCAATTCCTGCAACCACAAACAATCAAACAATTACCAAGCACTTGCATCTCATATAATAAAACATATATTCAACATGCAGACCAAGGAACACATAAAATAACTCATTAACACAAGCTATTGAGAAAAATGAACCAGTTTGTATTAATAACGAAACAAAGAAACTCTTACAACCTGGCCTTGGTGTTGTGCAAGTTCCTCCCAGGGTCCATCAAGGGTTTTCCTCTACTTTGACAAAGCTCACCCACTTCCAAGTAGAATCAAGCAAAGACAATCTCTCCTCACAAGGTTCTAAATGGGAGTCCTAATTCCTGCAGCATTTACCCAAAGAAAATGTATAGCTTCAACCTCTCCTCCCTCTGGCTCAATGCCTTTATTTATAGTGTTGTAAAGAGGTTATTCAGGTCCACCATCAATGGGATAATCCCCCTCTTTGGGTGGGATAGCTCCCTTATTGATGGGATAAGTTCCTCCTTAATAGGGATACATGAACCAACTGGAGGCGCATCCATTTCATCAAACCGACCTCTAGAAAGTTCTAGAAGTAACCACAAGTAACTTTTTTAAGATGAAACTTGCGCATTTTGCCTTTTACAGAAGGACGCACCTGTCCCTTAACATACAGAGCGTCCAAGGACGCAGTCTTTGTGAACATTGTGAGCGTCCCCGCAGGTAAGGCTTGAGAGAACCTGCGTCCCCAGAGATAAACACATTTTTTACAAGACTTTCTCTCTTTTTTGAGTTTGAGATGGATAGCAGAGGCATAAGACTTGCCTAAGAGGGTAGCATGACTGTTGATTGAGCCATACTAACTGTAAGTAGTCATGGTGACATTTTTTAGTGTAACACCAAGAGATCATAAACAGGGATCTAGCCAAAAATGAAACCTAATCTATGCAATGATCAAAAGACACTCTGTTTTTGGGGCTGTGAGAGTGGAGTCGCCTAGTCATGATCCCATGAGGGAGATGATGTAGGGGGCACTGTCACAAGCTTTGCTGGAGTAATTTCCTTCACTAAAATTCACCACTGATCTACCCTAATTTAAGCAACAATTCGAATAGTTGTTAAGCTAAACAGAAAAAAGAATAAACAAACTTCAATAACTAACTATCACTCTAAGATAAGAATACAACTAGAAAAAGAGGAACTTCTTCTACTAGCTTTGGGCCCTAACCCAAAAGCTTCAGCCCTCTGAGTCAATTTAGTGCTGGATCAATTCTCATTATATTCAAAATGTCGATTACAACATAACAATAATAGTCACATTGTTTGAGCTCAAAATGGCTTCTTGGCTACAACAAAAAATTGAATCCTAATGAGTCCCTTGACTCTCTTATTTATACAAAACTGGAGCTCCCAATATCTCCCTAGAAAATAACAAGACTTGGCTCCCTAACTTGAGAATGACTCTTTCTTAACTGTCACTAGCTTGGATGCCAATGGACTCGACTTGCTTGGCTGCTAGTAACTCTGAGTTGATGAGATATGGTGGAGGAATCTTCGAATGATTTGAGGAGTTAAGGAGGGAGACCAATCTCCTAAAATATCTCTTGCTTTCCCACTTCGAGTTCCTGCACTTAAGTCAACCCAAAATTTCTCCAATTCCTGCATTTAATACATATTAGGCAACATGACATAGTAACTCACCTTCACCCTTCTCACTAAGCAAAATATAACAAAATATGTAAATCAATGTGAGAAAATTCAATTTTAATAAGTTGGAGAGTAGCATTTTGACCCATATAGTTTACCTATTGATGAACCTCGTCACCCTTATACTTCCTCGTACTTCTATTCTTCTTTGATCGAACTTGTGAGAGTGTGTTGCGTGTGCTTGAATCAAGTTGAGTCCCTCCCATAAATAGGTTTCACGTCCATCTTTGAAGGTCAACTTGTAACTGTTCTAAGGCCGACTAGAAGCTTGGAGAAGGTCGAATTGTATTTTTCTTTTATGACTTGGTCTTGGAGATTTATTTGACTATACTTTGACTCAAATACTTTTTTATTATAATATGTAACATGCCCAAATTGGTCTCTCATACATGAAAATGACATTTAATTACTTGATGACTCAATTACCAACCTGAAGAGCTCACAATGAGAGCTTTACCTAAAAGTAATTTTTTATTTGAGCATGAAACCCATGCCTCAAGATCAATAATAATAAATTTATTTTTCTCATTACATCAAATACATAAAATCATGATTACACATGTCATTATGAAGACTGAAACTAATTACATAATTCAACACTCTTAACTAGGGAGGTATTCATAATCCATACAAGGTACTTGGACATTCTTAATATGTAGAATTCTCATAAGAAGAGTTGGATTGGTAACCCATCTATTTAGCATCATATCATCTAGAATTCTCATAAGCAAGGCCTTGACTAACAACTCTATCTCTCCACAAGATCAGCACACAATGCTTGCGAGACCAATGATTAATATACACCATTATCATTGTCTTTCTCAGAACATACCCCACCAAGGTTTTCTTAGAGTATGTTCCACTAGGACTATTCTTATCTTGGATTCCCAATCCTCAAATAGTAGCAGTCCTCTACAACTACTCTCATGTCAGATTCCCTACCATATCCTCAAAGAGTATTCGATGCCATATGCTTACCCAATCCTCCATTGTTTCCTCTCAAGTGAACACAAGAATGATGTGTCTATCTCTCCCTCTCTGATATATCTCTCCCTCTTTGCTAGGGGTGTATATCCATTCCTATAAAAATAATGTACCTAAGCTCCCACTTAACCAAGGACTTGACCAAGCTCCCTCTTAATCAAAGACTTGATTTCAGCAACTCTTCTCGGTGGAGATCATGGGACTGCCAGCTGCTTATAGGGATCCCTCTTTTGATGTCATGAATTCCATCTTCTTTTTTATAGAGCCTTCATCTTTGGGAATTCTTCGTAGGGCATAGACCATCCATCGATTTCATTTATGAATCATTCATGTCATCCTTTCTTTCATTGGAAAATGATCCATTTGCCCATATCTGGCCTTCCTTCATACCTTGCTACCTTCTTGACATCATGCTTCCTTAAGGATATTTCATCCTTCCATATGAGTATTAGTTGTATATGAAATCTACAGTGCTTCCTTTGGTAGCCATGTATTATCCCATCCATATATTGTTCAAAAATAAAAAATTACCTTTTGTGGTGGCCCTTCATCATGACATCTACTTGTTGCACCATCAACATCCTACATTCATATTGACATATCTCCAAGATATTCATTTGTCAAGGGTCTCTTTCTTTTCAGACTTTTCCAAGGTCTTCATATCTTTCCCATGGAGATATCATAGTCAATTCTTTTAGTCATAGGATGTTTATTTCCTTCTCCATAGTTGCATTTCACAATCTCTTTCTTTTCTCTTTATTCACATATTACTTCATATGAATTCCCAATCATAGTTCCTTCATTTAATCAATCACCTCATATTCCATATGAGGACATATTATGTTGATTTCATCTAGTTAATATGTGATCCATGCCTTTATGCATCCTTTTAATGAAAGAGCTCATTTTCCCTTAATCATGCTCATGAGGTAGAGCATGCATCCTTTTTATTTGCAACTATATAATGACAAGAATTTATTAAATACATGCATACATACCTCATCTCTTTCTTTTGTTCATCTATACTTCCTTCGACATCTTCCTTGATTAAAAGTAATTCAATCATCTTGATCTACTTCATTTCTTTACCATCATACCATTATTCCATGAATCCCACACAAGGTGGGATTCTTGGTGAGATACTTGCTTCTTCCAAGAGATGGACTTTCTAATGAATATTCCAATGGAGGACATTGATTATACTCATTCATCAAATGCTCCTTTCCAATGATGTATGATGAGCTGTATACTAGATGGCTTCCTTTTCGCATAAGTGCTACTTATTATTTTAATGAGTTTTCTAAGAGCTAATTTCTTCTGATGATGACTTGTCATAGAATTCTACTTCTGCTTCTTTTGATTATGTCTCGAGCTCTTGCTTCAGTCATATGATTCCATGATGCCATATCCTAACGTGATGCATCATATCATGCTTCTAATGATTCCTACCATGATAACTATATTTTACAAAATAAAACTTGAAACAAAAACTTGAAAAGAACCAGGTGAGGAAGATTATCTCAATCATAGTAGAGATCCTTTACAGCTTCCTCCTTCTTGGATTTCTTATTTTCATGTTCTTCTACTTCTTTAGTGATATGGGATTCTTCCCTTCCTCTTTTTTTGTTTTTCTTCTTTAGTTTAGGACAATCTCTCTTGTAGTTCCCATATTCTTGATATCCATATCATTGAACCTTTTCCATATTCTTCTTTCTTTTTTGAGGACCAAATTTCCCAGACTTTCCTTTTCTCTTGAACATGTAAGCATATGTTTGAGTTTTCTCATTTGATCCTACATCAAATTTTTCCTTCAACCTGGTTTCTTCAAATTTTCATAGTGACCATAGATCACTGAATAGAGTAGCTTCCATTTTCCCATAAATTCTTGATGTAAAGTTACACCATTCCTCTAATAGTGCATTAAGTACTATAGTAGTCATTTCTTTGTCAGACATTATCTCTCCCATCTCCTATAGTTGGTCCCTTATTTCATATACCCTCATAAAGTATGAGGCTATTCCTTATTATTTTGATATCTTCATCTTGTAGAGTTCTTTCCTTAACAAGATTACATCTCCTAGAATGCTTATGGAGAACAATTCTACAAGTTTTTCATGTATTTCTTTTCATGTTTCTAATGAGGGGGTCCTTGATAGAGTCTATAATAATCCTTTGAGCCCTTATTTCCCCTTTCATGAATCTTTCATGAACTTGAGCTTCTTCCTTCAAAGGTTTTGTGATTGAGCCTTAACATGTTCCACCACTTCATTTTCTATCAGGATCAAATTAGGCCTCTTTTTCCATGCAAGAAAGTTTGAAGGCCCAACCAACATGTTTCTCTCCTTAAAATTTCTTTTTATATAGATTTAGATGTGGAAATAAAAATACTTAATTGTGAAGATACTCCTTGGTGACAATACCTTCAATCTGTTTCCTTCTCGGATTTGATGATGATATGATTTTTAGAAGATTTCTTCTTGGAGAAGATGTATTTCTTCAAGAGTGACTCTTGACTCCAAAGAGAGGGAGATCACCTTGAATCCTATGATGATGAAATTACCTTCCTTCTTGCTTTTCTTGATGTGGAGGCTTCAAGATTCTTTGATTCGTAGTCCTTTCTTTCTTGAGTAAAGATAGGGTCTTTGAGGTCTCCTTCTTTGAAGTGATGATCGAGCAAGGATTCCAAGAATGCTTTAAGTGCAGACTTCTTCTTTGATTGATTTACTTCCTTTAAGATGATTATGCAGCCCTTATCTTCGAAATGCCTTGAAGATGAGAGAATCTTCTTGATTCTTTGATTCCATTGACACCCTTCTAGAACTTCGGTTTTTGAGTGCTTGAGTTTCCCTTATTGAGTTGCCATTCCTTGATTTGTAACCTTAGCTCTGATACCATGATGAGAAATATGGGGACAGTAGTATAGGTGATTTATCTAGCTTATGATAACTACTTGTGAATGCTTTTTACTTTTCTTGATTAGGTTCTTCTTTTAGTTTTATTATTATAGTATTATTTTAGTCAAACAACTATCAAAATATAGTAAACAATGAGACAAAGGACACAAGATATAGGGTATCATCCAGGGCCAGAACCTCTCCAATATTTATAGGAAAACCCACAAGATTGGATCACAATGATGGAGATACCAACAATTAATAGACACCATCATCATTGTCTCTTCTGGAACTTACCCCACCCAAGTTTTCTTAGAGTATGTTCCACCACGACTATTCTTATCTTGGATTCCCAGTCCTCAAATAATATCGGTCCTCTACGAATACTCTCATATTGGATGCCCTACCACATCCTCAAAGAGTAGTGGATGCCAGATTCTTACCCAATCCTCCATTCTTTCTTCGCAAGTGTAGACAAGAATGATGTGTCTATCTCTCCCTCTCAACAATGTAGGATATACCCATTCCTATGATGGAATGTACCCATTCCTATAAAAGGAATGTACCTAAGCTCCATCTTAACTAGGGACTTGACCAAGCTCCCTCTTAATCAACGAATTGCTTTGATAAACTCTTCTAGGTGGAGATCATGGGACTGCCGGATGATTTCAGGGCTCCCTCTTTTGATGTCATGAATTTTGTCTTCTTTGTTATGGATCCTTCATCTTTGGGACTTCTTCATTGGGCACAAAACATCCATTAATTTCCTTTATGAATCATTCATGTCATCCTTTCTTGAATTGGAAAGTGATCCATTAGCCTGTATCCGACCTTCCTTCATACCTTACTACCTTATTCACATCATTATTCCTTCAGGATCTTTCATCCTTCCACATGAGTATCAGTTGTAGATCACATCTACAGCTCTTCCTTCGGTAGCCCTGTATTAACCCATCCAGATATTGTTCAAAAATAAAAAATGAACATAAAATAAAAAATTACATTTTGTGATTGCCCTTCATCATGACATCTACTTGTTGGACCATCAACATCCTACATTCATATTAACATATCTCCAAGATACTCATTTGTCAAGGGTATTATTTCGTTTCAAAATTTTCCAAGGTCTTCGTATCTTTCCCACGGACATATCATAGTTAATTATTTTAGTCATAGGATGTTGATTTCCTTCTCCATAGTTGCATTTCACGATCTCTTCCTTTCTCTTTATTCACATATTACTCCCTACGAATTCAAAATCATCGTTTCTTCATTTAGTCAACCACCTCATATTCTATATGAGGACATATTATGTTGATTTCATCTAGTTAATATGTGACCCATGCCTTTATCCATCCTTGTAATGAATGAGGTCATTTTCCCTTGATCATGGTCATGAGGTAGAGCATGCATCCTCTATATTTGCAACTATATAATGAAATGAATTTATTAAATGCATGCATACATACCTCATTTCCTTCTTTTGTTCATCTAGACTTCCTTTAGCAACTTCCTTGATTGAAATTACTTCAATCATCTTGATCTGCTTCATTTCTTTGTCATCATACCATTATTCCATGAATCCCATAAAAGGTGGGATTCTCGGTGAGACACTTGTTTCTTCCAAGAGATGAACCTTCTAATGAATATTCCAATGGAGGATATTGATTATTCTCATTCTGCAAATGCTCATTTCCCATGATGTATGATGAGCTCTATACTAGATGACTTCCTTCTACCCATAAGTGCTACTTTTTCTTTTAATGAGGTTAACAAGAGCTACTTTCTTCTAATGATGACTTGCCATAGAATTCTACTTTAGCTTCTTATGACGATGCCTTGAGATCTTTCTTCAAATATTCTTCCATGATGCCATCTCCTAACATGATGCATCCAATCATGCTTCTAATGATTTCTACCCTGATAGCTATATTTTACAAAAGAAAACTTGAAACAAAAACTTGAAAAGAACTAGGTGAGGAAGATTATATCAATCATAGTAGAGATCCTTTACTTCCTCCTTCTTGGATTTTTTCTTTTCAAGTTCTTCTACTTCTTCAGTGATATGGAATTCTTCCCTTCCTTTTTTTTTTTGTCCTTCTTGAGTTTACAATAATCTCTTTTGTAGTTACTATATTCTTGACATCATACCATTGAACCTTTGCCATATTCTTCTTTCTTTTCTGAGGACCAAGTTTTCCAAAATTTCCTCTTCTCTTCGCCATGGTAGCATATGCTTGAGTTTTCTCATTTGATCTTACATCAGATTTTTCCTTCAATCTGGTTTCTTCAATTTTGGATAGTGACCATAGATCACTAATTGGAGTATCTTCCCTTTTTCCATAAATTCTTGATCTGAAGTTACCCCATTTTTCTAGTAGTGCATTAAGCACTATAGTAGCCATTTATTTGTCAGACATTATCTCTCCCAACTATTGTAGTTGGTCCCTTGTTTCAGATACCCTCATAAATTATGAAGCTATTCCTTCTTATTTTGATGTCTTCATCTTGTAGGGTTATTTCCTTAATGAGATTACTTCTCCTTCAATGCTTACAAAGAATAATTATACAAGTTTATCATATATTTCTTTTGATGTTTATAATTTTGAGACATAGAGAATGAGTGGGTCCTTGATAAAGTCTATAAGAATCCTTTGAGCCCTTACTTCCCCTTTCATGAATCTTGCATGAGCTTGAGCTTCTTCCTTCATAGGTTTTGTGATTGAGTCCTTAACATGTTCCACCACTTAATTTTCTATGAGGATCAAATTAGTCCTCTTTTTCCATGCAAGAAAGTTTGAATACCCAACCAGCTTGTTGCTCTCCTTGCAAAAATATTTTTTATAGATTCAAATGTGGAAATAAAGATACTTAATTGTGAAGATACTCCTTGGTGACAATATCTTCAATTTACTTCCTTCTAAAATTTGATGATGATATGATTTTTATAAGATTTCTTCTTGGAGAAGATGTCTTTCTTAAATAGTGACGCTTGACTCTAAAGAGAGGGAGATCACCTTAAATCCTTTGATGAAGACAATACCTTCCTTCTTTGTTTTCTTAATGTGGATGCTTCAATTTATAGTCCTTTATTTCTTGAATAAAGATAGGGTCTTTGAGGTCTCCTTATTTGAAGTGATGATAGAGTGAGGATTCCAAGAATTATTTATGCTTGGACTTCTTCTTTGATCGGTCTACTTCCTTCAAGATGATAATTTAGTCCTTATCCTCAAAATGCCCTGGAGACAAGAGGACCTTCATGATTCCTTTATGCCCTTAATACCCTTCTAGAACTTCATTTCTTCAGTGCTTGAGTGTCCCTTATTGAGCTGCCCTTCCTTGACTTTTCACCTTAGCTCTGATACCATGGTGAGAAATCTAGGGGCAACAGTATAGGTGATTTCTCTAGCTTATGATAACTACTTGTGAATTCTTTTTACTTTTCTTGATTAGGTTCTTCTTTTAGATTGATTATGATAGTGTTCTCTTCATCAAACAACTATCAAAACATAGTAAACAATGAGACAAAGGACACAAGGTATAGGTTATCATCCAGGGCCAAAACCTCTCCAATCTTGAGAGGAAAACCCACAAAATTATTCTTCTTATAGAATCTTCGATTTGACGAATTCTAAGACCTAGAGCCTTGACCAAGAATCTCTCCAAGCCCAATTCAATTTATCTATTTGAATTTTTTTTCTAAATCCAAGTCAAACTTGTCTTTTAACAAATTTCAACTCACCTCTGACCAACAGTTCATACCTGCAATCTTGACTGTATTTTCGGCCTCTTCTACCTACAACTTTCGACCTCCTGCAACATTCGCACATGTGGTCAAACTAGGGTAGATTAGATAGAGATTCTTCTTTTCTTTTCTCAAACTTGTCTTCTTGTAACTTTGGCTTGCAAAAATGTATCTTGCATGTGGTAGAATTCAGCTTCCTTGAGGTCAACACTTTGGTCTTCTGGTAGCAGATGGATTCCCTAATCTTACCTCACACGTGTGAAGGATTTCAACCCAAAACAAATTCAAATATTATATCTCTTTTATCCTTTATGCCTTTCTTCTTCCTCGTACTTCTATTCTTCTTTGGTCGAACTTTGAGAGTGTATTTTTTGTGCTTGAATGAGGTTAAGTCCCTCCTATATATATTCTTAAGGTCCATCTTTGAAGGATGACTTATAACTATTCTAAGGCCAACTAGAATCTTGGAGAAGGCCGACTTGTGTTTTTCTTTTATTACTTGGTCATGGAGAGTTCTTTGACTAAAATTTGACTCAAATAAATCTTTATTATAATATTTAACATGTCCAAATGTGTATCTCATACATGATAATGACATTTAATGACTTGATGACTGAATGACCAACACTAAGAGCTCCAATGGGAGCTTGACCTAAAAATAAAAATTTCTTTGAGCATGAAACCCATGCCTCAAGATCAATAATAATAAATTTATTTTTTTCATTATATCAAATACATAAAATCATGATTACACATGTCATTATGAAGATCGAAACTAGTTTCATATTTCAACACTCCCTCTTAACTAGGGAGGTATTCATAATCCATACCATTAGAGGAAAATTTCGCCTAAAAGTGCCCATGGAATTTTCACGTAATTTCCATGTCATAATATGGAAACCAATCAAAATCCTTTAAATCTAAAAAGAGGTACATGTAAATATTTTGGAGGGAAAAAAAGAAAAACTACTTTTTTAAAATTTTATTTTTGGCTTATCTCTTCATAGGTTTACTCAAATTTCAATCGTAGACACTCATTGGATGCGGAATTTATTTACGCATCCAATGAGTACCCATCATGCATACTTTTCAGAAGACCCACATTGATAAAAAAAAAAATGAAGATACATTAAAAAAGTGTGTTCAACACATTTTTTAATGTATCTTCATTTTTTGTCAATGTGGGTCTTCTCAAAAGTATGCATGAAGGGTACTCGTTGGATGAAAAAGTTAATTCCGCAGGAGTGTCTACACTTGAAATTTGAGTAAACCTATAAGGAGATAAGCCAAAAATACAATTAAAAAAAAATATTTTTCTTCTTTTCCCTCCAAAATTCATCTCTTATTTTATTATTTAAACTATTATTTTATTATTTTTATTTTAAAGGCCACTTTTAGGCTGAAATTTCCTCTAATGAAGGTACTTGGACATTATCAATCTAAATAATTCTCATAAGAAGAGTCAGATTGGTAACCAATCTGTTTAGCATCATATCATCTAGCACTGTCACATAGCAAGGCCTTGACTACCAACTCTATCTCTCGTAAGATTAGAGCATAATGCTAGTGAGACCAACAATTAATAGACACCATCATCATTGTCTCTCTCAAAATATACCCCGCCGAGTTTTCTCAAAGTATGTTCCACTAGGACTATTCTTATCTTGGATTCCCAGTCCCCAAATAATATCGGTCCTCGACAACTACTCTCATCTTGGATGCCCTACCACATCCTCAAAGAGTATCAGAAGCTAGATGCTTACCCAATCCTCAATTCTTTCTTCCCAAGTGAAGACAATAATGATGTGGCTATCTCTCCCTCTAATCTAGGTAGGATATACCCATTACTATGAATGAATGTACCCATTCCTATAAAAGGAATGTATCCATTCCTATAAAAGGAATTTACCCAAGCTCCCTCAAGACTTGACCAAGCTCCCTCTTAATCAAGGACTTTCTTTCAGCGGCTCTTATAGGTGGAGATCATGGGATTGTCAGCTTCTTGTAGGGCTCCCTCTTTTGATGTCATGAATTCCATCTTCTTTGTTATGGAGCCTTCATCTTTGGAACTTCTTCATAGGGCACAAACCATCCATCGCTTTCATTTATGAATCAGTCATGCCATCCCTTCTTTCATTTGAAAGTGATACATTAACCCATATATGGCCTTCCTTCATACCATGCTACCTTCTTCACATCATGCTTCCTTTAGGATCTTTCATCCTTCCACATAAGTATCAGTTGTAGATGATGTCTACAAATCTTCCTTCAGTAGCCCTGTAATAGCCAATCCAGATATTAGTGAAAAATAAAAAATGAACATAATATAAAAAAAATACATTTTGTGATGGCTCTTCATCATGACATATGCTTGTTGCACCATCAACATACTGCATTCACATTGAAATGTCTCCAAGATATTCATTTTTCAAGGGTCTTTTGTCTTTTTATAATTTTCCAAGGTCTTCATATCTTTCCCATGGAGATATCATAGTCAATTCTTTTAGGCATAGGATGTTGATTCCCTTCTCCATAGTTGCATTTTACGATTTCTTATTTTCTCTTCATTCACATATTACTTCCCATGAATTCCCAATCATAGTTCCTTCATTTAGTCAACCACCTCATATTCCATATGAGGAGATATTATGTTGATTTCATCTAGCTAATATGTGACCCATGCCTTTATGCATCCTTTTAATGAAAGAGGTCATTTTCCCGTGATCATGCTCATGAGGTAGAGCATGCATCCTTTCTATTTGCAACTATATAATGAAATGACTTTATTAAATACATGTGTACATACCTCATCTCTTTCTTTTTTTCATCTAGACTTCCTTCAACAACTTCCTTGATTGAAAGTACTTCAATCATATTTATCTACTTCATCTTCTTATGATTATGTATCGAGCTCTTGCTTCAATCTTATGCTTCCATGATGCATCCTATCATGCTTCTAATGATTCCTACCATGATAGATATATTTTACAAAAGAAAACTTGAAAAGAACTAGGTGAGGAAAATTATCTCAATCATATTGGGGATCCTTTACTTCCTCCTTGGATTTCTTTTTTTCCATGTTCTTCTACTTCTTCAATGATATGGGATTCTTCCCTTCCTCTTTTGTTGTTGTCCTTCTTGAGTTTAGGACAATCTCCCTTATAGTGCCCATATTCTTGACATCCACAACATTGAACCTTTGTCATATTCTTCTTTCTTTTATGAGGACCAAATTTCCCAAACTTTCCATTTCTCTTTGCTATGGCAACATATGTTTGAGTTTTTTCATTTGATCCTACATTAGATTTTGCCTTCAACCTGGTTTCTTTAATTTTTCATAGTGACCATAGATCACTGAATGGAGTAGCTTCCTTTTTCCCATAAATGCTTGATGTGAAGTTACCACATTCCTCTAGTAGTGCATTAAGTACTATAGCAGCCATCTCTTTGTCATACGTTATCTTTCCCAACTCTTGTAGTTGGTCCCTTATTTAAGATACCCTCATAAAGTATGATGTTATTCCTTATTCTTTTGATATCTTTACCTTGTAGAGTTCTTGCCTTAAAGAGATTACTTCTCTTACAGTGCTTATGGAGAACAATTCTACAAGTTTGTCATATATTTCTTTTGATGTTTCTAATTTTAATACATAGGGAATGATGGGATCATTGATAGAGTCTATAAAAATCCACTGAGCCTTTACTTCCACTTTCATGAATCTTGCATGAGATTGAGCTTCTTCCTTTAGAGGTTTTGTGATTGAACCCTTAACATGTTCCACCACTTCATTTTCTATGAGGATCAAATTAGTCCTCTTTTTCCATGCAAGAAAGTTTGAATACCCAACCAACTTGTTGTTTTCCTTGAATAAAGAATTTTTTATAGATTCAAATTTGGACATAAAGATACTTAATTGTGAAGATACTCCATGATGACAATATCTCTAATTTGGTGCCTTCTCAGATTTGATGATCATATGATTTTTAGAAAATTTCTTCTTGGATAAGATGTCTTTCTTCAAGAGTGACTCTTGACTCCCAAGAGAGGGAGATCACCTTGAATCCTTTGATGATGAAAATACCTTCCTTCTTTCTGTTCTTGATGTGGAGGCTTCAAGATGCTTCAATTTGTAGTCCTTTCTTTCTTGAGTAAAGATAGGGTCTTTGAGGTCTCCTTCTTTGAAGGGATGATAGAGCGAGGATTATAAGAATGCTTTAAGTGAAAAATTCTTCTTTGATTGATCTACTTACTTCAAGATGATTATTTATTCCTTATCTTCGAAATGCCTTGGAGATGAGAGGATATTCTTGATTCTTTGATGCCCTTGATACCCTTCTAGAACTTCGATTCTTGAGTGCTTGATGTCCCTTATTGAGCTTCCCTTCCTTGATTTGTCACCTTAGCTCTGATACCATGATGAGAAATCTAGGGGCAACAGTATAGGTGATTTCTCTAGCTTATGATAACTTCTTTAGAATTATTTTTACTTTTCTTGATTAGGTTCTTCTTATAGCTTTATTATTATAGTGTTCTCTTCAAAAAAAAAAAAAAAACATAGTAAACAATGAGACAAAGGACACAAGATATAGACTTTCAATCAAGGCTAAAACCTCTCCAATATTGAGAGGAAAACAAACAAAATTCTTCTTCTTATAGAATCTTCAATTTTATGAATTCCAAGACCTAGAGCCTTAACCAAGAATCTCTCCAAGACCAAGTCAATTTATCTCTCTTAAGTGTTTTTCTCAATCCAAGTCAAACTTGGCTTTAAATAACTTTCACCTCACCTTTGACAAAATATTCAGACCTGCAATCTTGACTGTATTTTGGGCCTCTTCTACCTGCAACTTTTGCATGTGTGATCAAACTAGGGCATATTAGAGCGAGATTCTTATTTGCTTTCCTTGGACTCGTCTTCTTGTAATTTCGGCTTGCAAAAATATATCTTTAATGTGCGCGAATTCGACTTCCTTGAGGTCTGCACTTTGGTCTTCCAGTAACAGATGGATGCCCTAATATTACCTCACACGTGTGAAGGATTTCAACCCAAAACATACTCAAATATTCTATTTCTCTTTTCTCCTTTACACCTTTCTTCTTCCTCGTACTTCTATTCTTCTTTGATTGAACTTGTGAGTGTGTGCTTGAATGAGGTTGAGTCGCTCCTATATATAGGCTTCATGTCCATCTTTGAAGGTCAACTTGTAACTGTTCTGAGGCTGACTAGAAGCTTGGAGAAGGCCAACTAGTGTTTTGCTTTTATGACTTGGTCTCAAAGAGTTCTTTGACTAGACTTTGACTCAAATACATTTTTCTTATAATATGTAACATGCCCAAATGGGTCTCTTATACATGATAATAGATTTTAATGACTTGATGACTAAATGACCAACCCTAAGAGTTCACAATGGGAGCTTAACCTAAAAATATTTTTTTCTTTGAGCATGAAACCCATGTCTGAAGGTCAATAATAATAAATTTATTTTTCTCATTATATCAAATACATAAAATCATGATTACAAATGTCATTATGAAGATTGAACCTATTTACATATTTCAACATATATAATATTCCTTCTATTGTCTTAGCACCAGAGGAAAAACATCACCTGGTTCTGGTTTCCATATAGATAATGTTCACAAAAATAAAACTCCATAGAAAAATTAGACATACCTTCTACCATACCATTACCATGTAGTATTTGAAGGCCCTTCTCTCTAATATGTCTCAGTCTTTGATGCCATAACATAGTCTTTTCTTTGGAGATTGCAAGATTTTCAGCTCCACTTTCAAGAACAATAGAACTATTGCACCCATCAATAACGATATTTCCCATTAGATTTTACAGAGTTCCGATCCCAACTCCCCTCATCAACACCAATGCTCCTCGAACCATCTTGCAGGGATCTTTCTCAAACATTATTTTTTCACTTGCGTCATCCATCTTGCTTACAAAAATCAATTTTTTGGCCAATCCTGGAATGTGGAAAACACCAGGGAGTGTTCTGATCCTTCAACCTATCAATTTCAATTGGACTTTTCCTCATCCTATGATTTTCATCTTCCTGTCATCACCTAGGAAGACATCATCACCACCATATTTCTCAATATTCACAAAACCACTCCCTATTGGGAATCATATGAAAGGATGCACACCTTAGTCAATCAACCATACGTCATGATATACAAGTGTATTTGAAGAATCTAAGTACACATTCCCACCTTCATCTAAGATGCTTTTTGCCTCTACAGAAGGAGCATCATCAAATGCATTTCCTTTCTCAAGGGTTTTAGATCTACAATATTTCTTGTATTTCCCTTCTTTTTCGCATTTTCCAACATCAGATGCATTTCCTTTCTCAATATTCTTAGATCTACAATCTTTCTTCTAGTTCCCTTCTTTTTCGCATTTCCAACATTCGTTTACAACTTTTCCCAGAGATTTAGATCTCCCTCTAGATCTAGATCTCCCACTTGAGGACTTATTTCTATTTCTGTTCTGGGAGCGTCCTCTTATAGACAAGGCATCTCAATCATGTCTCTCCATGTTTTTCCATTCTCATGTCCTTTGACAACAAAGATGAGACTATTTCATCAAATTTTAAGGTAGTTGCATTACTACCTTTCACAACCACTAGACTATCTCAGGAGTCTGGTAGAGAACATAACAAACTGGTGCACTTATCCTCATCTGAAATCTTAATATCAACAAATAATAACTAACTTACCATAAGTATTGAAGGCATTCATATGC
This sequence comes from Pinus tabuliformis, assembly GCA_031772625.1. Classification (NCBI taxonomy): domain Eukaryota; kingdom Viridiplantae; phylum Streptophyta; class Pinopsida; order Pinales; family Pinaceae; genus Pinus; species Pinus tabuliformis. Next base: position 623,890,076 of record CM062817.1, read on the forward strand.
TCTATCACCGAGTCCTTGTCCCTCATCCTCAGGCTATATAGCTTTTTCTAGAGGAACAATTTACTTACCGGGGACTTAGATTGATACAGAGTCCTTAACTTGTCCCACAAACCTTTTATTGTAGCTTCTCCTAAACATTCAATAATATTGAATCTCAAATACATAATCATATTGTGTTTTTATCCTTCCGATCCAACTTGTTATAATGTTATGTCAATATTTGCATTGGTTTAGTACTTAGGCATTTTCCTAAACCCTGTGGGGGGTAGGGGGTCATGGGGGGTGCACTAACACCCCCCCTACATACCCCCAAAGCTCCCTCTCGAACCCCCTTTGTTCGAGGTGCATATTGATATAAGTCATGCAAAGAATATAACACAACCCAATATGGACAAAATTGACGAAAAAATCTCCTTGGAAAATGACCATTTTGTCTATTAGTTAGCCTATGTGTAAATAAAATAGTTTAAAACATTTTATTATTGTTAATAAAATATTTCAAAACATTTTATTAGTGTTTTGCTCAAAACCAACATAGATCCATCTTAACTCTAGATCTGCCAAGTGTGAAATCTCTAGAAACATTTCATCAAATTTTACATTATTTTTTTTTAGTTTTTTTAACGATTTAATCGCTAGCTTAATATATCTAAATAAATCTACACTTGTATAACTATGCTAATTTATTTTAAATAATTTGATATGATATAAAATTTTCAACCAATGAATTTAGGCTTCTGTGATCCATATCAATTTTAAGAAAAATCTTCAGTGAAAAATATTTTATAAATAACATATTAGTTTCATGATCTTCGTTTAATAGATCTAAATAAATCTACACTTGTATAACTATGTTAATTTATTTTAAATAATTTAATATAATATAAAATTTTCAACTAATTTAAAATATATATATATTTTACGAATAACATGTTAGTTTGAAAATTTTTAAATAAACTGTGATCAAAATTTTTAAATAAACTGTGATCAAGTGGCTTGTTAAATCACTCTAACTGTTAAATCACTAATTCAATTCACTCCCTATTCAAAAATTATGCTTAAACCTAATCATGATGCAGTATCACCGACTTAAATAATTAGAATAGTTCAACTAAATCACTAAACACTTAACCATTTCCAATCTAATAATCCGAACTTGATAACTTAAATATTTTTTTTTATAATTATCTGACCCATCTCTTTTCAATCTAATATACCGAACTTGATAACTTAACATGAACTTATAAAATTAAGAGAAATATATTTTTATCTCTTATCATGTTTAAAGTGTCAGTAAATGTCAGGTTTTCTAATTAATAAATAATTGATGGCCAAATATTTCATGGACTCAAAATTACCGCAACTAATGGCGGGGTCGACCACCCAATATAACTTTTTAATCACGGCCGACCTCGACCAAAGAAGGGTCCCACCACTTAATTTGAGCAAGCTTGATGAGAGTAAGCAGCTCAACATGGTCGTGCATTCGGAGCAAAACACCTGCTTTCAATTTGATGCGGACACAAAGTGCACGTGATGGAAAAGTAACTTTGTCCACTCATGCAGTTTCTACCACTTATACCCTTTTCAAGGTCTGTTTAAGAACCAGCGTAGATTCAATGGATATTTTTAACAACAAGTGGAGCGTAGTACAATGTATCTAATATGAATATAGTACAATGTATCTATTATGAATAGAGATTTAATTTTTTCACGTGTAAATTTTTTTATTAGTTAATATGATTTAAATGTTTTATATAGTCATTTAATTTTTTTATTTTTATTTTTGGTTGATAAGAATAAAATTATACATCATACTGGGTTGTAGAATTTGATATAGATTTATTGGAATTATAAATTTAAGATATAAAATGTTTATCATATAACACGTAGAATATATATATAAATTTAATGAAAAATAGTTTGGTTTAATTCTCTCATATATATATATATATATATATATTCAAAAATGCATTTTAAACAACAAAATTTTAAAATTTGATTAAAAATGGTTTTGCTCAATTTGCGTCCCATTAATGTAGAGATATTGTAATGTAATGTTTAACATTTTGATTAAATTAAATTACATAAAAATAAAAATAAAAATAAAATATTTTAAAAAATAAATAAAAAATTACTATAACTTAAACATTTTAACTTGGTCAAAAAATTAATAAAATAAAAATAGCCCTATAAAATTAAAATAATAATAAACATAGAAATGGCTCATGGTATTGAGAACCCATGGTATTGGACCATGATATTCATGTGGAATGTAGCTTATTTAAAGGGGGAAATTAAGCCAGCATATATCCATCTTAACTTTAGATTAACCAAGCACTTAGAGGATCAAATATGTTGATATGTAAATCTCTTTTAGAGTGAAAAGAGATTTGATCTATCTTAGATGGATCTAGCCTCGTTGTCTTGGGAGACACAATCTAGCCAGTGTAATAGAGATGTTGTAATGTCACTCTCTAGCCAAGTATAATAGAGATGCTGTAATGTTAAACATTTTAACTCAATCAAAATAAAATACATAAAATTAATAATTAAACCATCCTAAATCTATCTTAACTTTGGATATACCATAAAATGATATCAAATCTGTTGAAATGCAAATCTCTTTTAAACTGAAGAAAAAAATAAATAAAATAAAATAAAATAAAAATAAATTAATTAATTAATTAATTAAAAAATTAAAAAAATTAAAAAATTAAAAAATAAATTAAAAAAATAAATAAATAACTAAATAAATAAATAAAAAATTAATCCCTTTATGTAATATACCCACCTAGAGGATAATAAAAATTTTTAAATTTAAGTTAATCCTTATACTATTACATACGTGCATACATAATAATACATGTTAACTTATTAATTTTCCAAGTACCATCTATTTCAACCTGGAAATATCAAAGGGTATTGTTTCCTTTTGCGTTATCGGAAAATTCTTTGGTGGATAGCTGATTTGATGATGCTTTTACTGTTGGCACTGCCATCTCTTTACACTTGGCTTTGGAATTTATTGTCGCCGGTTCTGTCACGTGAAGGGGGTATGGTCAGAGTACACTCTGACTTCGCGCCCTCAGGCTTCTCCCTTCATCGACGGTGTGGGTGTATGGATGCCCATCTAAGGGCTACGCTGGTGTGTGGGTGTATGAATTGTAGGCATGGTTATCATGGCGCCTTGTTAAATTTTGATATGCCCTCAGGCTTACTCTTAATTTGCTATGTAATACATTTGTTTAAAGAAACTGTTTAGGTTATAAACCCTGGTGGAAGTTCCTTTGGTTTGCCATAGTTTTATTTGTTACAGAGCACCAATTTTTGTATAATTATTCCCTTGATTTCTGCTAAGGTCCTTATGGCATGAGTATGTGTTAAGTTATTACATTGGCCAACCCCGCCGCGTGTTGCGACTCCTATTACACTGTATTGTGCTATTTTCTTCAAGGTTCCTGGGTTATAGTAACATTTCTATGGTTGATATAACACAATTTATATGCACAAGTTTGAATCATGGAATGTTATTTGTGTTAGTTCTGCACGTTTGTTTTTAATATTCTGTATAGGCAATCTCGCACACGAGAGCATGTTATCTACTTAGCAGATTGTTAATGCACAATGGCATTTACTTTTAGGTCTAGCCCTATGATACGGCTAGCCTTCTGTGCGAAATGATTATGCATTTTCGCTTAATCTTAAATACGCTCCTGAGAGCTCTGGTTATACTGTTATCTAGATTTGGCATGAATATTCACCTTCGTATGGTTAAGTAGTTGCAAGATTCGTTCCTCTTGTTATATATATATATATGGTTTCATGATTTGCATTGTTTTCATTTAATAATCTTAGTTGCATGCAAGTAGGGAAAAAAAGGGGTTCTGGTTTTTGAAGTTTGATACCCTTGCGGGAACTGTTTTTTCCACTCGGCATTTTCTTCAATATCTATATAAATGTTACTCCGCTAGTTGTGCTCTGGGGTTCTGAATCTACTCTTTAGATTTTACTGCATTTCTTTGCATACAGGCATATTAAGGAAAAAGCTCCTAAACGGCTAGTCTGTTAATTATTGTATGAATTCTGTTTACTACAAGGTCGGTCTTTGCAGTTGTTGAGTCTGTTATAAATCTTGAATTTTCTGGTTTAATAATTTCTTTCTTTTTTTGGATAATAATTCCTACAGACTCCCCTCACAATTATCCCCAAATTCCAGAATAAGAAAAACTCTTCACAAAACTGCTAACCCTTACAATAGTAAAGATATTTTTAGGAGGGCACCCGTTTCTCCTCTATTGTTCATTGAAAAGGAAACCTTCCACACCCTTCTTTAACAAAAATATGATACAATAAAAAAGTCACACAACAGTTCTTCCCCAAAGGTTTATTTACATACCTGGTGTTTTCGGCTGATAAAGATCTTCTTCAAGGTCACCCAGGGTCTGCTGCCTATCAACCTCCCAACCACGAGATTCGTCTTTCAAGACCAGAATCTCCCCCCTTTCTTACTTGCTAGATCACAATCTGCAAGTTGCTTGCATAGCGTGAAGGGCTATCTGATCATCACTAGACTTAGCCTTTTTTTCTCTTTTTTTCTTTCTTTCTGCCTGTCCCTACAGCGCATATTTTCCTCTCCTCCCCTCCTTTTCTCTGGAAACTCTTCCAGTTAGGGGAGGTAGTTAGGGTTTCTCTCATAGCAACTATTTTTTTTTTAACCTCAAGAGGACAACTTCCTCCTTGAAAAGTTACCATCTTTTAAAGAAAACACTTTTATCTCTCATAATGAAAACAAATATATTTAAATTTCAAACAGATAATAATATCAGGTTCAGTTTATATTTACCACAGTAAACCAAATATTTACATTTTTCTCCCGGGGCATTACATCTCCCCCCCCCCCAAGATTGGACATCATCCCGATGTCTTTTGGCCATGAACAGCCCTGGATAAGCTCTTTTCATAAGTTCTTCATCTTCCCAAGTGGCCTCATCAGGCCCAAAGTGCTGCCACTGCACTTTAACTTGGGTAATAGCCCGTTTCCGCAGCATTACTTCTCTCCGGTCGAGGATGTTCAGTGATTCGACCAAGATTGCTCCTTCCGGTTCGACCTGAAACAAGTAGTATCTTGAATCAGTTTTTTTTCTCTAACGGAACTCATTTAGATTGATCTATTGAGGCTATTCTTTACTTGTATATCCTGCCAGCTAATTACATGCTTAGGATCATAAACATATTTTTTTAATACAGAAACATGAAAAATGTTGTGGACCTGTATATGACTTGGCAGGGCGAGCTGGTATGCTACTAACCCGATTCTGGCCAAGACCTGAAAAGGTCCATAGAATTGAGGTGCCAACTTAGAGCACTCGCTCCATTGTAATGTGCGCTTTTTTGCCCGAATTCTCACATACACATGATCACTGACTTGATATTCCTTAAACCTCATTTTCCGGTCTGCAAAATTCTTTTGCCTATCCCGAGTAGCCTTTAGATTAGAACGTACCTTTTTAACTAGTTCCTCCATTTCCTTAAGCATTTCAGGACCTAACATCAATCTGTCTTCCGGTCCACCCCAGCTGGAGGGGGTGTGGCACTTCCGCCCGTACAATACTTCGAATGGGCTCATTTGCAATGACGTATGATAGCCGTTACTGTATGCGAACTCAACCAAGTGCAGGTAGTCCTCCCACTTGGTTGGTTGTTGCATCACATATGCTCTTAACATATCTTCCACCACCTGGTTCACCCGTTCAGTTTGCCCATCATTTTGAGGGTGATAAGCCGTATTGAAGTTCAGTTGAGTCCCCAATTCTTCAAACAATGTTTTCCAAAAGACCGATGTAAATTTTACATCATGGTCTGAGATTATTGTCTTTGGTAACCCATGCAGCTTAAATATATTTTGCATGAAAACATGGGCGATCTGCACAGCTCTGTAAGTAGATTGCACCAGTATAAAATGTGTTGACTTACTTAGCTTGTCCACCACCACCATGATGGAGTCGTTATTTTTCTTTGACTTAGGCAAACCCGTTATAAAATCCATAGAGATGGTTTCCCACTTCCATTCCGGGATGGGTAATGGTTGTAATAACCCCACAGGGTGTTGGTGTTCTGCTTTAATTTGTTGGCATTCCAGACATCGTGCCAAATAACCAGCCACATCTTTCTTCATACCTAGCCAATAATATTCTTTTCAGAGTGCAGTGATCATTTTTTGATATCCTGGGTGTCCAGCGTAATGACTCTTATGATACTCATCCAATATCAGATTTTTAATGCTGTTCTGATTGGGCACGTACAACCTTTTCTTGTAATACAGCATTCCGGCAGCATCCAAAGCATAATCTGGCTGTTTTTCTTTGCTGGTTGGTTGCTGAACTTGCTGTTTTATTTGTTGATAAACAATATCTTGTTCTGCTGCCCTTTTAATCATTTCTTTGAAGGGGCTTTTCCCTTCACTGCAAGAAATCTCATATAGACATTGCAATTTCCGACTTAAAGCGTCCGCCACCCGGTTCTCTTTCCCTTTCAAATGCTTGATCTCAAAATCAAAACCACTTAAGAAATCCACCCACCGTGCTTGCCTTGCATTTAAGGTGGGCTGGCTAAAATAATTGGTCAGACTGTGGTGATCCGTCAATAATAGAAATTTTCTTCCCATAAGGTAGTGTCGCCACATTTTTAAGGCGTGAATGACGACTGCCAACTCTAGATCATAAGTGGAATATTTCTACTCATGCTCTTTTAATTTTCTTGATTCGTATGCTATCACTTTCCCTTCCTGCATTAACACACCTCCTACCCCTTCCTTACTTGCGTCTGTGCACACCACATAATCTTTGCTAGGATCGACTATGCTTAGAATGGGTGCCGTGGTGAGCAGATATTTAAGTTGTTCGAAACTTTTTTGACATTCAGGGGTCCACCTGAAGGTTCTTCCCTTTTTCTATAAGGAAGTGATTGGATAAGCTACTCTCGAAAATCCTTCTACAAACCGTCTGTAATAGCCTGCTAGCCCCATGAAAGATCGGATGTCTGCCACATCTTTGGGTACCGGCCATTCCATTATGGTCCTTATCTTTTCGGGATCCACTGCGATTCCTTCTTTAGTGATTATATGCCCCAAATATTGTATTTGTTCTTTAAAGAATTCACATTTGCTGAATTTAGCATATAATTGGTGTTCTCGGAGGGTTTGCAATACTAATCTGAGGTGCTCTTGATGCTCCTCCATAGTCCGAGAATAAATCAGTATATCATCAATAAAAATCAGCACAAACTTATCCAAATATTGATGAAATACACTGTTCATCAGACACATAAAGGTTGTGGGGGCGTTGGTCAACCCAAAGGGTAACACCACAAACTCATAATGGCCATATCGTGTTCTAAAAGTTGTCTTAGCTATGTCTTCCTCTTTAATCCTGATTTGGTGATACCCTAATTGCAAATCAATCTTTGAGAAAACTGTTGCTCCTTTTACTTGGTCAAACAATTCATCAATACGGGGTAGAGGATACTTGTTTTTGATCATTAATTTGTTCAGCTGACGATAATCCATACACATGCGAAGAGTCCCATCTTTCTTCTTAACGAACAACACCTGGGCTCCTCAGGTTAACACACTGGGGTGAATGTAGTTTTTGTCTAACAGTTCCTGCAATTGCATTTTTAACTCTGTCAATTCTGGTGTGCTCATTCTGTAGGGTGCTCGGGACACCGGGGCTACTCCTGGCACCAATTCGATGGTAAAATCTATGTCTCTTTTGGGTGGCAGTCCGGGAATCTCTTCCGGAAACACATCAGCAAATTCTTGTATCACAGGAATGTTCTCCAATGTGGTTGTTTTATCTTTCGAGTTGGCATAACCCACTTGGACGACATAAATCTGACATCCTTTCCTAATGCATTTTGCTAACTATGAGGCAGTTATGGGCCGAATCTGCACTGGCCGCTTAATTCCCTGCATCTCTTGCTTTATTCCAAGCTCGTCTTTATAACAGATAGTCTTAGTTTTACAATTAATTATGGACCAGTGTTTTTCTAACCAGTCCATACCAATCAGCACATCATACGAACCAAGGGGAAGCACATTTAAATCTGTCATCACTAGCTGTCCTGCTATCTTTAAAGGGTAGTTTTTGACCTTAGCAAGTACCTGTCTCTTTGCCCCTGTTGCCAACTATACTAGCCAAGGGTCCTTAAATTTAACAGGTTGCAATTTACAATGCTCCACAACCTTAGGACTAATATAACTTAACATAGCTCCAAGATCAATTAAAACAGTTACAGCAAGGTCTAAGAGTTTACCTTCGAATTCCACCATGGTCAGCGGGTACTCTGCCTGACGATCTTCCAGAGCAGCATTAATCTTTGGTAGACTTTGTCCTACATCACCAACTATAGATGCTTCATAGACTTGGGAAACCTGTTCGGTTTCTTTTATTGAGGATAGTTTTTCACGTAATGGGGTCCACCACAGCCCCAACATTGCACTGGAGGCCTTGTTGTCCCTTCGTTGTCTATTTTCCCAGGTTGTTCATTGGTTCTGGACTCAATGGGGGGTTTTAATCGAAGCGGATTCTTCTATATGTTGTTTTTCCCCTTGGTGAATCCTTTGTTACCACCACCTCGATTACCTTTAATATTTCCAGCCAGCTTGCTGCTTTTCTTATCGACCCATTTCTTACCCAGGATTTCTCCCTTCTGCTTGCTTTGCTAGTAGCAAATTCGGGCTTTACGTATAGCCTCGTCCATCGTCTTTGGGTTGTCAAATTCGATTCTTTCCCTCATGCTCAAAGGTAGACTACTGGCGAACCTCTATACTTTAACCTTTTCCTCTCGAATATAAGGCACATAACGGAGCAATGAAGTAAAATGAGTGATAAATTCATCCATAGTTTGCTGTCCCAATCACAAGTCATGGAATTCTCTTGCCTTTTCATCATAGAAGCGTTCGGTCAGGTATCTTTCCTTAAAGTATCTTTGAAATTTTTCCCAAGTGATATTTTGTTCACTTACTCCTCTTACCATCTTAACTTCTTCCCACCACAGGGTGGCTTTTCCCTGTAATTGGAAAATGGCCAACCGCGCCTTGAGGTTGTGATCATATTCATATAGCTGGAAGTATTTGTTCATATTAATCAACCAGGCCTCGGCTGCTTCCTCCTGTTCTCCATCAAAGTGTGGCGGTTTGATCTTATAGAATTCCCCTTGCAACTCTATCCGTTGCCTTTTGGATGTTTGTTGTTCAGAAGCATTATCAGAGCGTTCCTCCTCCCTTCCTTCTGACTCTTCAGGTTCTATGTGGTGATTCTGCTCTTCTGACATCCTTTGCTACTCAGCGCTGGGATTCGGTGGCTGCTGATTCTGCTTGTCAGATAGGCTTTTTATAATCCTCTCCTGTTCCATAGTTAACCTTGCGTTATCCTCCCGCAATCGGGCCATTTCATTTTTCAACTCTTGTACTGTCTCCAAAATTGCCAGATTTGTATTGCGAGCCTCCTCTCCAAGTTGTACCCATAATTCGGGGTTATTCTCAGGACCAGTTGCAGGTCCCTGACCCACCACAAACCTGCGTGACGCACTGTCTGCTCTTCTCATATTGTCAGTCTTTTGTTTTTCCTGTACTTAACATAAGAAAAGTGACAGAAGAAGGGTCAACACATTAACTGTTTTTCTTTAACTGCTCAATAGAGACGAAAATAAATTGTATGTACTTTATCTGTCTATCAGTTTCAATTCCCAGAGGCCACAGTTTTTGTTACTTGGCTCTGATACCACTTGTCATATACCCACCTACAGGATAATAATTTTTTTTAAATTTAAGTTAATCCTTATTCTATTACATACGTGCATACATAATAATACATGTTAACTTATTAATTTTCCGAGTACCACCTACTTCAACCTGGAAATATCAAAGGGTATTGTTTCCTTTTGCGTTATCGGAAAAATCTCCGGTGGATAGCTGATTTGATGACTGTTTTATTGCTGGCACTACCAGCTCTTTACACTTGGCTTTGGAATTTATTGCCATCGGTTCTGTCACGTGAAGGGGGTATGGTCAGAGTACACTCTGACTTCGCGCCCTCGGGCTTCTCCCTTCATCGACGGTGTGGGTGTATGGTTGCCCATCTGAGGGCTATGCTGGTCCGATGTGTTCCACCATTGCTTATTCGGGGGCGCGGAGTTTCCAAAACATTGCAACAGACAATGCTGCAGCTCTGTCTTCCTGGCGACGAATTCGTCCAGAACTCCTTCGCGCCGAGTAGATGCAGATGGTTCTTGCACACTGCCGAGCTCTGGACTGTTTTTGACCTGGTTATTACAATATTCATCTTCTGGTAAGAATTTTTATCATGCAATCTTTGAGTTTGTCGTTTTTTCCTTTCCACCTTACAGATTTTTCGTTAGTTTCATTTGAAACTCTAATAGTTTTCTCGTTTGACTTGATTCTGTGAATGAGGGATATGGAGCCGACCTCCAGCAATCACCTGAGGGTTCTGGTGGATGCTTCTCGGGCTTTTAGGTCCTACCTCTTCTGCATTTGGCTAACAGGTAAGATCCTAGATATACTTCTCTTGATGATAGTCGAATTCTCAGTTTCTATTGACCATTCACTCGTTTTGCTGATGGAGAAAAGGGGTTTTTTCCTTTTAATTTGGAAGTGGCCCTCCGGCCCAAGTCCTTACGGCTCCTATTTTGTTTATTGTCACAGAATTTATGGTGAAGTCTATCCGCCAGTCAAGGTTGCCCTGCTCCTTTCAGGATTTGGGAAATCTTGCTCTCGGAATTATTACTCCGAATTGTAGGCCTGGTTATCTTGGTGCCTTGTTAAATTTTGATATGCCCTCGGGCTTACCCTTAATTTGCTATGTAATACATTTGTTTAAAGAAAATGTTCAGGTTATAAACCCTGGTGGAAGTTCCTTTGGTTTGCCATAGTTTTACTTGTTACAGAGCACCAATTTTTGTATAATTATTCCCCAGATTTCTGCTAAGGTCCTTGTGGCCTGAGTATGTGTTAAGTTATTACATGTTTGCCAACCCCGCCGCGTGTTGCGACTCCTATTATACTGTATTGTGCTATTTCCTTCAGGGTTCCTGGGTTATAGTAACATTTCTATGGTTGATATAACACAATTTATATGCATAGGTTTGAATCATGGAATGCTATTTGTGTTAGTTCTGCACGTTTGTTTTTAATATTCTATATAGGCAATCTCCCACATGAGAGCATGTTATCTACTTAGCAGATTGTTAATGCACGATGGCATTTGCTTTTAGGTCTAGCCCTATGATACGGCTAGCCTTCTGTGTGAAACGCTTTTGCATTTTCTCTTAATCTTAAATACGCTCCTCAGAGCTCTGGTTATACTGTTATCTAGCTTTAGCATGAATATTCACTTTCGTATGGTTAAGTAGTTGCAAGATTTGTTCCTCTGGTTACATATATATATATATGGTTTCATGATTTGCATTGCTGTCATTTAATAATCTTAGTTGCATGCAAGTAGGGAAAGAAAGGGTTCTGGTTTTTGAAGTTTGATACCCTTGCGGGAACTATTTTTGCCACTTAGCATTTTCTTCAAAATCTATATAAATGTTACTCCGCTAGCTGTGCTCTGGGGTTCTGAATCTACTCTTTAGATTTTACTGCATTTCTTTGCATATAGGTATATTAAGGAAAAAGCTCCTAAACGGCCAATCTGTTAATTATTGTATGAATTCTGTTTACTACAAGGTCGGTCTTTGCAGTTTTTGAGTTTGTTATAAATCTTGAATTTTCTGCTTTAATAATTTCTTTCTTTTTTTGGATAATAGTTCCTACAGACCCCCCTCACAATTATCCCCAAATTCCAGAATAAGAAAAACTCTTCACAAAATTGCTAACCCTTACAATAGTAAAGATATTTTTAGGAGGGCACCCGTTTCTCCTTCACTGTTCACTGAAAGGGAAACCTTCCACACCCTTCTTTAACAAAAATATGATACAATACAAAATTCACACAACAGTTCTTCCCCAAAGGTTTCTTTACATATCTGGTGTTTCCAGCTGATAAAGATCTTCTTGAAGGTCACCCAACCTGGGTTTGTTGCCTATCAACCGCCCAACCATGAGATTCATCTTTCAGGACCAGAATCTCCCCCCTTGCTTACTTGCTAGACCACAGTCTTCCGCAAGTTGCTTGCACAGTGTGCAGGGCTATCTGATCATCACCAGACTTAGCCCTTTTTTTTTTCCTCTTTTTTTTCTTTCTTTCTGTCTGTCCCTACAGCACATATTTTCCTCTCCTCCCGTCCTTTTCTCTGGAAACTCTTCCAGTTAGGGGAGGTAGTTAGGGTTGCTCTCACAACAACTGTTTTTTTTTTTAACCTCAAGAGGACAACTTCCTCCTTGAAAAGTTACCATCCTTTAAAGAAAACACTTTTATCTCTCATAATGAAAACAAATATATTTAAATTTCAAAACAGATAATAATATCAAGTTTAGTTTATATTAGGTAGGTAGTTAGGGTTGCTCTCACAACAACTGTTTTTTTTTTTAATGTCAAGAGGGCAACTTCCTCCTTGAAAAGTTACCATCCTTTAAAGAAAACACTTTTATCTCTCATAATGAAAACAAATATATTTAAATTTCAAACAGATAATAATATCAAGTTTAGTTTATATTTACCACAGTAAACCAAATATTTGAAATTTTTTTTACCGGGACATTACACTTTAACTCTTGAGATCGAAATTAAAATTGCTCTAATTTAATAATTAGACAACATCAATTTGTTAGACAACATCAATTTGGAACTACATCACAAACTATATCTTTCATATCATATCAAATAGGAATTTAGTCACAATATCTTTCATATCATATCAAATAGGGATTTAGTCATGAAAATCAGGTAGAGAAATTTGGTCTCTAAAGATCTTGTGGTCCAATCCCTAACCAAACTTTGTATGCTCGAAAACTACTGCTAACCAGAAATCAAAACTTTGATAAACATCACATTCTATACCGAATACAATTTGATTGACCTGCATATAATAGTAAATAAAATCCCCAAATTTAACTTCTGTGTGGTTGATTGAGTTTGCCTTTTAGGCAGGCAAGGATTGGTAGGAAAGGTATTGGCCAGATGACCATTTCCACTACCCTAGTGGAAATTGTGCTTAAATTGATTGGTGGGATGCTGCTATCACCTAGATCGCAAATTGACTGACGGGATGATCTCAATAGGTGGATTGTACATTCAGGGAAAACTTAAACGTTATCATTACTGTATCGTTATCACACTTGCAGACTCGTTGAATAAACAGTCGACATCAATAAACATCGCCTCCCTGGATTAGTTTAGTACATGAATACTCTAATTTGTTTGTTATTCTAGATTATACCAAATAGTCTGCTAAACTTAATGAAATATTCTTTCAGCCTTCCCTTCCACGCAGACTTGCAGCCATAAAAACTGCATCAAGATCCACCCTATAGTAGCTTGGCATGATGGTATTAAGGGATCCACTATGTAACACTTTTACAGAGTTGTGAATACATTCAACTGCAAATTACTATGACCAGAAACATGAGAATGCTGAGAAATGAACAAATGATATGTCAATGAGAAAACAATTTCCAAAAACATAATATTTTTGGGAAGGAACTTAGAAAAAAGCGAAAGAATCATCCCAATCTGAATCCAAGGCAACACATTTTTATTTGCCGAAAATATATTCATGGGCAACAATAGCAGTCAACTCAATTTCAGATAAAATAACCAATTAAATGGTAGCTTTGATCTACCGCCAATTGCTATCAGCTACACGCTCTGAATCGAACATAAGGAAGCTGTACGAATGCAATAGAGAGAGGGTGTACAATAATTGGTCCATTAGCAGGAACTGTCACCGCCGGTAAAGAGGGTATCTTACCATCAGGCGTTATCTCCAAAATGTTCCCATTCAGGAGCACAGTCTGGCTATGCAGATCACCGTTTTTTGCTGTTAAGTGATATTCCAGTCTAGAATTTCCGGCTGTGGAAGTTCCTGAACCTGTAGAGACCTGCACAGAGATACCGGTGTCCCTGCTCAAGTTGATCAAGAGCAAAGTCACTCCCTTCTGCCAAAATAACAGCACTTTTAAAAGTTAGATTCATAGATTCGGAAGTCATAGACTCCAAACATGAATATATAGTCTAATCTCTTGAATTTGACCATACAATTTTAGAATGATTCAATCTCTTAAAAAAAGCACACTTGAACTTTACAAATTAAACTTTGCAAATTAAACAGGATTCTTAAAACTATTATCCAGAGAAAAATGACTATTTTATCTAAACTATGCTTAAATATATTATATAGTATGGCCATGATTTAATAAGCTTGGTTGAAACTGACTCATGCTTCATACGTACAGCATTCTTGGTGCAATGTGCATAACCACGTAGATATTCTGTTCCTGTCGAATTTGTGGCAAGAACGCGTGTCCCCATGAGTCGATGCCAAAGAAGTGCACTGCATTACAGTAAAAAGAAAACAAAAAAACCAAACTATGGAAACTTGGTAAACAATTTTAAACAAGCAATATAGATATATCTAAATCTGCAACACCTAAAGGATAAAAAATACTTTGCACATTTCAATATGTTTTTCCCTTTTTCGATAATATTTAGATAACATTGATTTGCTACAGCTTGTTGGACTAATTCTAGTGATTAAGCTTCCCGCAAAGGGTAGGAATTCTAATTCATTTAGCATATAAATCTGAGAAGTTTCACCTATAATAATCAGGATTTGGCACAAAGGTCGTCGTGTTTAAAAGGCCATAGTTACCACCAATCAAGCTTTGTCTGCAAAAAGACTTAGTATTGAACGCTGCTGCCATGCCAAGCTGATCTAAATACCTGCCCTCATTGAAATGAACGCCAAAGTTTCTTAGTATACTGTGAATTACCATTTGAAAATAGAAGGTTAAATATGTAAGTCTGCTTAGCTTCATGACTTATTCATTTGGTTTTTAGATATGATTGTCTGTTATTTATTTAAAACCATCATTGAATTCCCATCACCAAAAATGTTCTAAAATAACATAGAAAATGTCATATCCAATTTTAGCCTATATAAGATGACTCTACATTCACCGAAATGTCACCTAGAAATTCTGATTTGTGCTTACTGATTTTGTTCATATCCTTGAGGTGAAAATAGAAGCTTCTCTAATGCAACTCAACCCACAATCACCAGCCATTACAATGCAAAGCATTACCAAAAACTTATGACAAGTGAGCTTACCAGAAACTCATTACAAAAGCATTGGTCACGAGATTGTGCCCACTGTTATAAGCTCCACCTGATTCCCCTACCCAGGCATTTGACCAATTCCCATAATTCTGCAGGACAGCTCGGAGGCCCCTGAATGTAGATGCTTCTTGACTCAGATATGAGGGATTCAGTATCTTTTCCACAAGGTCTTTATCCACACCTGATCAGAAAGGAAACCTATTAAAAAGGTCAATATTCTAGCTATCTGAAAGATTAAATCATTTCAGTGAAAAGCCATAGCCTTTTAATTCTATGTACCTGCCCCAAGGTTGTAGAAATGGTGTGTAACAACATTCAAAATATTTGGTCCCGTTAGTTGAAGAAACTCCTTGAACCAGTCAGCATCAAAGAATCCATCAGGCGCAACAAGGAGAGGTGTTTCTACATGGTCCGTGTAAATCTCATTCAGAATCCTCTGAAGCTCAATTACGTAAGCTGCATACTGCTGAACACTGATGCTAGTTCCAACACCACTTCCACTCAGCTCATTTCCTGTTCAGGAAACCTTAAATTCTTAGATGCTCTTAAGACTGAACATGCTCCATGGATCCATCAATTGCTCTTATAACCTCTCAAAAAGCACCAAACCAGCTAAGAATAATAGCTTACCTAACTCCCATGCCTTTATTTTGTAACCATGGTCAACTGTGTATTGGATAAAATCACGAGCATTGCTTGAATCCCAATCCCCTTCTGTGGTACCGTCTGACATCAAACGCTTTCCATTCAGTGCATTCAATCCAAAAGCTACCACAGCCCTACATTCAATTTGTAATATTAGATGATTGTATCGAAAGGTCAAGTACTCTAGAGCCAAAGTAATCAAACGAAAACTGATGCAAATTACAATGTTTTCAATTTTGCTTTTAAATATCTAAGGGTTAACAGAACATTGAGATTATATTTTCTTTCTCCTCCTCACTTACTGCTTAATACATTTATGGTTGACACATCTATAGTTATGATTATATCCAGATACTAGTACCTAACATATTCAGCAAAAACAGGAATAACCATGCAGTGAAGATAGCTCAGATTTGAAATAAATACATACCCTGTTTTTTATGGTTAAATCTATGCGAGTTCCTAACACATGAAGCAAAAGCAAGAACAACCATTCAGTGAAGATAGCTCAGATTTGAAATAAAGACATATCCTGTTTTTTATGGTTAAATCTATGCGAGTTCCTAACACATGAAGCAAAAGCAAGAACAACCATGCAGTGAAGGTAGTTCAGATGTAAACCCAAAACATACCCTGTTTTGCTAACGGTAAAGATGGTTCAGCTGTTAATTCACAACATACCCTGTTTTATAGAAAAAAGCATTCAAGGCTTCCCATCTTGACATGGGAAGGCATCCATCTGAGAATCCAAACATCATGGAGCTATTCTTGACAAAGGGATGGCAAGGTTGTTTCAACTTTCCTACATCATATATCACTCTGTCTTGCAATGATCCACCCAATCTTATCTTCAACGGATGGAAAGCTGCATTTAAGCATGATCATACACAGATTCATATTAACCAACTGATGATTAAGTTCATAAATTAAAATAAATAATGATGACTAAGTTCATAAATTAAAATAAATAATAATACAGTTATCCTTACCTTCTACAGCAGTTGCCAGCAGTGGGTTTTCAAGATCCTGACAAAGAATTGATATAAATTATAAATAATTTTGAGGTGAAAGTAGATCAGTGCATTGGCAAAAAAGTTATTAATACCAGAGTATAGATTTATAAGGATTTAGGTTTCTGTGATCCATGCTTTGAATATTGAGAAACCCATTTACAAAATATCTCTGAAGTGATTATTGACCAAATTTTTTTCAATATTCGGGGTATAGATTTATCTTTAATTTTTTTAACTATCTATTTTTTTTAAATAAATTATAATTATGTTAATTGGATTGTTTTTGGGTGGTTAGGAGAAATTATTGTTACCTTCTCAACTGAGATTCAATTCTTAATTTCTCATACATAACATGATGATTCCATTCTCATACATGACATGAACTCTATTGTAATGAGTCAATGACTTTAAATAAATCATAATTCTGTAGTAAAAGATAAATTATAATTCTGCATTTTTAATTCTCCTGAAAATGAAACACATTAACTGGTTCAGATTTATGTGTATCTATCTATCTCTGAATAACTCAGAGCCTTTATTCAAATAGTTTAGAAATATTTAATTACTTCATGTATCTGACTCATCTTAACTATGATTTTTTTTTTTGACATAAGATTTTTAAACTCACTTCGCCTTTTATAAATCAAAATCATTATCATGTATCTGGTTTTGTGAAGAGCCAAATACTCTAGCTTAGAAATATTTTTATTGAAAATCTTTTACTCTATTCGTTTTTTAATAAATCATAACTCTGTATCCTGTTTTGTAAAAAGCCAAATACTTAATAAATCATAATTCTGAATCTTGCTGTGTGACACAAAAGCTGCTCCATAAATCATAACTCTGTATCCTGTTTTGTAAAAAGCCAAATACTTAATAAATCATAATTCTGGATCTTGCTGTGTGACACAAAAGCTGCTCCATACATTTAGACCATACCTCAGGCAAGGCAATCCTAATATACTGTAGGAATAAGTACTTCATCATAGTAAAGACACTCATTTACACATGCAAAAAAAAATGACACAGAATTGCTCCAGACATTCATATCATACCTCAGGCAATCCTAATATACTGTAAGAACAATTATTTCATCATAGTAATGACAGTAATTTATGCATGCAACAACACTGCTGCATACCTCAGGCAATCCTAATGAGGGAATTCACTGTAATTCAAAACAAATAGCTATCCAAAGGCCAGTGATAAACCAAGCAGGAGAAGGGCAGGGAATTTACTAAATTTAGTATGGAGGCGTGCCCCCAGCTACAGGTCCCGTAATCACATTTGTCTGGTGGCCACCAGTCTAGAGTGGCACATATAAAATCCTCGTCTGTCTCACCAATAGCAGAAGCTCCCTGCACTTGAACCTCGGCAATAACAGTCTTGTTAGAACCATTCTCGCACTGTATACATGTGCAACACAGAGCCAGAGTGCAAACCCATAGTCCTAAAAACCAAGAAGCCATTGCGGGAATTGTTTGGATATAGCAGCGAGTACGAGGACGAACCAGAAGTGGGTGAATATATATACATACATACAGAGAGCATACAGTGATTTTGTGGAGAGCAAACGGATAAAAAAAGGTACAGCACTCTTTGGATGACCACTACTTTTTGAGAAAAGCAATTTGACAGATCCAAAATCAGCTCAGTGACGCCTAATGGTGGAACATGCTAATCATGTAGACAAAATTATGGGGTAATCATAATCAAAACGGAAGTGATGGCAGGTATCTGATAATGATGTAGACAAAGTAATAAAGTAATTACGATAAATTTGGATGAACTTTGTGACGCAGTTACTTTTCTCACACTAACTAAAAATGGATGTCTCTGAACTCTGTGATAGTTAATTTTCTTAATTTTCTCCCCATTGGTGAAATTTGATGAACTCTGTCACAGATTATCTCAATCAGTGAAATTCTAAGAACAAAAAATTATGCTGTGTTAAAACTTGTATATTATTTTCAATTAAAATAACAATAAATAAATTAAAATTATTTAATTTTAATGATATTTTTTAAAGATAGTTTTTATTGACACTCTCTTGCCTAACTTGTATATTATTTTCAATTAAAAATAACAATAAATAAAGACAAATGGTATCCCATGCGATTTTCGCCGAAAAATCTATGGATCACAGAAGCCTAAACTCTATAACAATAAATAAATTAAAATTAAATAAATTTAATGATAGTTTTTTAAAGATAGTTTTTATTGACACTTTCCTGGTTAGCATGAAAAATATGCTGTAATGTAAATATTTTGACTGAGTTAAAATAGAGATATAAAAGATAAAAATAAATATAGATTGAGGCGATAAAATTATTTAAAATGAAATCAAAATAAAAAATTATTATATTTATAGATATTGTTATAGTAATTTAAATTGAGGTTATTAAATTAATTTAAGGTGAGGCATAGTTTAGTTTATAGTCAAAAGGAATCATAAAACAATTTCAAGAAAGAATGTGATTTTTTTTGTTTAAAATGCATTTTTAAATGCATAAATAGATTTAACACCATGAGAAACTCATTGAGACATCAAATTCTACAAATTAAATATCTTAAACTCAATTTTTTAAAAATCTCTATCCAATTTTCGTGAAAATTAATTAGAAAAAATACAGTGGAAAATGTCATTTAGTCTATATATAAACTCCAGATTTACCAAGTGCAAAGATAGATCAAATCTCTCAAAGTACAAATAAACATTTCCTCAAATTTTATAGTTAAAAAGAAATTTACAATTTAAATTTTTTTCTTAAAATTAAAATAAATCTAAACTAATAATTTTTATAATTTTAAATTAAATAAATACATTATTAAAATACTCTTTATATAAAAAAATTATCAATTTAAACCCCTAGATAATAACTAAAAAACAAAACACTTTTATACCTAAACTCCAATTAAATTCTCAAATAATACGACACCAAGAAAAATACATACCTTTAGGGTTACCCAATTTCATAAATTTATAATAATTAATACTATTAGTTAGTATTTTATATATTAGAACATATTAATAATCTTTAAGAACATTTTTAATTTTTTTTTTTTTTTTTAATATTATTGAAATTTGTTTACATTATTTTTTATAAAATTATATTTTTAAATTGTATAATTAAACTTAATATTTTAGAAATTTCTAAACTATTCAAATTAATTAGTATTTCCCTCCTATTTTTATTGGGTGGGGTGATAATAAATATTGGGTAACATATAATATTGTAATATTAATTTTTATCCAAATCCAATTTATTTTTTATTAAGTTTTTCTTTATATTTGGGCTTCATAAGTAAACTTAACAACTACAATTATGTAAATATTTCATTAGAGATGTTGTAATCTTTAACATTTTGACTTGGTAAAAATAAAATAAAAAACATAAAATTAATAACTATATTTGTAATATTTAACATTTTGACTTGATAAAAATAAAATCACAAACATAAAATTAATAACTATGTTTATATTATATTATAATTAATAATTAAAACAGCGTAGATCCATCTTAACTCGACCTACCAAGTGCCGAGAGGAATCAAATTTCTTGAGATGCAAAACTCTTTTAAAGTGAAAAGAGATTTGATCCCTCTATGCGCTTGGTAGATGAGTTAAGATGGATTGAAGCTAATTTTAACATATTTTGAAATTCCTTTGCAACTTATAAAAATATGGTAAAAGCAAATGTAATTAGGTAAAATTAGAAATTTTAAAATGAAAAATAATAAAATGAAATAGAAAAAAAGAAGCAAAAAAACTTGTTATTAATGAAAAAGCAAAAAGTATTCAATTTTTATTGTTAAAAATAAGTATGATAATGAATGGAAAGAAAATATTAATTATGAAAATTTTTATAATTTCAATGTATTTTTGAAACACAGAAAAAAAAAATCTTTTTAAATAATTTTTAATTCTAACAAATTGATTTTAAACCACACAAAACATTCAAATTAAAAAAAGAAAAGAAAAGAAAAGAAAAGAATTTAATATTTAATTTTAAAAAAAATTAATAAACTTTGAAAATAGTTTAATTAATTAAGATTAAAAGCATTTTGACTTAAAACCATATACTCTACCTTGAACATATATAATAATAAGCCCTTCCTCATGATTTACCATTACCGTCAAAATAGATCTTCCATTAGTTCACTCCTAGCTGTTTGATCTTCAAATTTGTTGTGGCCCTCTAGCCAATTGCAAAGACATGGGTACTTGTTCATTGTTTTAATGGGTTTGTGCTCTTTCAAAAGTTAAAGGATATTAGTGAGAAATTTACTGAAGTAAGTTGCTATTAAGCGTCTACGTTGCCAGCATACATGTTTCTTTAATTGTATAATTGTGATGACCTCGGGTAACTTGTAATTTTGGAGTAATTACTGTGGTAAGAAATTGTATGAGTGGTTACTTATTGTTACTAAATGACATTATTTAATTATGGAAGTTGATATATTGGATTATTTTTACATGTGTATATTCTTGAAATGCTGGCAGCCTCCTGGTGGAGGATTTTCTATTAAAAGAAAAGAATCAATTATGAAACTGAAGGAACTGCCTCTCACCCAGGGAAAAGTCCTGGGAAGGAAAACCTCTGGGCTGTTGAGGAACAGACAGGGAAGGAATTCCAGGAGAGAGCAGAGAGAAAGGAGGTTAAGTCTGGTAGAGACCAGATAACCCAGCACAGCAGTGCATGAGTCTTGTTGAGGGCTGCAGGCCTGCAAGACGGCTCGGGGGGAGAATCCAACGTAAAGTGGATCTCAAGGTTGGGAGGATAAGAGCAAAAATAATTGCAGGTGAACCTTTGGAGTAGGAATGCCGGTAGCAGACTGACCAGGTATGCATTTTCTATAGAGTTAGACAATGATTAAACAGATACTGGAAGTGTATAGACAGAGAACAGTTATCTGTGTTTTCTTTTCACTAGTTAAATGTAAAAAAAAGAAACAACTGTAGTTGTCTGCAAAACAGAGTAGTATGATAATTTGAAAGGCACCTGGAAATAGCATTAACTGTGAAATTACATATGTATTTGCTGTAAGTAGTTCAGGGTATTTAAGCAGATACATATAACAGTATGAAACCCTAGTGAAATCTGAAAGATAGCAGCTGTGAATAAGACAGTTATGAATCGTGGTAGAACCAGCATTCTACAGTTACGACATTGAGCCTAGTGGAACCAAGTTATAGAACAATGTAACTACCCGCATAATAAAGATACTTAATCCAAAACCCCAGTGTTGTGAGTGCAGATGTCTGTGCGATATTAAGCAAGAAAACAGTAAACCCTTGCATCAAGGGTTACAAATATGTTATAAACCCTCAACATGAAAGAACAACAGTCATATATCTATGCATTACAGTATGAAGAAAAACAATCACCGGGGTTATCTCGTCACATTCCAAATGCTACCATAAGAGTATATACAGTTCAGCCGGAGACCAAATAACGTTGGTCCAGACAGCACAGTCGTGGTAACGGTTGTGCACGCTGAGACTTTACATATAATATATCAACGCAAAGATTACATATAAACCGTAATGAATGAGATATGGGAAAACATATTGAACTGTTAACGAACCATGTGCATATGTATATGATAAACCCATAAATATTCTAGGACATATACACAGACAGTATAACCTGTAATTTGATTACTATAGCCGTCGATATCATAAACCCTATAGGGTAACAACGCAATAATAGCAGAGAAAGAGTATTAACTGAAAGACATATTATTCTATTGACAGAATCGATAGCACATAAGGCAATGACCGCCTCTGGAACAGAATGGAGAAATACAAAATGTAAACAGCATATTCATTAATAGAATGGAAATGTCAAACACAGTTATGTCATTAACCCCGACGAAGAGCAGTAAACAATACATATCGAAGGATTAAGAACCAACAGGTATCTAAGTGTCTGCATACCAAAACAGTAGAATGAGGAATCTATATTAACCTTCGAAAGATTCAGAGAGCACTCTGATAAACATATACACTTCGACTCAGAAATAGTCCAGGTCCGAGGACCATAAATATTAAACAAATGTTCATATAGCAAACGGCTTACAAGCCAGGAGTAACTTCTATTCGAACCCATGAAAGTTAGCTGAAATGCAGACTCAGGCATGGAGTGGCCGGCTGCAATTCGAACCTAGGGTTTGAATGAGAAATCAAAACCTGAGACACAGGGCAGAGAGCGCCATGAGACACCTATCCCGGTCCGGAGAATGAGGTTAACTCAACCTTATGCTTAAAACCCTTGGTAATAGGGGAAAAAGTCGTCTATCCTCAGAGAGGAAACACACCTGTGTACGCGTTGATCCAGCAATAGCCTTTCCGCAGGCGGTAAGAAGCCATCGAGGAGAACCACCTGCACATCACCATGTTATTGTAGTTAATCATGGACAGTTAACACCATCAAATGATTTGAGGAAAATTTAGAACGCAGTGCATTTATCTTACGAGAACAGAGCAATAAACCCAGTGGCAAGGCGGAGAGGATTATATAATACCTGTAACAGTAAGTTAAGTCCGTGAGGCATTGCAGAGGAATGCCGCCGAGCTGGGTATGAGCTCGGTCTCACCAGTGTTGCAAATGAGCCAAAACACAAAACCTGCCGGTATATGAATCGACTGCCAAACCCTTAAGTGATCTGGAACCCTCCGATGCATGAGATGCATCTCCACCGTTCGTTTAGGCGGGAGAGTTTGGCGCGGAACCCTTAGCGGTCACATGGCTCTACGCCACCTGGCACCAGGGTTGGTGAGATGGGTTAATTCTCCGTCTCCACCTGTCCGGTGCTGGTTAAGTGTGTATGCAGTGATGTTCCAACCCGAAACTTAAACCTTAAACCTCCAAATTATAACATCAACCTTATAGCATTATGTCAGGTGGGTGATATGTGCGTAAATGAAATATTTGCATGATTAAGGTTTAGTTATAAGTGTGGAGAAGTATAACATTGTGGTAATGACTTGTATATATGTAAACCTTGACTGAATGGAGGGATGTGTTAAGGTAAATACCTATACAGTTGAAATTTTTTGTTTAGTTTGACTTTTATAAATATATTATCTCGATGGGATCGTGACAATGTGGTATCAGAGCAGAGGTTTCAAAACTGTGGCCTCTGGAGCAGTAAGATCCAGCTGCATGGAAAATTACCATATAGTACATATATGAGGAAGAAATAATTCAGCTAATTGATTTTCTTGTTTACCAATTAGGAGATAAATACAGAAACAACAATCCGCTAACAGTCAACAAGCAAGATGGAGGAAACGCAGGGAGCTGACAGCGTTCCTCGGGAAAATCCAGAGCTGTGGGTACAGCTTGGTGCAGAGACACGCAGTACCAATCTGGCGATACTGCAAACTGTTCAAGAACTGAAAAATGAGATGGCGCGTCTGCGAGAAGACAACGCGCGATTGACAGTGGAGCAGGAAAGAATATTGAAGAGTCTGTCAGACAGACAAAATCCACCATTAGCCAACCCCAGTGCAGAACAGCAAAGGGCAACTGAAGAACGGGATTACGCACCTGAAATCTCAGAGGAGAAGGAAGACCATTCTGACAACGTATTAGAGCAGCAGACCTCAAAGAGACAGAAAATGGAATTACAGGGAGAATTCCGGAAAATTAAACCTCCACATTTTGATGGAGAGCAGGAAGAAGCGGCAGAGGCTTGGTTAATTAACATTAACAAATATTTCCAGCTGTATGAGTATGACCAGAATCTGAAGGCGCGGCTGGCCATTTTCCAGCTACAGGGCAAAGCAACCCTGTGGTGGGAAGAAATTAAAATTGTAAAAGGAGTAAGTGAACAGAACATAACCTGGGAAAAGTTTCAGAAATACTTTAAGGAGAGGTATTTAACCGAGCGTTTCTATGATGAGAAGGCACGAGAATTCCATGATTTACGACTGGGACAACAGTCCATGGACGAATTCATTAACCGCTTCACTTCCCTGCTTCGCTATGTGCCATATATCAAGGAGGAGAAGGCCAAAGTGCAGAGATTTGTGAGCAGCTTACCAGCCTATATAAGAGAACGAATTGAGTTTGACAATCCCAGAACCATGGATGAGGCAATTCGTAAGGCAAGAATTTGTTACCAGCAGAACAAACAAAAAGGAGACATTTCAAACAAAAGATGGAATGAAAGAAAAGGCAACAGAGTTGCTGGTAATAACAAAGGGAGTCGTGGTAATGGCGGTAAGGGTGCTGCTAAGGGGCAGATTAACAGAAACATAACCAAGAGTACATTCCGGGCTAAGCCAAGTGAAAGCAGGGTCAGTGAACCACCTGCCAGATCAGAGATTGAAGGGACCAGACCTCCAGTCCAGTGTTGGGGATGTGGAGGACCGCACTATGTTAAGAACTGCCCACAGCGTAAAGGAGTGGACCAGATATCTCAGATCCACGAAGCATCGACCGTTGGGGATGTGGCACACAGTGTACCAAGAATTAACGTAGCCTTGGAGGACCGGCAAGCGGAATATCAACCGACCATGGTGGAGTTTGAAGGTAAGATTTCAAACCTTTCTATAGCTGTTCTTATTGACCCAGGAGCTACTTTAAGTTATGTTAGCCCAAAAATAGTAGAACAGTGTAAACTACCATCAGAAAAGTTCAAGAATCCATGGTTGGTACAGCTAGCTACGGGAGCCAAGAGACGGGTTCTAGCTAAAATTAATAACTGCTCCTTAAGCATAGCTGGACAGCCAATAACAGCAGACCTGAATGTACTTCCATTGGGTTCTTATGACATCCTGATTGGTATGGATTGGCTGGAAAAACATTGGTCATTGGTAAACTGCAAGACCAAAACCATTTATTACAAGGATGACTTGGGGCAGCAGCAAGAATTGCAGGGGATTAAACACCCTGTACAGATTCGACCTATCACTGCTTCCCAGTTAGCTAAATGTCTCAGGAAGAGATGTCAGATTTACGCCATTCAAGTTGGTTATGCAAACCAGAAAGATAAAATATCTGCACTGGACAATATTCCGGTAGTACAGGAATTTGCAGATGTTTTTCCTGAAGAGGTACCAGGGCTGCCCCCAAAGAGGGACATAGACTTCACTATAGAGTTAACACCGGGAGCAGCACCAGTATCACGGGCACCGTACCGAATGAGCGTACCAGAGTTAACAGAGCTGAAAATGCAACTGCAAGAGCTGTTGGATAAACATTATATCCGTCCCAGTGTATCACCGTGGGGAGCTCCAGTATTATTTGTGAAAAAGAAAGATGGAACTCTACGTATGTGTATAGACTATCGACAGCTGAATAAGCTCACGATAAAAAACAAATACCCCTTGCCTCGGATAGATGAACTCTTTGATCAAGTGAAGGGGGCAAAAGTATTTTCCAAGATCGATTTGCAATCTGGTTATCATCAGATCAGGATTAAAGATGAGGACATTGCCAAAACTGCCTTCAGGACACGCTACGGACACTACGAATTTGTAGTGTTACCTTTTGGTTTGACCAATGCACCTGCCACCTTTATGTCTTTGATGAACAGCGTGTTTCACAGGTTTTTGGACAAGTTTGTGCTGATATTTATCGATGATATTCTGATATATTCTCGTTCCCAAGAGGAACACGAAGAGCACCTTCGGATGGTGTTACAAACTCTTCGAGAACATCAGCTATACGCTAAGTTCAGTAAATGCGACTTCTTCAAGGAGGAAATCCAATATTTGGGCCACGTGATTACTAAAGAAGGAATTGCAGTAGATCCTGAGAAGATAAAAACTATTATGGAATGGCCCATACCCAAGGATGTAGCTGATATCAGATCCTTTATGGGACTAGCTGGCTATTACAGGAGGTTTGTGGAAGGTTTCTCTAGAATAGCCTATCCTATCACCTCATTGCAGAAAAAAGGGAAGGTATTTAAGTGGACACCGGAATGTCAGCAGAGCTTTGATCGCTTGAAGCACTTACTCACCACGGCACCCATCCTGAGTATAGCTGATCCTAATAAGGATTACGTGGTGTGCACCGATGCAAGCAAGGAGGGTGTGGGAGGAGTATTAATGCAGGAAGGAAAAGTAATAGCATATGAATCAAGAAAACTAAAAGAGCATGAGCAGAGATACTCTGCTTACGATTTAGAGTTAACAGCTGTTATTCATGCGCTGAAAATGTGGTGACATTACCTCCTAGGGAGGAAATTTCTGTTGTTAACAGATCACCACAGTTTGACAAATTATTTCAGCCAACCTACCCTGAATGCGAGACAAGGCCGTTGGGCAGATTTCCTAAGTGGGTTTGATTTCGAGATAAAGCATTTAAAAGGCAAAGAAAACCGAGTGGCTGATGCATTAAGTCGAAAGGTTCAATGTTTATGTGAACTTTCAGTCAGCAAGTGGCGGAACTCGCTGGTTGAGCAAATAAAAACAGCAGCAAGTCGCGATGCTGAATACCAACACTTAAAACAGCAGGTACAACAATCTGTTAATGAAAGATTACAGCAAGGATACACACTAGATGGTGCTGGAATGCTGTGTTTTAATAAGAAATTGTATGTACCTGATTCAGATGACCTTAAGAGACTGATTTTGGATGAGTTTCATATCAGCCACTACACTGGCCACCCAGGGTACCAAAAGATGGTCACTGCGCTTAAGAAGGAATATTATTGGCCAGGAATGAAGAAACAGGTAGTTGAGTATTTGGCGCGGTGTTTGGAATGCCAGCAAATTAAGGCAGAACATCAGCATCCAGCAGGACTGTTACAGCCTTTGCCTATTCCGGAGTGGAAATGGGAAACCATTTCCATGGATTTCATAACTGGGTTGCCACGAACAAAGAAGGGCAATGATTCTATCATGGTAGTGGTTGATAAGTTGAGTAAAGCGGCACACTTTATACCTGTGCAGTCCACTTACAAGGCGGTGCAAATTGCTCACCTCTTTATGCAAAATGTATTCCGATTGCATGGGTTGCCAAAGGTAATTATATCAGACCGTGATGTGAAGTTCACATCCACTTTTTGGAGGACATTGTTCGCTGAGTTGGGTACTCAGCTGAACTTTAGCACGGCCTATCACCCGCAGACCGATGGTCAAACTGAGCGAGTTAATCAGGTGTTGGAAGACATGTTGAGGGCGTATGTGATGCTGAAACCAAGCCAATGGGAAGAGTATTTGCATTTGGTCGAATTTGCATATAATAATGGATATCACACCTCAACCCAGCTAAGTCCCTTTGAGGTCCTGTATGGGCGAAAGTGCCGCACACCCTCAAGTTGGGGTGGACCTGAGGACAAGCTGAGTTTGGGACCAGAAATGCTTAAAGAAATGGAAGATATGGTGAAAAGGGTGCGTGCCAATTTAAAGGCTGCACAAGACAGACAGAAAAGCTTTGCGGACAGGAAAAGAAGATTCACAGAGTATCAGGTTGGTGACCATGTGTTTGTGAGGATTCAAGCCAGAAGGAGCACACTGCAGTGGAGCGGGTGCGCCAAGCTGGCTCCTCGGTACTTTGGACCTTTTCAGATCTTGGCTAGAGTGGGGCCGGTAGCCTACCAACTCGCCTTACCGAGTCACATTAAGATTCACAATGTGTTCCACGTTTCTGTTCTAAAGAAATATGTATATGACCCTAAACATGTTATCCGATGGCAAGATGTGCGGGTAAGAATTAATCCGGTTGTTTTGATTATGCAGATATACTCAATAGGAAACTGATTAAAGGTATTGGTTGTCTGCAGGTCGAACCGGAAGGCGAGGTTCTGGTCGAACCACAGAGCATTCTCGACCGGAGAGAAGTGCGGCTGCGGAAACGGGTTATTACCCAAGTTAAAGTGCTGTGGCAGCACTATGGGCCTGAGGAGGCTACATGGGAAGACGAGGAACTCATTAGGAAAGTTTACCCAAATTTATTTAATGGGAATAGACATCGGGACGATGTCCAATCCCAGGGGGGGAAGATGTGATGACCCCGGGTAACTTGTAATTTTGGAGTAATTACTGTGGTAAGAAATTGTATGAGTGGTTACTTATTGTTACTAAATGACATTATTTAATTATGGAAGTTGATATATTGGATTATTTTTACATGTGTATATTCTTGAAATGCTGGCAGCCTCCTGGTGGAGGATTTTCTATTAAAAGAAAAGAATCAGTTATGAAACTGAAGGAACTGCCTCTCACCCAGGGAAAAGTCCTGGGAAGGAAAACCTCTGGGCTGTTGAGGAACAGACAGGGAAGGAATTCCAGGAGAGAGCAGAGAGAAAGGAGGTTAAGTCTGGTAGAGACCAGATAACCCAGCACAGCAGTGCATGAGTCTTGTTGAGGGCTGCAGGCCTGCAAGACGGCTCGGGGGGAGAATCCAACGTAAAGTGGATCTCAAGGTTGGGAGGATAAGAGCAAAAATGATTGCAGGTGAACCTTTGGAGTAGGAACGCCGGTAGCAGACTGACCAGGTATGCATTTTCTATAGAGTTATACAATGATAAACAGGTACTGGAAGTGTATAGACAGAGAACAGTTATCTGTGTTTTCTTTTCACTAGTTAAATGTAAAAAAAAGAAACAACTGTAGTTGTCTGCAAAACAGAGTAGTATGATAATTTGAAAGGCACCTGGAAATAGCATTAACTGTGAAATTACATATGTATTTGCTGTAAGTAGTTCAGGGTATTTAAGCAGATACATATAACAGTATGAAACCCTAGTGAAATCTGAAAGATAGCAGCTGTGAATAAGACAGTTATGAATCGTGGTAGAACCAGCATTCTACAGTTACGGCATTGAGCCTAGCGGAACCAAGTTGTAGAACAATGTAACTACCCGCATAGTAAAGATACTTAATCCAAAACCCCAGTGTTGTGAGTGCAGATGTCTGTGCGATATTAAGCAAGAAAACAGTAAACCCTTGCATCGAGGGTTACAAATATGTTATAAACCCTCAACATGAAAGAACAACAGTCATATATCTATGCATTACAGTATGAAGAAAAACAATCACCGGGGTTATCCCGTCACATTCCAAATGCTACCATAAGAGTATATACAGTTCAGCCGGAGACCAAATAACGTATCGGTCCAGACAGCACAGTCGTGGTAACGGCTGTGCACGCTGAGACTTTACATATAATATATCAACGCAAAGATTACATATAAACCGTAATGAATCAGATATGGGAAAACATATTGAACTGTTAACGAACCATGTGCATATGTATACGATAAACCCATAAACATTCTAGGACAGATACACAGACAGTATAACCTGTAATTTGATTACTGTAGCCGTCGATATCATAAACCCTATAGGGTAACAACGCAATAATAGCAGAGAAAGAGTATTAACTGAAAGACATATTATTCTATTGACAGAATCGATAGCACATAAGGCAATGACCGCCTCTGGAACAGAATGGAGAAATACAAAATGTAAACAAATAGAATGGAAATGTCAAACACAGTTATGTCATTAACCCCGACGAAGAGCAGTAAACAATACATATCGAAGGATTAAGAACCAACAGGTATCTAAGTGTCTGCATACCAAAACAGTGGAATGAGGAATCTATATTAACCTTCCAAAGATTCGGAGAGCACTCTAATAAACATATACACTTCGACTTAGAAATAGTCTAGGTCCGAGGACCATAAATATTAAACAAATGTTCATATAGCAAACGGCTTACAAGCCAGGAGTAACTTCTATTCGAACCCATGAAAGTTAGCTGAAATGCAGACTCAGGCATGGAGTGGCCGGCTGCATTTCGAACCTAGGGTTTGAATGAGAAATCAAAACCTGAGACACAGGGCAGAGAGCGCCGTGAGACACCTATCCCGGTCCGGAGAATGAGGTTAACTCAACCTTATGCTTAAAACCCTTGGTAATAGGGGAAAAAGTCGTCTATCCTCAGAGAGGAAACACACCTGTGTACGCGTTGATCCAGCAATAGCCTTTCCGCAGGCGGTAAGAAGCCATCGAGGAGAACCACCTGCACATCACCATGTTATTGTAGTTAATCATGGACAGTTAACACCATCAAATGATTCGAGGAAAATTTAGAACGCAATGCATTTATCTTACGAGAACAGAGCAATAAACCCAGTGGCAAGGCGGAGAGGATTATATAATACCTGTAACAGTAAGTTAAGTCCGTGAGGCGTTGCAGAGGAATGCCGCCGAGCTGGGTATGAGCTCGGTCTCACCAGTGTTGCAAATGAGCCAAAACACAAAACCTGGCGGTATATGAATCGACCGCCAAACCCTTAAGTGATCTGGAACCCTCCGATGCATGAGATGCATCTCCACCGTTCGTTCAGGCGGGAGAGTTTGGCGCGGAACCCTTAGCGGTCACATGGCATCACATGGCTCTACGCCACCTGGCACCAGGGTTGGTGAGATGGGTTAATTCTCCGTCTCCACCTGTCCGGTGCTGGTTAAGTGTGTATGCAGTGATGTTCCAACCCGAAACTTAAACCTTAAACCTCCAAATTATAACATCAACCTTATAGCATTATGTCAGGTGGGTGATATGTGCGTAAATGAAATATTTGCATGATTAAGGGTTAGTTATAAGTGCGGAGAAGTATAACATTGTGGTAATGACTTGTATATATGTAAACCTTGACTGAATGGAGGGATGTGTTAAGGTAAATACCTATACAGTTGAAATTTTTTGTTTAGTTTGACTTTTATAAATATATTATCTCGATGGGATCGTGACAATAATGGATCCTTTACCATAGATATTTTGTTTTACTAACTCTAATGGTTGTAAGTTTGGTTACAATCTTTAGTTCAAATATAAATGAAGAGATATATATATATATATATATATATATATATATATATAACTTTTAATAATTAATTGGTCCAGTCAACTGCTGCGCCTCAACGCATTTCAGGGAGAACCAGCTAGCTCTGGGTTCGAGTGGCATTTCACCCCTAACCACAACTCATCCGCTGATTTTTCAACATCAGTCGGTTCGGACCTCCACTTAGAATTATCTATTTAATATTTATTTAATTTGTAATTATTAACATATGTACATATATATTTTTAGTCACTAATAATATTTTATTTTACATATGTTTAATAGAATATGGAAGCTGAAATGTTATTCTTTTTCAAAATATCTTTACATAAATAGGTGAGCATAAATCATTAATATTCTTTGAAAAACAAATCCAAATTATTAATATGTTTCATAAAAACCAACCATTAATATATTTAGTCTTTCCTTGAATTTTCCATCCCGTTAAAACCATTTTTTTTCTTAAATGATGATAGTACCAAATAATGAAAATAGATACATATTCCCATATTCCTTGAATTCCATCTTCTTACAATAAAGACAACTTAGAAATTAAAATTTCCATGAGATGATATTACCAAATATAAAGATCAAGATGAAAGTAGACTATATTAAGCCATTTTTTTAAAGTATCATAAATGTGTGTTTGGATCAAGATAAAAGTAAATAATATTAATTACACATTTTACTATTGTGGTGATCTTTTTATAATACAATTTGTAAAAAAAATGGCGTCTTTATCAAAAATTAAAACAAAGAAGGTAAGTTATCAATTTACTAGTGGAAATGTAAAAGTAACAAGAAAAAGGAATTGACCATAAACTTATACATTCCAATACAATAGTATTTTCAAAATTAGAACAAAGTTAAATGTTCAGTTTGTTGTTCCAATATGCCTAGTTTGCATTAACATTAGAACAAAGTTAAATGTTTAATTTGTTGTTTCAATATATCTAATTTGCATATTGACTGCATTTTGATATTCTCTCTATTTATGAGATTTGAACATCATTATTATTATCTAATTTTTAATGTGAATTTACTTAATAATAAATTTATTTACATATATATAAACTTTTAATAAACAATTATAGTGAGACATTTCACCTACTTAGACTATAAAAATATCTCTTAATACAATTTTTTAAACATAAAATTATTGCATTGGATAACTTCACAAAAACTTGATCAAATAACATGCATCCTCCCTACTTTCACCATCTCAATCATTGTGGAAGAAGCCACATTATTGAATCATGCATCAAATGTGTTCTTCGGGGTTAGAAAAAGACCTTCGTAGCAAGCATACCCTAAACATTTATCACTATATTATATAAAATAGCGAGCTATGTTATAAACTTTTGATCCAAACTTAAACAAGAACGCAAAAAATTACATATATAATCATAAACATAGAGAGGCAGGAAAAAAAAAAAAAAAAAAAAAAAAAAAAAAAAAACAAACAAACAAACAAACAAACAAACTTCATTTGATTGATAGAAAATATTGAACTATGCTTACAAACATAATGGAAATAAGATAGCTTGGACGATGGTAGCTTATCTATGAGAAGAGATGTGGTGGCTACATTCCTTTGAACTGTGTTATAATGAGGCTCAAGGGCCCATTTATTATTGGAAAACTCTAAACAACCAAAACACTAACCCCAGGAGATATAACACTAAGAGTTTGAGGGCCCCGTTGGGGTTAGTTGGGCAACCAACTTCCCGGGGTCGTAACTTGCTCATATTAGCTCTGTTTGGTGCATACGATACCTTGTTGGAAAGGTATCTCTAAGTAATACATGTTTCACTGTAGGCCCCTTCTTACAACTATAAGCTTGTCATGGACCCCAAAAAAACATTGTTTAGGGGGTGAAAGTAGGACCCGAAAAACCGCTAAAAATAGTAAATGTTGAAATGAACAAGGAAACAAATGAAATTGACTGGGGGTCTAGGTGGAATAAGTGGGTGGCCACCAATATCCACCTGGATCATTCCTCCCCCCTTAGGAAGAAATGGTCCCCATTACGTGCAGAGCCTCCCTGGGGTGAGGAAATTTCTGTTGAACCTAGTCCCTGGTGAACCACTTGCTCTAGTGAAGGATTTTGCCTACTTTGACAACTCAATATAGTTGTATCCTATGTTGGCGAGTTTTCTTGATTTGAGTGTTCATGATTGGATCAGTTGTGGCCTGTTCCATGTAGTCCGAGTTGAGCTCTATTGGTGTGAGTTGTTCTGCAATGTCAGATGTGTCTAACAATGGTAGAAAGTATGGCCAAAGGTGATCTACATTGAACACTAGGTACAAACCAAAGAACAGTTGGATGTTGAGTTCGAAGGCATTGTCATCGATGACCTTGGTGATGGTGTATGGCCCATATCAGAGTGGGAAAAGCTTGCGATGGGGTCCAGCAAGGTGCTCCTTCTGCAAATGTAGCCAAACTTTGTCGCTCAACTGGAACTTGTGTGACACTCGATGCTAATCATGGTGTTTCTTGTACTTAGCATTGGCTCTTTCCAATATATCATGGACCTATTGGCAGATGTGTTGAATGCGCTCAAAGAAGTTGTTAGCCCTTTCAGTTTCAAACTGAAAGTGAGCCGAATCTACCTGAGTGGCTGCAAATTGTATGGCCACATCAATGGGGCATAATGGTTGAAATCCTACCCTACCTGAAAGGGGTTGTGACCTATTGAGCTGTGGAGAGCCCCGTTGTAGTTGCGTTGGACATAGGGAAGACTTTCATCCCACGTGCATGGATGCTTTGAGTTGTACATGCGGAGAATGTGTACGATCA
This sequence comes from Pinus tabuliformis, assembly GCA_031772625.1. Taxonomy (NCBI): domain Eukaryota; kingdom Viridiplantae; phylum Streptophyta; class Pinopsida; order Pinales; family Pinaceae; genus Pinus; species Pinus tabuliformis. Next base: position 623,924,651 of record CM062817.1, read on the forward strand.
TCCTGTTAACAACCTCTGTTTGGCCATCAGTTTGGGGATGGAAATTCGTGGACTTAGTAAGTTTTGTATCCAGCATCGACCAGAGACTTGACCAAAATGCACTCAGGAATGTGTTGTTCCGATTTGAGACAATGGATTGTGGGATCTCAAAGTGTACCCGTACTCGCTCAAAGAAGTGCTTAATAGTGGCCTTTGCTATGATACTCTTCTTGCAGGCCGCCATGATGGCCATCTTAGAGAATCTGTCGACGACCATGAAAATGCATTCGTTGTCGTGCTTAGTAGAAGGAAGGCCTAACATGTAATCCATGGAGACCGATTCCCAAGGCCGACTAGGAGTAGGTAGAGGAGTATACAGGCCTTGCTTCTTGATGGTTGGTTTGGACATGGTGCAGGTGGTGTAGGATTTGATGTACTTCCAAATATCTTGATGAAGTTTCAGCTAATAAAAATACTTCTACAATACTGCCACTGTTTTCACTACTCTGAAATGTTCAGTGACCCAACTCTAGTGCGCCTCCCAAATAATCTTGGCATGCTCAATTGAAGGAACATAGATGTGTCCTAGGTGGCATAACAATGCATACTGAAGGTGAAAATTTTGGACTTTCTTCCCTTCCAAGAGTGTCTAGTATATGTGATGAGCCCCAATTTTGGTACAATTTGGGCTCATTTTGGCCTATTTTGCTTGCTCAAACCATTCATTTTTATTGTTTATGCATACACTTCTTAGTTTATTCATGTTGTTTGTAGGAGAAAGGATAGGCACTTTATCTACGTAGCTAATGCATTGTGATTCCAGGTTTTGGCATTAAAAGGGAGCAAAAGACAACGAAAAGGTGGCAAGGAGACAACGAGTTGGCATTGCCGACGTAAGGAGAGGTTGTCCACGGTCTTGGGGGGCATTCCTCGTGATCCTCACCAAGAACTCCGAGCCCCACTCCATCCTCCCTCCGAGCTTAATACACGGCCAGCTGTTCTACAGGAACAACAGTTCAAAACTGCTCTACAGGAAACAACATTTATGATCATCCTACAGGATCAGCAGTTAAACTATAGATTGAACAGCCGAGCTCCTAGAATCATGGATACCTGTTGGAGCATCGTTTTGTATAAGTATAGAGGCCTTAGCCTTGGTTAGGTTGTTGAACCTCTCGTATTGCTATTGTAATTTTGGAGCATAGTTCAGTTTTCGTTCCTTTTTGTAAGCCAATTTGGCATGATATCAGTTATGAATAAAGAAGACAGTTTGTGATCTAGTTCTGAGTTTCTTAAGGAGACTATAGCTCTCAGGTTAGGGCCCAACCTGAGAGCCATAGATCCCCTCTGTTGTAGTGTTATTTCCATTTCATTTCAGCATTGTGAGCTTTCCATTTACACATGCAATTCGAATTACAAGTTGATGAGTTGGTCTTTTTCATGAGTAGATAGGATTTGCTTATGGTGAGTTTGTTTACAGTCATTTAGTGTAGCAGAGGATAGATAGAGTCCATTGGAGCTCCAACAAAAAGGCTGTTAGGACTCACTGCCATCTTTCTTGAAGATTGGGGTGCAGCCCATAGCTAGCCACCAAAAACACGCATTTCTTCACTTGATGATTGCTGCAATACAGTCACTGTTACGTTAGATGCTTCCTTGTCATCCACTCATGCACTGCACTTCCTTACCACAGCTTCATGCACATTCTCTTTCACATTTCGATTGCTGCTCATTGAATTTACAAGCACAAGTAGTTTAGGTTGATGCATTTTTGGTTAAGTAACAGTCATAATCATTTGTTTCACTTACACTGCTCTCTCTCTCTCGTTCCATCACTTTGTCCTCCATCTTGATCACGCATGCAGACATCTCTTTGACCCCTGCTCCGCTCTGTTACCTCACCAAGTCTTGCATTCCTCACGTGTCTCCATTCTCTAGCCTTTCGTTGACATAGCCCTTCACCTTCCATCCTCCTTCCTACACTCACCTCCCATCCTAATCTTTCACTCCTAAGGCCATCACCAACCTCATCCCTACCTTCCACATCTCCCTCTACCATTTCACCATCCCTCCATCACTCCAAACACTCACGGTAGGTCATCCTGTAGCCATTTCTAGACATCCTGTAGAAAACAGAGTATCCTGTAGGATTCTCCACAGCCATCCTGTAGGAGGCCACTCTCTCGGTTGCTGAGCAACTGAATGCGAGGAACCTCTGTGGATGGGTGCTAAGGATCCCTAGGGACCTCTCCTAGCCTCCCCAACCTATCCCACGCTTTCCTTCCTTCTCCATCCCATCTGCACAACCAAACCCTAGTTAGCTCAAGATCACCATCATCCCACACACACTCACAAGAAAATACAAAAACATAACTTTCATGATGCAAGTAGTTTAGAATGATGCATTTTCATTTATCAGAGGTAGTGACAGCATTGGTAGAAGTTGCATTCACATTCCATGCATTGTAGAGGTCAAACTAGTTGAATTAGGGTTTCCTAGGTTTACATGCTTTGATTTGCTCTCAGTTCATTTTTGTCAAGTAGAGTAACTTTCCTTTGAGATTAGCTTTCGTCCATCAATTAGCAAGCTTCTTCTGAGAGCCTATAGAAGTTGGCTTGAGCCCTAGCGGACTTGTGCCAGCTGACCAAGTGACAGCTGCGACAAGAGCTAGTACTTGTGCATACAGCACCGTCGCTTCCAAGTTTGTACGAACTACCGGGTTGATAATATGAGAGACAGGAAGCCCCAGGAGTTGTAGCATTATTGCTACAATACTGGAGCTCACCATCTTTTTGGCGCCGTTGCCGGGGACGCGTCAGAGTATTAGTAATTGTTGCTTTTCTTCTACTTTCGTACTCTTACTTCTGCTTAGTAGTTTATTTCATTTCCCTTCTGCAAAAGTAGCTTAGCATTTCCTGCTTTCATAGCTTAGCATTTCCTGCTTTCATAGATTAGCATTTCCTGCTTTCATAGATTAGCATTTCCTGCTTTCATAGATTAGTATTTCCTGCTTTCATAGCTTAGCATTTCCTGCTTTCATAGATTAGACTTTCGATTCTGCAAGTGTAGATTAGAATTTCAATTTTGCAATCAATCTGTTTCATTTTTGCAGGTGCACAGAGAAAAACAAAAGCAATAAAAAAAAAGAGAATTCTTTTCCATTTCATGCCTCGTAGGAACCGAGATAGATCAGGCAAATTCCTACCAAACACCCCCACCACATCACTTAGTCACCCTTCACTCTTCGGTGGTGACAGTGATTCAGAGGAAACTATAGGTGAACATCCCAAGACATACCGAAATCCTATAGAAGAAGAAGAGTTAGAGACCACTCCACCTAAAGCTATGGCTGACAATAGAGAGGATGAGAGGATAGAAGGAGCTTTCCCCATCCGAGAGACTAATGGTGAGATGAAAATGAAAAACATTAGCCCCTCTGCTTTGCCTCACTTCCATGGAATGACCACTGAGGATCCTGATACCTTCTTATTTGAGTTTGCTGTCCTCTGTAGAACCTATGACTATACTGAGGATGAACAAAAGCTAAAACTTTTCCCTTCTACTCTCAAGGATGCAGCACTACGTTGGTTCATGGGTTTGCCTGGGAATAGTATCACCACATGGGCTCAGATGCAGCAAGCCTTCAACACCAAGTACCAGGATTATTGTAGGTCCAAGGAAACAAAGGGGGAAATCTTTCGGATGACCATGGGAAATGATGAATCTTTAGAGGACTATGAGGAAAGGTTCCAACTTAGTTACAAGCGGGCCAGGTGCACACTTGACCCTGAATCCCTTAAGTTGGTTCTGCTCCAAGGAGTACCTGAAGATCTCTTAGATACCCTTCACATGTTAGCTGGGGGGGACATTTACCAACTGCCTTATGAGGACATCAAGACTGTGTTTCGAAATCATTCCAGGGCAGCTAGAAAACGAGGTAGGGGAAACCTCCTCTCCACCGGTGTCCCTTTCTCCAAACATGAGCTTACAAACCAATTAGAAGATCTTAAGAGTGAGGTGAGACATACCATTGCCATGCAGCTGGACACATTCAGGATCCAGCAAAAGAAAGAGGAAGCTGAGAGAGCCTTGGCTGTCTTCTGTCCTAGGTGCACCAGAAGACACCCTAAGAACGAATGTCCATTGCATTCGGTTGAAGTGTGTTTCGTTTGTGAGGAGGACCACCCAACAAATCAGTGTCCAACCTTGCCTGGGTTTAAAGCCATGTACCAAGGAACTGAAGCCCCCACTGAACCTCTCTACTTCATCAACCAAAGGAGGCCTCAAGGATCTAGACCTTATCAGCAGGGGATGCAAGGGGCATCTCAAGCTTATTACAACCCCAACCACTTGACTCCCATGCCTTCCTGGGGTCCCCCTGCTCATCCTTCCTGGTCCATGCCTCCTCCATGGTCTTATCCACCTCAGTACCCTACTCAACCTACTTCTCATCCATATCACTCACATACCCAGTCGCAGCCTCAATGGAGTGCACCTCAGTTGGGGTGGAGGCCTCAATACAACAATCCTCCCGCCATTCTGCCTCCACCTCCAGTTCAGCCACAACCATTACCTCCTACTCCTCCAAGGCAACCTCAAATGCCTGCTCAACCGAACCCGAACCCCAACAATAGACAGGCTCAGCAGGTATATACTGGGGAGACCTCATGCCCTACCTATGCTGTGGAGATCCAAGAGATCAATCTGAGATCTGGAAAGACTCTTCCAGATCGCCAACCTCCTCCCCCAGAGGAGGAGGAAGACCATCAGGAAAGTGAACCAAAGCCTATTCCACCCTTCCCTGAGAGACTTACAGCCACCACACAACCCAACCCGGAGGAAGATGAGCTTCTGGGAGAGCTCAAGCAGTTGTGTGTGAAGATACCCCTTCTCCAGGCCATCAAGGATGTGCCAATCTATAACAAGTTGGTTAAGGAGAAGTGTTTCAAACATCCAGGCAGACGGAAGAAAGATGCTTCAACTATCAATGTCATAGGACAACTGTTTGACCTTATGCTAGGACAAGTCATCTGCCCAAAGTACTTAGATCCTGGAAGTCCTGTAGTAGATGTCCACATCAATGGCACCATCATACCCCACACCCTGATTGATCTGGGGGCTGCCATTAATGTAATGACCAGGGATACCATGTGCAAGCTCAATCTTCAAGGTTCCTTGAGGAAGACCTCGACAGTACTGCAATTAGCAGATCGCTCCACTGTGACTCCCGAAGGCATTGTGGAGGATGTCTTGGTCTCTATTGACTCTTGGGAGTATCTTGCAGACTTCTTGGTTCTGCAACCAAAGGCAAAGCTTACTGGATATCCCCTCATTTTGGGAAGGCCTTGGTTAGCCACTGCAGATGCCTATATCAGTTGTCGTGCTGGAAATATGACCATCAAAAATGGTCCTATGTCCAAGCAACTTGTCCTATACCCTCCTACCCAACCCTCTTTAGAGCATGACTTACCACTCTGGTTGGAAGAAGGAGAAGAAGACGAGGTGTATTCAGCACCTCTATGTACCATAGAAACCAATAGAAGAAATCCCCCAACCGAGGATGATTTGATCGAGAACTTGATCCAAAACCCACCTACCAGTGCACTACCTTTAGAAAAATTGGTGGAGGATGCCCAAGCCAGCACCTTAGTGGATCTTTGTACAACCAACCATGTCACTCCCAGAGTTAAGAATGTGGAGTTCGGCCCTGAGAGAGCATTGAAGATCAGCTCCTCCCTATCTCCTTCCCAGGAGAAGGAGTTGTGTAGCCTATTGTCTAGCCACTTAGATGCCTTTGCTTGGAGCTATAAGGGGATGAAAGGAGTCCATCCCTCAGTCTGTACCCATCATATATACATCAAAGAGGATTGTAAACCAGTTAGGAAACCCCAGAGGAGGATGAATCCAGCCCTCAAGGACATTGTCAAGGAAGAGTTGCAAAAACTGTTGGATGCCGGATTCATCTACCCCATCTCAGATAGTGAATGGGTGTCCCCTCTAGTGTTGGTTCCCAAGAAGAATGGGAAATGGAGGATCTGTGTAGATTACCGGGAGCTGAACAAAGCTACCAAGAAAGACCATTTCCCCCTACCCTTCATAGATCAAGTGTTGGATGGACTGGTAGGAAAGAAGTTCTTCTCTTTCCTGGATGGGTTCAGTGGGTACAATCAAATCCAAATCAGCCCGGAAGACCAAGATAAGACCACCTTCACTTGTCCTTGGGGTACCTTTGCCTACAGAGTCCTTCCCTTTGGGCTATGCAATGCTCCTGCTACTTTCCAGAGAACTGTCCTAAGCATCTTCTCGGAGTTGGTCCATGATGCAGTAGAAATCTACATGGATGACTTCACCCCTTATGGGGCCAACTTCCAGGAAGCATTGTCCAACTTGGGAAAGGTCCTAACCAAGTGCATCGAGATGAACTTGTCCCTTAGCCCGGAGAAATGTGAATTCCTAATGACTGAAGGGACAGTGTTAGGCCATACCATTTCTTCCCAAGGATTGCAGGTGGATCCTAACAAAATTGCTCTCATCAAAAGGGTTCCACCTCCTCAAAAAGTAAGGGATGTTAGGAGTTTTTTGGGATTAGCGGGATACTACCGGAGATTCATTAAGGACTTCAGCAAGTTAGCCTCACCATTGTTTGGTCTGTTGGCAAAAGATGTGGAGTTTAAGTGGACTGACGATTGTCAGAAGAGTTTGAATGAGATAAAGGACAAGTTGGTGTCTGCACCAATCTTGAGAGGTCCAAACTGGGCCCTACCGTTCCACATCCACACTGATGCCTCAAACAAAGCCATAGGTGCAGCCTTAGGACAAGTTGAGGAAAAACTCCCATATGCCATTTACTTCGTTAGCAAAAACTTGTCCAAGGCCGAGCTGAACTACACTGTAACCGAGAAGGAATTCTTAGCTGTGGTCCATGCACTGAACAAGTTCCGTCATTATATTACCGGTTACCAGACTTTTGTACATACTGACCATGCTGCTATTAGATATTTGATGAATAAACCAGATGTGAATGCTCGTATTATTAGATGGTTACTTTTATTGCAGCAGTTTGATCTAACCATTGTTGATAAACCGGGGAGAGAAAATGTTGTTGCTGACTTCTTGTCTAGATTGGATTTGTCTGCAGACGAAGATGGGACAGTGGATGATCAGATGCCTGATGAGCATCTGTTTGCTATATCAGTACTCTCTCCATGGTTTGCTGATATAGCAAACTACCTTGTTTCAGCTCAGTTCCCTCCGCACCTCTCTTCAAAGGAGAAGAGCAAAATCATCAGAAAGAGTGCCTCATTTACATGGATTGGGGGCAACCTGTTCAAGCTTGGCCCCGATCAGATCTTAAGGTGTTGTGTAAGGGAAGAGGAAGTCTTTGACATCCTCCTCACCTGTCATGATGGGCCTTGTGGAGGACACTTTGCAGCAAAGAGAACTGCCTTCAAGATTATGCAGGCAGGCTACTATTGGCCCACACTTCATCAAGATGTCAGAAGATATGTCAGCCAGTGTGACCAATGCCAAAGAATGGGAAAACCGACCCAAAGGGATGAGATGCCTCTCCAAACTCAAGTGACTCTTGAGCCATTTGAGAAGTGGGGCATGGACTTTGTGGGTCCAATCAATCCCTCTTCGAGGCAAAGATCCTACATCATTGTATGCACTGACTACCTGACGAAGTGGGCAGAGACCAAATCCATCAAAGCAACAACAGAAGAAAAAGTGGCGGAGTTCTTGAGAGAGAACATCTTCTATAAGTTTGGCTATCCAAGAGAGCTGGTCACCGATCAAGGAAGCCAGTTCACCTCCCACTTGGTTGAAGATCTCCTAGCTCATCACAAGATCAAGCATAGAACCTCCACTCCCTATCATCCTCAAGCAAATGGGCAGGTGGAGGTCACCAATAGAGCATTAGAGGGGATCTTGACCAAAGTGGTGAGCAGCAGCAGAAAGGACTGGGCAGATCGCCTGGTTGAAGCCACCTGGGCTTACAACACCACTTGGAAGACCACCACCGGCTTCACACCTTATGAGCTGGTCTATGGGAAGAAAGCTTTGCTGTCCATTGAGTTTGAGTATAACACTTTGAGGATGGCAGCTCAGCTGGACTTAGATCTCAGCCATGCACAGCAAGAAAGGTTGTTGCAGCTGAATGGACTGGATGAGCACCGCATGCAGGCCCTCCTTCACTCAGAAGTGGTTCAACTTCAGAGGAAGGTGTGGCATGACCAACATCTCCATGACAAGCAATTTCAGCCGGGAGATTGGGCTTTGTTGTATGACTCCAGATTCAAAGATTTCAAGGGGAAGTTGAGAACCAGATGGCTAGGGCCATATGTAGTGGAGCAGTGCCATGACAATGGATCTGTCCTCATTCGAACCATTGATGAGGAAGTCATTCCCATGCTTGTCAATGGGCACCGATTGAAGATCTACAGGAAGCCTCCCTCAAGACAAGAGTTTATCAGCACCATGGAGAAATCTGTTTTGGTCATAGAGAAGGGTTCTGCCTCCATTTTGGGCATGCCCTGAAAAAAGAAAAAAAAAAGAAAAAAGAAAAAAAAAAAAAAAAAAAAAGGAAAAAGAAAAAAAAAGAAAAAGTAATAAGGATCCTTGGGTGAAAACCTCTCTGAGGCGCCCAAGGCAGGCAGTAGGGGTGAAAACCTCATTGAGGCGCTCCTATTGTCTTTCGAAAAAAGAGAAAGTTTAAGAAAAAAAGATCCTTGAGTGAAAACCTCCCTGAGGCGCTCAGGGCAGGTAGCAAGGGTGAAAACCTCTATGGGGCGCCCCTGCTATCTTTTCAAAAAAAAAAAAAAAAAAGAAGAAGAAAAAAAAATAATAAGCACAATAAAAGTTTTGCATGCAGATGTTCTATGCAGGAGAAGAAGCCTCTCCATTCCAAGCCAGGGGCCTTCATCATGCTATCAAAGGATGTCATCAACACCTCCTCCAAGAATAACAATGTTTTCCAAGGTATGTGCAATTTTCATCATGATTTGGATCTTCTACAGGAAGATACAGTTTTCTACAGGAACAGACAGTCTTCCTACAGGAAGACGCAGATCTTCTACAGGAAAGTGCAAAATTTCTACAGGAAGCTCTGTGTTCTACAGGAAACTTCCTGTAGAAGGTTGCAACGGCCGAAATGTGTTTTAAATGAAGATCTAGCGACTGAGGAATGGATTGAATGCTTGCATGCCACTGATGGCACCCCTGAACATTGCTATTATCTTGCTCGACCATCCTCGTCGCCATGCAAACAAGATCCCTGCAGCAGCACAACAAAGCAATGAGTTCTCGTGAAAAAAAACATCTGTCAACGAAAAAAAAACCAAGCACCGAGAGCCATACCACATCCACGTTGTGCATCAGAAGCGCTGGGGTCGTGATCGAGAAGCCAGAACCGCCAGCATGTAGCATGCACCCCAAGAGGTGAGACTGTTGCAAGGCTCCCGCGGGAATCCTGTAGCAGTCAAACCTGCAGGAGTGGATGCCATTCATCGCCCAGCCATCTGCAAGCAAAATGCGGGCGCATGCGACCAGAACGTCCACCACAGCACCAGCATCCCGTGACCACGAGCCTCCGGACTGTGTAAGCTACATGCAACAGGTAGATCCGTCGTCCAAAAACCTGAAAATCATATGCAGACGCGTGCAGGTAAGTGTTCTAATCCTTCTCTCCATCAAATCGCATGGATTTTGCTTTGATTTGTTTTGCATGGCATAAAGGTGAATGGTTGAGCGGCCTAAAGGCCAGTGATTGGCCACGTCGGTTAGTAAAGGGATAGTCAGAGGACGAGGTGGCAGCCACGACGAAAGAAACACGCAGCAAGCACGTGAAGATCAGTCCCGTCAACCGAGAAGTGAAGTTTAACCGAAAAGGGCGGTGGCAGATCTGAGGGAATGAATGCGGCAACAAACGAATGTGCAGGCGGATGATGGGTGACGTCACCCAACGGTCCGGCGGGGACAGCTCACCCCCGCGCCACGAGCTGCGCCGATTCAAAATCTAATCGGCTCGATTAAGCGTGTATCTCCATCAACCTCACTTCAAAACTCGAGTCGATCCTCTGCTTACCTCTGCATGTTGATACGCCAAGCTCTCGGCTACCTGAACGCTGGTAAGGCACCTCTCGACCGCTGTCCAACTATAGCTCCCTCCGAAGTCTGCGCACTGCTCCTACAGGAACAGTTTCTACAGGAAGCAGTATCTACAGGAAAGCAGTATCTACAGGAAGGTGAAGTCTTCACGTAAAAAGGTGGCGGAAAAGAGGTAACCCTGAAACTCCTTCCGCAATTGGTTTTCAAAGGTGGCAAGGTTATTATTCACAGTCTGGTCATAAAAGATATTGGGTTACCGTGCCTATACTATCGCTTCTACAGGATAGCAGCATAATTAGACTGTGGGTTTGTGAATTCATTGCATGCTCTGTCTTTAAGACCGAATTTCCTGTGTATCCACCACCTCTGGTATAAACCACTGTGTTCATCATGCCTGGCGGGTTTATCAGGCGAGAGCCCACTAATTCAAATGCATTAAGGAGAAACCCGGCAGTGGTTGAGCTCTTTACTAGAGCGCAATGAATGCCTTTCTGTGATAAACTACAGGGCTACGATGATGAAGTAGCCGAGGAATTTTTGCAGGCTCTGCAGCCTAAATCACAGACATTGGCCACGGTAACCTTCAGAGGTCTCAGCCTCGAACTCACCCCAAAGCATATCAGTCGGATTACAGAGCTACCCATGGGTCTGCCGTGGGACAAAGAAGAGCGGAAGTGGAGCCAGCAAGCAAAGAAGGAGTTTTTCACACCTGAAGAATCATTCACAGAGGAAAAGAATGGGGTGAAAAGGTCCAGCCTGTCACCATCGTGGCACGAAGTCAGTTTTCAAATTATGAAATATATCACCTGTGAGGGTCGTTACAACATCATATATGCGTATCACCTCAGGCTGCTCAACGAACTACGACACCAGATTGACCTCCCTGCAGCACAGAGGCTGAGCATTCCTTACTTTTTACTGCAGTCCTTGATAGAGTGCTCTACAAAGCTCAAGGATGGAATCCCTGATCAGAGAGCCCATCATGGGCTGATAAAATTGCTCGTGGAGGATTCTCTCCGCTCATATAAAGTCCCCCTCGCATGGGAATCATTTAGGAACTTAACAAGAGAAGGGGACATAAAAATGTTGCGTGGAGAGACAGGGTCCTCTAGCGATGAAGAAGAAGAGCCCGTAGCCAAGAGTAAGAAAGGGAAAAGCAAAAAGGCCCCGACTCCATCACAGAAGAAAGAACGAAAAGAGAAGGAGGAGGGAAAGGATGACAAAGCAAAAGAAGACACCCCCATCCTGTCAGCAAGGGAACAGAGGTTGAAAAGCAGGGCAGTCAAAACTGAGGTGGCCCCTGCCGGCCCAAGCACCTCGTCAGCTCCTGCAGGCAAAGCCAAAAGCAAATTCCATGCAGCCAAGAAAGAAAAGGTGGCGGAAGTTGCATCTACAGGAACGCAAGCACAGGCTTCTACAGGAAGCCCGAAGACACAAAAACAGGCTTCTACAGGAAGCCCGAAAACAAAGACAAAGGCTTCTACAGGAAGCCCGAAGATCAGTAAGGAGCAGGCTTCTACAGGAAGCCCAAGAGCAACAACCAAGGCTTCTACAGGAAGCCCGAAAATCATTGGAGGACAGGCTTCTACAGGAGGCCCAAAAACGGAGAAAGAGGCTTCTACAAGAAGCCCGAAAATGCAACCCCGGGTTTCTACAGGAAGCCCGAAGACAGAGACAGGGGCTTCTACAAGAAGCCCAAGATTGGAAAGAGGGGCTTCTACAAGAGGCCCGAAGGACATTGAGAAACAGCCTCCTATAGAGAGTCCGAAGACAAAGAAAGAGTCTTCTACAGGAAGCCCGGAAGCAGGCAAAGCAGGGTCTTCCACAAGAAGCCCGAAATCTAAAAAGGAGAGGCCTTCTACAAGGAGCTCCGAGAGGGCAAATCGCAAGAAAGAGAAGGCTGGCATTCTTGAGAAGGAGGCAGCAGTGGCACTGGCTGCCCTCAGCACACCTCCAAAACCAAAAGAGAAAAGGGAGAGGGAGACCCCTCTACCACCTGAAGTCAGGAGGAGCAAAAGAATGACCACGGGCAAGCCACAGCCTCCACCCAGTAGCCAAACCACTTCAGGGGATGTACCTACTTCAACCAGTCCAAGGAAACCCTTTAAAACATCAGCCACCCCAGAAAAGGGGAGCCCAAAAATAACCTCCTGGACTTGAAAGATAGGCCAGTCACCTTCTGAAGCCCGACTCAAAGAAATAGAAAAAGGGAAGGAAGCATCACCCTCATCGCCATCAGGGGCAGAAAAGGCAGGGCCATCAAAAGCAGAAAAGAAACAGCCTGTTCCGGTCCCGAGTCCTCGGCCAAGGATGAGGAGCAGGGACAAGGTTACTCAAGGATGAGCAAATGGTTCAGCTGGGGGGTGATGATGAGCCCCAATTTTGGTACAATTTGGGCTCATTTTGGCCTATTTTGCTTGCTCAAAACATTCATTTTTATTGTTTATGCATACACTTCTTAGTTTATTCATGTTGTTTGTAGGAGAAAGGATAGGCACTTTATCTACGTAGCTAATGCATTGTGATTCCAGGTTTTGGCATTAAAAGGGAGCAAAAGACAACGAAAAGGTGGCAAGGAGACAACGAGTTGGCATTGCTGACGTAAGGAGAGGTTGTCCACGGTCTTGGGGGGCATTCCTCGTGATCCTCACCAAGAACTCCGAGCCCCACTCCATCCTCCCTCCGAGCTTAATACACGGCCAGCTGTTCTACACGAACAGCAGTTCAAAACTGCTCTACAGGAAACAACATTTATGATCATCCTACAGGATCAGCAGTTAAACTATAGATTGAACAGCCGAGCTCCTAGAATCATGGATACCTGTTGCAACATCGTTTTGTATAAGTATAGAGGCCTTAGCCTTGGTTAGGTTGTTGAACCTCTCGTATTGCTATTGTAATTTTGGAGCATAGTTCAGTTTTCGTTCCTTTTTGTAAGCCAATTTGGCATGATATCAGTTATGAATAAAGAAGACAGTTTGTGATCTAGTTCTGAGTTTCTTAAGGAGACTATAGCTCTCAGGTTAGGGCCCAACCTGAGAGCCATAGATCCCCTCTGTTGTAGTGTTATTTCCATTTCATTTCAGCATTGTGAGCTTTCCATTTACACATGCAATTCGAATTACAAGTTGATGAGTTGGTCTTTTTCATGAGTAGATAGGATTTGCTTATGGTGAGTTTGTTTACAGTCATTTAGTGTAGCAGAGGATAGATAGAGTCCATTGGAGCTCCAACAAAAAGGCTGTTAGGACTCACTGCCATCTTTCTTGAAGATTGGGGTGCAGCCCATAGCTAGCCACCAAAAACACGCATTTCTTCACTTGATGATTGCTACAATACAGTCACTGTTACGTTAGATGCTTCCTTGTCATCCACTCATGCACCGCACTTCCTTACCACAGCTTCATGCACATTCTCTTTCACATTTCGATTGCTGCTCATTGAATTTACAAGCACAAGTACTTTAGGTTGATGCATTTTTGGTTAAGTAACAGTCATAATCATTTGTTTCACTTACACTGCTCTCTCTCTCTCGTTCCATCACTTTGTCCTCCATCTTGATCACGCATGCAGACATCTCTTTGACCCCTGCTCCGCTCTGTTACCTCACCAAGTCTTGCATTCCTCACGTGTCTCCATTCTCTAGCCTTTCGTTGACATAGCCCTTCACCTTCCATCCTCCTTCCTACACTCACCTCCCATCCTAATCTTTCACTCCTAAGGCCATCACCAACCTCATCCCTACCTTCCACATCTCCCTCTACCATTTCACCATCCCTCCATCACTCCAAACACTCACGGTAGGTCATCCTGTAGCCATTTCTAGACATCCTGTAGAAAACAGAGTATCCTGTAGGATTCTCCACAGCCATCCTGTAGGAGGCCACTCTCTCGGTTGCTGAGCATCTGAATGCGAGGAACCTCTGTGGATGGGTGCTAAGGATCCCTAGGGACCTCTCCTAGCCTCCCCAACCTATCCCACACTTTCCTTCCTTCTCCATCCCATCTGCACAACCAAACCCTAGTTAGCTCAAGATCACCATCATCCCACACACACTCACAAGAAAATACAAAAACATAACTTTCATGATGCAAGTAGTTTAGAATGATGCATTTTCATTTATCAGAGGTAGTGACAGCATTGGTAGAAGTTGCATTCACATTCCATGCATTGTAGAGGTCAGACTAGTTGAATTAGGGTTTCCTAGGTTTACATGCTTTGATTTGCTCTCAGTTCATTTTTGTCAAGTAGAGTAACTTTCCTTTGAGATTAGCTTTCGTCCATCAATTAGCAAGCTTCTTCTGAGAGCCTATAGAAGTTGGCTTGAGCCCTAGCGTACTTGTGCCAGCTGACCAAGTGACAGCTGCGACAAGAGCTAGTACTTGTGCATACAGCACCGTCGCTTCCAAGTTTGTACGAACTACCGGGTTGATAAAATGAGAGACAGGAAGTCCCAGGAGTTGTAGCATTATTGCTACAATACTGGAGCTCACCAATATGCTGCCGAATTATGGATCGCTGTTGTAAAGATGAGACCACCCTAATGTATCATGTCCACAGGAGTTGAGAACAGTGATCAGCGCCATGACTGGAGGTTGGTTGAGGCAATCAAAAACAATATTGGTGTTTCCCTTCTTATACTTAATTTTCAAATGGAACTATTGCAAATAGGTGGACCATTTTTTATGGCGATCATTCTGCAACTTCCCTTATGTCTGTATGAACTGTAGAGGTCGATGGTCTATGTAGATGACCGTTTCCTTCCCCAAAATGTAATGCTTCCATTGACGGTAGGCCTACACAATGGAATACATCTCTTTGTCATAAGTGGGGTACTTTTAGACTGTTTCTTAAAGTTTCTCACTATGGTAAGCCACTAGATGCCCACGCTGAGTAAGAATCGCACCAATAGCATAGTCGGAGCTATCTGCCTCAATCTCAAATGGTTTTTGCAGGTCTAGTAATGTGAGCACTGGTGCAAAACAGAGGCAATTCTTCAACTTGGATAACGCTTGTTGTTAGGTTTCTGACCAAAGATAAATTTCTTTCGCTCCACCCTTGGTGACTTGACTTAAAGTCCAAGTGATTTGAGAGAACCCCAACATGAACCTACAATAGAAATTGGCAAGGCCCAAAAAGCTGCAGAGCTTTGTTAGAGTGGTTGGGGCTGACCAATCCCGAATGACTTGTATCTTGGATGGGTCCACATGTACACCCTGCTCATCAATGATGTACCCCAAATATTGAACCTGGGTTAGGACAAAGGTGCATTTCTCCAAGTTAGCACATAGCTTGTGTTGGCGCAGGGTTTGAAGGACCTATCGAATATGGTGGAGGTGTTCTTCCCAAATTTGGTTGAAGATCAAAATTTCATCTAAATACACCACCATGAATGCATTGGTGAAGGGTCACAAGACATCATCCATCAGTATCATGAAGGTTACAGGGGAGTTCGTCAATACGAATGGCATAACCAACCATTCGAAAAGGCCCTCCTTCGATTTGAAGACAGTCTTCCACACATTCGAGGGTTCGATAGGAACCTGGTGATAACATGACTATTTCGAACAATGATCTTGTTCAGCGCCCGATAGTCAATACAAGCCTCTAGGTCTAATCCTTCTTCTGTACCAATATAATCGGGCTCCCACAAGGTGATGAGCTTGGCCTAATGTGGCCTTTCTACAATAGTTCCTGAATATTCCTCTTGATCTCATCGTTCTCTAGAACAAAGCGTCGATAGATCGGTCCATTGGGCAGCTACGCACCCGGGGTCAGATCGATGGAGTGCTTGGCTTGAAAGTGTAGAGGTACCCTTGTGGGTGAAGTAAAAATATCCCTATACTCCTCCATGAACTTGTCCATCTGTTGTTGTTGTGCAGAGGAGCCCTGCCTGGAAGCCGTGACCACAACCTTCTTCTTGCCCTGGGGGCGAATCATAAGGAAAACAAATTTCTTGGTCTAGGAAATGATCTTACTGCATTGCTTTGCAGTGATCAAAGAGACGACGGTAGGCAGGGCTACCTCTAGTATCCTGTACAACTTATTAGCCAAAGTAATAATCATAGAGTGAGGTCTAGACTCATATACAATGTGTCGCTTCAACAAGTATGGTTTTCCTAATAATACATCACAAAATTCAAGAGGAGCAATGTCACATAGTACCTCATTCGTGAAAAGCTTGATGCTATAGGGAAGGCAACACTATTGGCTGACACGAAGATCTCGTCCTTGGTGACACCACCTAATGGTCTACGGTTGTGGATGTACTATAGTATTTAGGCCTAGTCGCTTCACAACCTCTATTGAAATGAGGTTCTTTTGGCTCTCACTATCGACAATGAACTGCAATTGAGAACCCTTCACCCACATCTGTGGGTGGAAGAGGCATTCACTCTCCTCTAGATCTCCAGGCTCAATCTTCTACATCTTAGTGGTGGCCACTGTGGCACTGGGCTCCGCATCAATGATATGCTTCCCTTTGTCAGTTCCCTTATAGGGTTTTGATTTAGAGTCATAACCTGCGTTTGATTCAGAAGCCTTCAGCTCCGCCACCAGTGACTGCTTGGCTCGACACTCACTTGTATTGTGAGTGGAGCTCTTATGGAACTCACACCATTTTCCCATGTCCTCCTTCATCTTTGGGGTGTTTTTCTTTGCTTACTGCTTTAGCGAGATGTCCTGGGTAGCACTGCCTTGGATTGGTACTTTGTTATGTGGTTTGGGGGTGCCTTTTCCTTGCTTTAGATTCGAAGATCCAAAGTCCTGCTTCTTTTGTTTAAACTTATTCTCAATCTTGAGAGTGTATTGATACATCGTGCCGAGCAAGGAAATGTCCAAGAAATCCATCTCATCTTGGATGTACTTGTGTAAACAACCGCGGTACTTGAGCACAAAATTTTGCTTAGTATCCTTCATACCCAGCTTCGTGCGAAAGGTATGGAAAGTATTTGTGAACTCTAGCACATATTGGTCCCTTCCTTGTCGTAGCATGGTCCACTTTATGTATTTGTATTCATAGCTCCCGACAGGGTAATGTTGTTCCTTGATGGCATCTCAGAAAGAGTTCCAAGTGGATGCGGCTGAAAATAGCGAGTGTTCACTCTTGTCCTTTTGTTCACACTAGGTTTCCCACCAATCCTTGACGTGTGGGGTAGCTTTAAGAAGTGAAAAAGTATTTTTTTTCCCAATCGGAAAAGTCATGAATTGAAAAATATCCTTCAAATAGATTTAACCATTTATCTACGACGTCTTCATCTATCAGGCCTTCGAATATGGGAATATCAAAGTTAACTCGTACCTTAAAAGGAGTGGCACCTCCAAAGTGGCTGTTGGATGAATATGCATCATGTGCGGGTAGTCGTTGAATGATCTGGGCAAAGTTATCCATCATTGCGTCCCTCTGCCGCTCAAAGGCTCCCTCGAGAAATTTTTTGAAAGGATCTCCTGCCCCTTCGTCTTTCTATTCTTCATCTATGGGAGGTCGTCGGGTTTTGCGAGGCTGATCTTGAATGGTTCAACAAGATCAAGCCCTAACTCCTTATAATGTGACCTCATTGGGGACATGCAAAGAAAAATACAAAAATAGTAAATCGATTTGATACCATTGATTTGAACTTAAACAAGAATGCAACAACTTAGAGATATAATCATAAACATAGAGATGCACCAGAAAAACACTTCATTTCATTAATAGAAAAACACTGAACTATGCTTTCAAACAAAATGGAAATAAGATAGCTCAGGCGATGGTAGCTTATCTCTAAGAAACAATGTGGTGGCTACATGCCTCTGAACTATGTTACAATGAGGCTCAAGGGCCTATTTATTAGTGGAAAACAAGAGAAAACCCTAAACAACCAAAACACTAACCCCAAGAGATGTAACACCAAGATTTTGTGGGCCCCGCTAGGGTTAGTTGGGCAGCCAACTTCCTGGGGTTGTAACTTGGTCATATTATCTCTGTTTGGCACGTATGATAGCTTGCTGGAAAGGTCTCTCTGAGTACTACATGTTTCACCATAGGTCCCTACCTATGACTACGGGCCTGTCGCGGACCCCAAAAAAAGTGTCGTTTAAGGTGCCAAAATTTCTAAAGAAGCTCAGGACCCGAAAATCTGCTATAGTAAATGTTGAAATGAATAAGGAAATAGATGAAATTGACTAGGGGGTCTAGGTGGAATATGCAGGTGGCCACCAATATCCATTTGGATCAACTTTAGGGCTTGTGCTTTTGTTAGAAATGAAAACACAGTTTTCTGCATCAGAGTAGGGTTTTCTTCTTGTGATTTGAAGACACGATTGTCAAGTGTTGAACAAAATAACCAAACACATTTGGTGCATATATATATGAAAAGTGTTAATTTGAGAAACAAACTAAGTTCACAATGCAACTATATCCAAAATTATAACGACTACATTCAATAGTAGGATGCTTGGGAAAATCTTTATTAAAATATTTCATTTACTAATATCAAGTAATTGTGAAAGAACAAAAATAATAAATAATAAATATATCACAGGATATTACATTTTTTTTCCTAAATACAATTGTCCTAAGATATAATATATGCAATTTTAGTTCTTTATTATTTTTTACCTCAAATTAACTATATTTAAATTAAGGAATAAGTACTAGCCACTATGTAACATTAGTTAAAATATAATTTTATTAATTTTTGTAATTTTATTAAATTTAAAATATTTTTAAAAATATCAATTTTTTTTATTTTATTTTATTTTTTTATATTTATAATTAGTGAATTACCATTTTTCAATATAAAAATAATTTAAATATCCTAAAATATTGCCATTAAAACATAATTTTGAATTTAACTATGTAATGTTTATTGGGAATTATTTTGTTTTTTGGAGTGTTATCATCGGTTTTTGATGATGGGTGATGCACACAATGAAATTCCAAAAATGACCTTAAACATGATTGTAACACTCTAGAAATATACATACAAAAATATGTGTAATTTCGTTAAATTTAAAATGATTTTTATTAAAAAAATGAAAAAGAGTATTTTTCTTTCTTTTTATTTTGAATAATTGGGAAAAAATAAAAACACTTTTAAATTATAATTAATAAAATATGTCTTAAAAAACAGATTAAATGGTGATCAAATAATGTGAATCTTGAGAAAACTAAAAGATTCAAAGTTGATTTTATTTTATTTTATTTAAAAAAATGTATTTTACAATAATAAAAAATAAATAAAATAATCATACAATATTTAAGAATAATTTGAATGGTCTAATACTTCTAAACATGTCTCTTTGTAATATGCAACAAGTTTAAATTTAAAACAAGTAGAGTATGTACATAAGAGTTAAATCCCACCTATTTTATTAAGATTTCATTAATCACATAAATTTTGTGAAAAATTCAAAATTATTATTATATTGAAAATATAATTATATCTTTTAATTGTAATTAGTTAAATTTTATTTTTCCCTATGAATTAAAATTTATAAATAATATAGCATTAACTACGTTTTAAAATATTATAAAAAGCAAGAATTTATCAAATTGTCACGCACATCCCTAAAACAAAATTAATATTACTTGGTTAAGAATAGTTCAACAATAATATTCACATGGAATTTGTGCTTTACTTATTCCTATATACCAATTCACAATGTTAACTTTAATAATATACAAAGTTGCATTATTGAAATAGGTCTAAACACCCTTTGGCACTGCTCCACGAGTTAAATCATATGCACAACTCGTAAGGTATACACACATGGTTTTTCACCTATACAATTTGTGGATAGAACTTAATACAATAAGGCTCATATTAATTTGGTAGTGGAGATTAGCTGACATTTAATTATAGTAGTTGCCTAGGTAGTCGAAGCTTCTACACGCCATTTGGGTTAACAACTACCATCGATCCTCCAACCCCAACATTCGATGACTCCATATTTTCTTGATGGTCATGGGTAACCACCCAATTTTGCCTCTGCCTCAGCCAATCATTTATAAGTTTCACGAATGAAGAGACTTTCTGTGCTGAACCTTGGTTTCGTTAGGGTTTTGTTCTCCAATGCTGTAGTTTTGCTCAAGATTTTCGGACTCTTACAAAGCCTATTTCCTCTCATCTCCTCCTCACTGTCACTACTAGCTTCATACTTGGTTACTTGAGCACATTCAGAAGTTAATCTTTGGGAAAATAGGTAATAAGGTGTAAGAATTACTTATGTGGCCGCTTAGCTTTCCTTTGACATCGTTTGTGTAACTATAGCTGAACGACCTCGACATTTCTTGGTTGTAGGTCCAGGGTCTAGTTTGGCTGCTCGAACAATTGAAGGTTATCACAGTGGTTAGTTCGAAGCTCTTCCTCTATTCCAAGGTTATGTTTCGAAAATTCCCTTTTCCTCTGTTCGTTTAACAAGATAATTCCTTCTAGTTAATTCTTGTTGGCATGCTTCCAGTGAGAGCTTGGAATATCCCAATTCTCTGAATGTTCACGGCATCAAAGCATTGGTTATAAAATCCAGGTTCATTTTACTAAGTCTTAAGTCAGAAGTTAGGGGTAGAAAATTTATCCCTTAGGTATTCAAGGGTTTAATCTCTGAATAGTTGTATTATGTGTGTAATAAATTTTCCAGAACATAGAGATACACAATTTTCTCAGAATTCAGTTGGTTTAACTCGATACTATTACTCCTCTTTGTGTCATTACATTAATGCCACAATTTAGGTTTTGGTCTTCCTTGACCATGTGAATTCTTTGTTTCAAGGTGTTTTTTGTTGTATATTATGAGTCTTCACATGTATATCAGTTATCTTACAAGGTTTTCATTTTAACCCTAAGTTGGCAACATTTCAGTGGTTTTTAGATTCATATATGACTATTAATGAAAGATTTTTCTTTCTTTAATTTCACTTTTCGAAGTTCAGGAGTTGTTCCTCTCCGTTATCGTATTTCTTATTTAATGTCTACTATGCTTCAGTTCTTAAATGAACAAGCCCATTTTGATTTGTTACAATTCATCTCTGCATTTTCAATTTTTGGATTCATATCCTGTTTTTATGTTTGCAATATTCTGGGAGATTTCTGGTTGCACTTTAGTATTGTTCTTTCTTTGTCCTAAATTGTAAACATCTTTCAGTTATTTCGAACTCACTATAGTTTGCCTGTCATGGTTCCTTAACTCAGAACTGCTCCCTGACTGTCTCATAGCAACTAGCAAAGAGGGGGTAAATCCGAATTGAGGTCTGCAGTTTCCTTATCTTCTTAGACTTGGGTATTTTGTTGATACAAGCGGTGCCCCCACAAATTAAACCATCATCATATTAGTTTTGTAAATTATACACTATTGTATTTATAAATACAAACTATGGTTTAACTTTATTAATTCAACAATAATATATATACACATTAATATCAGGTTCAACCTTATTTGTTTAGTCATAAACCACATGATACAAATCATACCCCTCTTCGGAAACAACTTAGAACTTTATTTTCCTTGCTTGTAAAAAGAGAAGCCACTTAAGGTTAATCATTCTAACATCATACATAAGAAAAAGATAGTTGGAACATTCGAACGCTTATTTGTTATGTAGAGGTTCCAAAATTTATGGGCATTACCCCTCCACCCATCCTATGAGGAAATGGAAACCTACGTTGAAAACCTCCCCCCATGTTTCTCTGTTCCAACACAATTCTCAAACAACAGTTATTCAATTCACTGGCATCAAGGTTCACTTTAGTCCCGCCTAGAATTTTTCACAGATCAAATCTGGAATTAGGAGTTTTCCACTGGCTTTGGTCCATCTATGGAATTGCCCACAGGTAGCATCATGCCTTCTCTTTCCCTCCTCTCTCTCCTTCTGTACACGTTCTCTTTCCACTATCAGCAAAGAAAAGGAGGAATAACTGCCTTAACTGTTAACTATCTAGTAAAAAGAGAATTACTTGGGTCCCCTCCGTAAATTCTAGGACTCAACATAAAAATATATACATTACTACCAAAATTTATTTCAACTTTCAATCACTACTTCTACTTCTTAATTTTCAAGTCTACTTATTTACTAAAGTAATTATTAGATAGTTACATTCACCTTGGGGTATCACATCTCACCCCCCTTGAATGAAACACTATCCCTGATGTTCATCTATTCTGTTGCCTTTGGAAACAACTCAGGATATGCCTCTTGCACAAATTCTCTATTTTCTCATGTGGCTTCCTTCGGGATAAAGTGTTTCCACTATACTTTAACCTGGATGATAGATCACTTCTGTAGCATTATTTCTCTCTAGTTGAGTATACACACAGGTTCTACCAGAAACTCTCTGTCCGGTTGGACCTATCAAAACCACACATGAATCATTAGTATATATATATATATATATATATATATATATATATATATATATATTGTTTTCATTAACAACATGTGTTACCTGTACGTATTGCCAATTTATACTATGTCTGGGATCATAAACATATTTCTTTAAAAATAACACATGAAACACATTATGAACCCATATATGACTGGGAAATTAAGCTGATATGCCACTGGTCATATCCTTTCCAAAATCTGTAAAGGTCCATAATAACAGGGCGCAAATTTTGCACAACTTCCCCACCCGAGGGAACTTATTTTAGGTTTAACTCACACATAAACATGATCACCCACCTAAAATTCTCGGTAAGTTTTTTTTATCAACATAGGCCTTTTGTCTGTCTTGAGAAACTTTTAAATTCTACCAAACTCTTTTTACTCTACTTTCCATTTCTTCTAACATGTTGGGTCCTAAGATTAGTTTATTCTCAGGACTATTCTAGTTAGAGGGTACCCTACATATTTTCCCATAAAGCCTCG
This sequence comes from Pinus tabuliformis, assembly GCA_031772625.1. Classification (NCBI taxonomy): domain Eukaryota; kingdom Viridiplantae; phylum Streptophyta; class Pinopsida; order Pinales; family Pinaceae; genus Pinus; species Pinus tabuliformis. The sequence goes on from CM062817.1 coordinate 623,947,583, forward strand.
AAAGGGCTCATTTTTAATGATTCATGATAACTGTTGTTATAAGAAAACTCCACCAAATCAAGGTATTCTTCCCACTTACTGGGTTGTTGCATCACATACATATGCAACATATCCCTAACCACTTGATTTACTTGCTCAATTTTCTCATCTGTTTGTGGGTAGTAAATAGTATTGTAGTGGATTTGAGTACCCAATCTAGTGAAGAGTTCCTTCCAGAATGCATAGGTAAAATTTACATCCTGGTTAGAGATAATAACTCCAGGCATACCATGTAGTTTAAATATCTCCCTCATAAATATATTTTCCACTTGGGTTGTTTGATAGGTAGATTTAACATGAATGAAATGAGCTAATTTTCTCAGTTTATCTACTACTACCATAATAGAGTCATTTTGTTTCTTGGATTTGGGTAACTTGATTATGAAATCCAAAGTAATTGTATCCCACTTCCATTCAGGAATGGGTAAGGGATGCAGCAAACCAGTATGGTGCTGATGTTCAACTTTAACCTACTGACATTCTAAGCATTTTTCTAAGTATTCTGCAATATATTTCCTCATACTAAGCTGATAATAATATTTTTTAATTGCAGAAAATAACTTTTGATATCCTAGATGAGTGATATAGGGACTTATGTGGAATTCATGCAATATAAATTGTTTATTGAGAGTTGATTAAGGACAGACATTCTTCCTCTAAAGATTAGCAAATTTTTGTTATTGATACCATATTCAGTTTGTTTCCCAAAATTTTGTGCAAGTTTAGCTTGTTGCCAAAGATATTCATATTCTAGATCTTTCAGGGAAGGTTCTTTAATCTGCTCGGAAAAATTAAACTCCACTTAACTATATGAAATCTCATATACATGATGTAGTCTTCTACCTAACGCATCGGCCACGCAGTTTTCCTTCCCTTTAATATGTTTGATTTCAAAGTCAAACTCACTAAAAAATGCAGTCCACTTGGCTTGGTGTGCATTCAAGTTGGGTTGCTTAAAGAAACTGGTTAAATTGTTGTGATCCATCATCAGTAAAAATATTTTCCCCAACAAATAGTGTCATCACACCTTCAAACCATGGACTACGATTGTTAGCTCCAAGTCATAGGCATAGTACCTCTACTCATATTCTTTTGACTTACAATATTCGCAAGAAATCACCTTACCTTATTGCATTAAGACTCCCCCTACACCCTCTTGGAAAGCATCTGTATAGATTGTGAATTCCTTTTCTGTATCCACAAATTTCAACACGGGATCAGTAGTAAGCAAATGTTTCGAATTCTCAAAATTGACACTCTTTTGACCACCTAAAATTCTTCCCTTTCTTTTGAAAGGAGGTGGTCAGCTAAGAAAATTTAGAGAATCCCTTTATAAATTGGCGATAATATCCAAATATACCCATAAAGGTGCATACATCTACTACATTTTTTGGAACAGACCATTCCATAATGGTTTTGATTTTCTCTGGGTCCACCGCTATACCTTCAGAGGAGATAATGTGTCCTAAATACTGAATTTGATCTTTGTAGAAGTCACATTTACTAAATTTAGCATAAAGATGATTTTGTCTTCAAGTTTGCAATACTATCCGAAGGTTCTCTTTATGTTCTTCCATGCTCCTAGAATATACCAGGATATCGTCAATAAAAATGAGAACAAACGTATCTAGGAAAGGGTGAAAAATCCCATTCATCATACTCATGAATGTTTTCGGAGCATTGGTGAGTATGAATAGTAAGACAACAAACTCATAGTGTCCATAACATGTCCTAAACGTTGTTTTATATATATCTTCATCTTTAATTTGTATCTGGTGATATCCATATTGTAGATCAATTTTTGAAAACACAACATCTTTTACTTAATCAAATAGATCATTAATTATGGGCAACATGTACTTATTTTTAATCGTTAACATATTTAGTTGCTTATAATCTATACACAGACGAAGAGTGCCATCATTTTTCCTCACAAACAAAAATGGAGCTCCCCAAGGGGACACACTGGGACAAATATAAACTTTGTCCAGTAGCTCTTGGAGCTGCACCTTTAATTCTATCAATGCAGAAAAACTCATCCTATAAGGGGCTTTAGAGAATGGAGTGGCTCTGAGAAGAAATTATATAGTAAAATCAATGTTCCTTTTGGGTGGGAATCCCAAAATTTCTTCCAGAAAGACATCTTTAAATTCCTAGATGGCTGATACCTTTTCCAGGGAATATATATGATCCTTAGAATTAGCATAACCCACCTGAACAACATAGATTTGACAACCCTTACATATGCACTTCCCTAATTGATGGGATGAAATAGGGCATAGCTTGAATTCCCTTCTAACACCTTGGATTTATTTCCTGATACCCTCATCAATAAGAAATTAATTGTCTTATTTGTAGAATTTACTAAGGTCTAGTGTTGTTCCAGCCAATCCATGCCCATCAACATGTCATAGGATCCTAGTGGAAACATATTTAAATTTTCCTTAACTTTCTACCCAACTATATCAATTAAGAAATTCTCTACTTTTGCAATTACTCTCCTTTTAGCTCCTGTGGCTAACTGTACTAGCCAAGGATTTTTGAATTTCACACTTTTCATATGACATAAATCAACTATTTTTGGGCTGATATAACTTAGGCTTGCACCAGGATCTATCAAAATGGAAACAGGATGGTTAAATATTTTACCTTCAAGCTCCACCATTGCTAGTTGATACTCCACTTGATGATCCTCTAAGGATGAATTAATCCTTGGTATGCTCTTTTCCACGTCACCAACGATAGAGGCCTCTTGGATATTTGCAGTTGGTTCAACTCTTGCAATGTGGAGACAATTTTTATAATACCGGGGTTCCCCACAACCCCAAAAATACAAAGGGGGATTTTGAATTTAACTAGGCTCTTTTCTACTAGATGCCTCAGTCTGTCTTACTTCATTTTGCGATCTAAATTTATAATGATTCTTACATGGGGGTCCATTCAACACTTTTCGACTTGTGTTCCTTTTTTCAACAACTCTTGCATTCTTATTGGTTGAGAATTTCTTCTGCGCCTTTTTATTTTCCAAATTCTTCGTGTTATCACCTTTTTGCTTCATTGTTTGATAGCAAATTCGATCCTTTGGAATGGCTTCATCCATTGTCTTGGGGTTATCAAATTCCAACCTTTCCTTCATGGAAGTGGGAAAACTGTTGGTAAACTGCTGCACTTTGGTTTTCTCCTTGCGGATGTAAGGAACATATCTTAACGGAGAGGTGAACTTATTTATAAACTCATCCATGGACTACTGTCTCAATTTTAAGTCATGAAATTCTTTGGATTTTTCGTCATAAAACCGCTCTATTAGATATTTATATTTGAGATGATTCTGGAACTATTCCCAGGTAACTTCTTGCTCTTCTATTCATCGAACCATTTTAATTTCTTCCCACCATAAGGTGGATTTACCTTGCAGCTTCAATATACTACCATCCTTGCTTTTAAATTATCATCGTATTCATATATTTGAAAATATTTATTCTTATTTATTAGCCATGCTTCTGTCACTTCCTTAGCCTCTCCATCATAATCGGGCGTTTTATTTTCTTGAACTCCCCTTGTAATTCAATTTTTTGTCTTTTAGTTCCTTTACCACTGAAGACATTATCATATTCTTCTTCATTACCAACTCAAACTCCCTCTGATTTTGGGTTTTCTTCTCACTACCTGTGTATCCCCTCCCTATTCCCTTGATCCAGATTGGGATTCAGATTCCTTTGTTTTTTCCTGTCCGAAAGGATTTTCATAATATTCTTTTGTTCCAACCGCAACCTTCCATTATCAGTCCTCAAATTCATCATTTATGCTCGTAATTTCTTAACCGTTTCCAATAAAATAACATTTGTATTCTAGTTTTCTCCACCCAATTGAACCCACATTTCTAGGTTATTTCCCAGTGTAGGTGTTGGTCCCAAGCTTCCAGATGATCCTCCCGATGGGGTAATCCCTACTCCCCGTCTCATAGTTCATCAACTCCCCTTATATGCATCATAATTCATATTTACTAATCCACACAAAACCATTAAAGCTTCAGTGTTGCAACCTAGGCTCTGATACCACTTGTCACACACATCCCTAAAAAATATATATATATATATTACTCGGTTAACAATAGTTCAACAATAGTATTCACATGGAACTTGTGCTTTACTTATGCCTATATACCAATTCACAATGTTAACTTTAATAATATATAAATTTGCATTATTGAAATAGGTCTAAACACCATTTGGCACTACTCCATGGGTTAAATCATATGCACAGTTGGTAAGGTATACACACATGGTTTTTGACCTATACAATTTGTGCATAGAAATTTATACAATAAGGCTCATATTAATTTGTTATTAGAGGCTATCTAAAATTTAATTCAACCAGTTGCCTAGGTAATCGAAGCTTCTATGCACCATTTAGGTTAATAGCTCGATCCTTCGACCCCAACATTCGACGGCTCCAAATTATTTTGATGGTTATGGGCAACCACCCAGTTTTGCCTAAGCCTCAACCAATCATTTGGAAGTTTCACGGTTGGAGAGGCTTGCTCTACTGATCCCTGGTCTTGTTAGGGTTTTATTCTTCAGTGTCGCAGTTTTGCTCAATATTTTCATACTCTTACTGAGCCTATTTCCTCTCATCTCCTCCTCACTGTCACTACTAGATTCACAGTTGGTTACTTGAGAACATTCAAAATTTAATATCTGGGAAAATAGGTAATAACGTGTAAGAATTACTTATGCGTCCACTTAGCTTTTCTTTGACATCATTTGTGTTACTGTAGCTGAATGACCTCAAAATTTCTTGGTTGCAGGTCCAGGGTCTAGTTTGGCTGCCTAAACATCCTAGGGTTATCACAGTGTACAATTTGAAGATTTTCATCTATTTCAAGGTGTTATGTTTCAAAAATTCTTTTTTCCTATATTCTTTTAACAAGATAATTCCTTATGGTTACTTCTTGTCAGCAAAGCTCCAAGTTCTGTTGTTAAGAGGGGTATTCATTTGATGTTTGTAGGTTTGCCTCCCACATCTTTCCAGTGAGAGCTTGGACCATCCAAATTCTTTGAATGTTCTCGGCATCAAGGCATTAGTTATAAACTCCATGTGAATTTTACTCAGTCTTAACTCAGAAGTTAGGGGTAGAAAATTTATCCCTTGGGGATTCGAGGGCTTAATATATGAACACTTGTATTATGTATGTAATTAATTTTCCAGAATGCAGAGATGCGCTATTTTCTTAGAATTCACTCTGTTTAAGTTGATACTATTACTCTTGTTTGTGTCTTTACGTTAATTCCACAATTTAGGTTTTGGTCTTCCTTCACCATGTGAATTCTTGGGTCAAGGTGATTTTTACTGTATCTTATGAGTCATTACATTTATATCATCTATCTTATGAGGTTTTCATTTTTAACCCTAAGTTGGCGGAGTTTCACTGCTTTTTATATTCAGATATGGATGTTAGTGAAATAGTTTGCTTTCTTTAATTTCACTCTTGGAAGTTCAAGAGTTGTTCCTATCTATTATTGTCTTTCTTATTTAATGGATAATGTGCTCCAGTTCTTAAATGAACAAGGCTATCTTGCTTGTTTATTATTCATCTGCACATTTTAAAATTTCATATTCATATCCTATTTTTATGTTTGCAAGATTCTAGGAGATTTCTGACTACACTTTGGTATTGTTCTATCTTTGTCATAAATGGTAAACATATTTCAGTTATTTTGGACTTACTGTAGTTTGTCTGTCATGGTTCTTTAACTCAAAACCACTCCTTGGATGTCTCATAGTGACTGGCCGAGAGGGGGTAAACCTGAGTTGAGGTCCACAATTTCCTTATCTTCTTTGACCTGGGTATTTTGTTGATTCAAGTGGTACCCCCCACAAATTAAACCCTCATCAGAGTATTTTTGTTACACTATTGTATTTTTATATACATATTATGGTTTAACTTTATTAATTTAATAGTAATATATATACACATCAGTATCAAGTTGAGCCATAATTGTTTGGTCACAAACCACATGATACAAATCATACCCCTCTTCGAAAACAACTCAGAACTTTATTTTCCTTTCTTGTAAAAAGAGAAGTCACTTAAGGTTAATCATTCTAATGTCATACATAAGAAAAAAATAGTCAGAACATTCAAACACTTATCTGTTACACAGAGGTTCCAGAATTTATGAACATGATCTCTCCTATGAGGAAATGGAAATTACAACCAAAACCTCCCCACATTCTTCTCTATTCCAATACAGTTCTCAAACAACAGTTAATCAATTCACTGGCTTCAAGACTCACTTTAGTACAACGTAGGCTTTTTCACAGATCAAAACGAGAATTAGGAGTTTTCCACTGGCTCTGGTCCAACTCTAGAATTCCCCATAGGCAGTGTCCCGCCTTCTCTTTTCCCCCTTTCTCTCCTTCTTCCTGAGTTCTCTTTCCACTCTTAGAAAAGGAAAGGAGTAATAAATACCTTAACTACTAACTATCCAGTAAAAAGATAATTATGTAGGTCCCCTCCGTAAATTATAGGACGCGGCATAAAAAAATATGCATTACTACCAAAAGTTATTTCAACTTTCAATCACTACTTCTACTTGTTCATTTTCAAGTCCACTTATTTACCAAAGTAATTATTAAATACTTACATTCACCTGGGGTGTCACATAAATCGACCATATTCAGTTTTTTAAAAATACAAACATATCATACTTTAACCATTCCAAAATTTTACGAAAAAGTTTTATGAAAAAAGGAATGGCACAACCACATTAATAATGTGGTTGATATATGCAGGTAAATCACATGCACAACCACATTAGTAAATATGGTTGATATATGCCTATAGGCGTGAATAGTATGGATTTAATATTAACATTAATTTTGATATTAATAATTATAATAATAATATAAAAATAATTATTATATTATAAAGTATTTTCAATGTTATATTATAATTATGATAATAATTATAATAATCAAAATAATAGTTTATAGCAATTATTATTATATTATGATAATATGATAATAATATGAGAATAGTATTTATATTATAAAAAATATCATAAATACAAGGGATTATTGATATTATAAAATCAAGATATTAATATTATAAACTTAAAGGAATAATATTAAACTAAAGGGACTAATAAACCCAAGGCATTAATATTATAAATATAAAGATTAACAAACCAAATATATTAATATTATAAGTCCAATAGATTAATATTATAAACCCAAGGGATTAATATTATAGACCCTCAAGATTAATATTGTAAACCTAAGGGATTATTATTATAAATCCAAGGGATTGATCAACCTAATGAATTATTGATTTTTTTTTTTGTAAGTAAGTGTTTCAAATTATATTAATTGTAAGAATTATACTTCATATACATCCATGAGGTCCATCTCTGCATCAGTGCAAGGAAACTAGAGAGAAATATCATAAGATCTCTACCCCTGAAAGGGGAAACCATAGCTTACGATTTCCAGAGAATTGATAAAAAATGCATAGCTATATGAGTTATATAAGAGGGCTGAGCCTCACGACATCTGGACAATTGACTGAGGGATAAGAATAGAGGCAAATTGCAACATGACTGGAAGTTCCTCAGTCTCCAACTTGGCGCTCTTAGTTCAAACATGAAGGGTGTTATCTCACTAGTGTTTACTGGGCCAAAACAAGATCATTTGGCAAGCCATCAACCAAAATTAAGGAGAAGAAACCAAACTTATGCTGCTAAAGTCATTGGCAGATAGCACATGCAAATATGAAGCCAAACCACTGCTGAGCTAGAGCCTCCACGTGCGTGGGTGCTGCCACGAGCCTACATAATGCTGGTGGCTTCCGGGAGCTCCTCCAGAACGAAACACCCATATGGGTTAGCGAGCATCATTCACCGTAGGGGAAATGAGGGGTGCAAAGGGAGGCAGAGGAGCTTTGTGAGAGGGGGGAGGGGATGAACTGACCAGAAGCGAGTGCGAGGAAGACACAAGAAGGGAAGGGACATTGGGAGGGTAGTCAATGTAGAGGTCTCTACCCAATTATTTCAGTGAGGAGAACAAGTGGCTAAAGTGTGCAGAAAGCTCTACAATCCTGTTGGTCGGCTTGGATTTTGCTTCTTCCATGTTTTTTAGATGATGGGCCAGGAGGTTACAAAGAGCCTAAAGTGATGAGCATCCCCGACAGGTCTCCTCTTATTCCAGGGGCACCACCTTTTTGTTGATGCCCTCAAGTATACTTTGGTCGAACAAAGTGGCTATGAAGGTGTCATTGAAGGTGGTTGGGAGTCATCCATGACCTCTGCCTTGACCTGGGCGATGAGCTCTCCCTCTGTCACTACTAATTATTGGGTTGCAGGAGATGGGAGGCACAGTGTTAAGGTCAGAAGGAGTAGCGTGGAGCGCAGGGGCAAACTACCAGAGATGGAATAGTTAGGAGGCTAGGAAGCTGCAAAATAAAATGATGGAGTTGATAAGGTGGTACGCACATTACAAGGAGAGGGGATAGGTGGAGTAATGAGGACGATTGTCTTCCATGTGATGAAGGATGACCCAAATCCGGGGGGTGGAGGTCTTGCTGCGCCGGGTGTAGGAATTGGGGGAATCATTATGGGAGGGACTCAGAGCATTAGAGGAAATTTCAGCCTAAAAGTTGCCTGCTAAGGAAAATAATAAAATAATAGTTAAAATAATAAAATAAGAGTTATGAATTTTAGAGGGAAATAAGGAAACTGGTTTTTTTAATTGAATTTTTGGCTTATCCCCTTATAGGTTTACTCAAATTTAAAGTGTTGACACTCATTGGATGGGGAATTAAATTCCACATCCAACAAGTACCCGTTATGAATACTTTTGAGAATATCCATATTAATAAAAAATGAAGATACATTGAAAAGCATAAACATGTTTTTCTAATGTATCTTCAATTTTTATCAATGTTGGTCTTTTCAAAAGTATGAATAATGGGTAATCATTGGATGTGAAATTTAACTCCGCATCCAACGAGGCACTCATTGGTTTTTGAATCTAATTCCACATCCAATGAGTGTCTATACTTGAAATTTAAGTAAACCTCTAAGGAGATAAGCAAAAAATACAATTAAAAAAATAATTTTTCTCTTTTTCCCTCCAGAATATTTACATGTACCTCTTTTTAATTTTAAAGGATTTTGATTGGTTTACATATTATGACATGGAAATTACATGAGAATTTCATGGGCACTTTTAGGCTGAAATTTCCTCTAATGTGGGAGGCTAGCATGCCAGTGATATATGGTCTTCAATGCCTTTGTTGGCTAGAAAGTTAGCAAGGGTGTTGGATTTTCGTTTAATATGAGAGAAGATGATGGTTTCTTGGAGAGATAAGCTACGAGCCAGATGTTGAACATGATATTCAATGCACCAGCTGAGGGCCTGCATGGTAGGAGGAGATCCATTGATGATTCAGCTAGCCATTTTGATTATAAATTGGGAGTCTCCTTCAGCAATAAGAGGAAGAATATTATCACTTTGAGCTACTTGAATTCCTTCGATGAGAGCCTTAATCTCTTCCACATTGTTTCTTTTGAATCCAATGTGACATCTATAGATTTGAACAACTTGTCCTACATGATCGTTGAGGACTCCTCCAAAGCCGTCTAATCTTAGATTTCCTTGAGAGGCTACATCGAAGTTGAGTTTGTAATGGAGGGGAGGAGGGGGACTCCAGGAGGAGGGAGAGGGCAAAGGCAAGTGGGGGAGGGAAGTGAAGGCAAGGTTGGGGGCTTAAGGTTCCACCAATAGAGTATTTACTTTTCCAATGGAGGGGAAATAAAATCTCGGGCAATCCAGTTGATGAGAGCAACATATTCCTCTAAGTTCTTGTGCATGAGAAACCAGACTCACTTCAAAGGTTTATGAGTGTTATTAAATATTTGTTGACTGCATTCTTTCCAAATTTCCCAAGCCAAAAAGAGAGGAGCCACTTTGCAAATGTATGATAGGATGGTATAGATGTAAGGGGATGCTGGCCATTTTTTTTAAGGCTTTGGTTGTGGAATCAATTTCCTCAATGGATATGAGGAAACCGTGCTCAAGATTATGCCACAGGTTTTTGGAAAATGGATAGGCGAGGAAAAGGTGGTCTGAAGTTTCTTACTGATCACCATAGAGAAAACACTAGAAGGTCACATGAAAGATTTTTCTCATCAGCTTATGCAAGGTGTTCAAGCTCCAAAGCTTCATCTGAAAGGGGTTTGGTTAAGGGAGATTAGGCTAGGTGAGGAGAATGTAAGCTTCTTTGACATAGAATATTCCTGAGTTTTGATATCCATATCGAAGAACATCATTGCCATATTTTTTCTCAATTTCTCTTATGCCAATTCTTGTTGAAGGAGGGAGCGAGTGTGATCACTTTATTCCTTCGAGCATATAGTTTTTTGGGCTTAGTTATGATTAGTTGTGCCATTAGGATTTTTCCATAATTGAGAGATGGAGAGGCGACCCATGTTGAGGGCATGAGCCTAGTTGAAGGGGGTGGGGAGGATAGAGGATAGGCTTGGTTGTTACTTCCAAAAGTCATTCTTGAAGTATCCCAAGTGCCCGTCTCGAACTTCCCAAAAGAAGTGAAACTGCATCAAGTGCCTGTTTTGATTGGCCAACTGCCAAATGAGAGAACTCAAGGAGGCATCAGAACCAAATCAGTTCTTGCTGATGCATATCACCTGCATATTTGGAATACCAGAGCTTGGACTAGGGTTCCTGTTTGTGTTTGATACACTTCCACCAAATTTTGGATCCCATGACCTTGTTGACCTTTTTAGGATCTCAGATTCCCAGACCACCAAAAGCTTTAGGAAGGCATTGAATATCCCATTTAACTAGTGATCATTTGTGCTTGAGATCAGCTCATCCCCAAAAGAAGGAGCACTTAGTTTTCCTGATTTCCTTTAAGGATCCATTTGGGGGCGTCTAGGACTGAAAAAAGGTAGAGAGGCATACCTTGAAGGATAAATTTGAGGAGAATGAGCCAGTTGGCTAAGGCAAGGGCTTTGTGGGTCCAACAATTGAGTTTGGAGGCAAGCTTGTCTAAGAGGTCCCTCCATGAGGAGTGCTTGATAGATGATTTTGTGAGGGATCTCCAAGGTATTTAAAAGGGAGGGAGGCAATGGAGAATCTAAGGACGCATTGGGTGTTTCTCTCGGTGATGGTGGGGGTGTTAAAGAGGAAGATTTTGTATTTATCAAGGTTGATATTAGTGCTTGAAGCTAGGGAGAAGAGGTTGAGAATGGATTTGATTTCCCTAACTTCTTGCATTTAGGGGTGGTTCATGAGGAGCATATCATCAACAAATTGCTAATAGTTTTGGGTGGAGTCATTGTGGATGATGAGCCCTCGAAGGGTAACTTTAGATTTAGTAGCAAGTATGGAGCACCCCAAGCATTTAGCCATGAGGATGAAGAGAAATGGGGAAAGGGGGTCTCCTTGTTTGATGTCTTTGGATGGGAGGAAAGTACTGGAGGAGGAAACATTGACAAGAATGGATAATAAGGGGGTAATGATGAGTGACATGACCCATTGTGTCCATTAAGTGCAGAATCCAAAAGCTCAAAGGGTGCTTTCAATGTAATCCCAACTTAGTTTATCAAAAGCTTTAAACATGCCTAGTTTTAGCATCATGTCAGGTTTCTTGAGGGATGTAAGGGAGTGGATGAGCTCATGGTATAAAATGATTTCATCAAGAATTTTCCTCCCTTTAACCTAGCCAGACTATTCAATGGAGATGAGGAGGGGAAGGAGGGGTTTGAGCTCGTTGGTTTTGATTTTGGATGTGATTTTGTAGATGACATTGTAGAAACCTATAGTTTTGTACTTACTTGCAGAAGTCGCAATGTCCTCCTTAGGGATGAGAGTGAGGAAGGTGGTGTTGAGGTCCTCGAGAGTGGATATGGTGGTTCTGGGTTCTTCCACAATGTCATGGACCTCATTTCCAAGGAAGTTCTGACATTTCTTGAATAAGGATATTGTAAAGCCATCTTGTCTTAGAGCCTTATTGTCTGCCATTTGAGAGAGCGCTTCTTGAAATTCATCCTCTGTGATGGGTCTCATGAGAGTGACATTGTGATCATCAGTGACTTGATGATGGATGCTAGCCATAATTTGAGATATTTCTTCTTTTCGTTGAATAGGTGGCTCTTGGAGAATTCTAACGAAGTGGTTTACCAACTCTTTCTCAATATCCTCCTGTGTTTCCACTATAATTCCTGTTTCCATTTTGAGGAGGGAGATCCTATAACTCTCTCTAGACTAGATAGTAGATTTTTGAAAGGAGGTGTTGCGCTCTCCTTCTTTGATCGAGTGGATTCTATATTTTTGTTTCTAGTGGATTTCTTCCTACTTATATTTTTCCTAAAATTGTTGGGAGAGGTGGGATTCTTGAGTGTTGGTGGATTTGGAGTGGATATGGAGAATGATTTTATATTGTAGAGAAGCCATGGCCTTTTTAAGGGTTTCTTTCTCCTAAAATATGTTCCTAAATTCCTCCTTGTTTCATTTCCAGATGCAAAGCTTGAATTTTTTGAGTTTCTACTAGAAGAAAAACATTTTGGAGCCTAGAAATGGCTCATCCCTTTCCATCAACCTTCAATATTGGAGATGAGGTTGGGGTCAATGAGCTAGAATTGTTCAATCTAAAGGGTTTCCTCATAGGTTTGTCTAGCTTTCTCTAGGAGAGGGAAATGGGCCAGTGATCAGAGCTAGAGGAGGGGATAATAATGATAGAGAGATCATGTCCTAGGACCAAGAGATCCTCAGAGACTAGGAATATTTCAAGGAAGGAATAGATTTGGCCTGACCCACCCCTTTTTTTGTTCCAGGTATAGAGGCCATTGGTGGTTTTGATGTCAACTAGGTTGGATTCCTCGATGAAAGTTGAGAGAAGCTTAGAGTCTTGATCCAGTTGTCTGCACCCTCATTTTTTATTCTAAAGAGAGGTGATAATATTGAAGTATCCCTCTATCATCCATTTAGAGGGATCAAGATTATTCTTTAGGAACTATATGTGTTCTAGCATTGCTTGTTTTCTGGAAGGGGCGTGGGGCCCATAGACATTGGATACAGTACCTCAGAATTTGGTTCCTAAAAGGTGGAAAGATAAGGAAAGAACAACAAATTGGAGAGAGATGGGTTCCATACCTATAATATAATATTTCCAAATGATACTAAGGCCTCCATAAGCTCCTTCCACATCCACTGCCAAAATTTCTACATCTCTCAAAATCTTAGAGATTATGGCTGCAAAATCTATGTCGAAGCATTTTGTTTATTGAATCAGCAAGATGGTAGGAAGGTCCTGTTGGATGTTCCTATGAATAAGATGATTCTTTGAAAGGATTTTTCAAGCCCCTAATATTCCATGAGATGATATTCATATTGAAAGGTCTGTTTGGGTGGATTAGATCTCTGAGATTTTCTTTTATTTGCTAGATTCCACCAGTTTTCACCCTAGGGTATCTAACCTTTGTAGCGTGGATTTTCTCCCTTGTTTCTTGAAGTCCTTTCCACTCTCCTTTCCATATTTGTTGGTGATAGTTTTTTTGGGTGTTTGTTATATTATTTCCACAACTAGCTCCACGCGTGAAGTAGGGGGTTAGAGGGGGGGCAACAGCTTCCCTTGTGGGGGAGTTTGAGGCATGGGTTTTGCACATGGTTTTGGGCATGATGATTTTTTTTCCCATGGTATCTTTTAGATTCAGTCAAGGGAACTACAGTTATGTTATAATCCAGGGTTAATGGATTGGGATTTATGAATGCTTCATCATGTATATATATGTATTGTAACATTGAAAGGAATATTATGAAAAATCAATCTGGTAGTCCTGGTTTTGGGATCCAAGGGAAATATCCATGTATTTGTTTTGTGTTTCTCGCCATTGTATATTTTCTCTTTTTTTAAGAATTTGTTTGTAGGTAATTTATGTGCAGGGTTGAAACCTACAAATTTGCACTCCGATCTGCATTTTTTATTTCACTTTTTGAAGGGCTACTAATAGGAGATGGATTTTCTTGTCAAGAATCGAGTTAGATGCATTCCAATGGAAAATGTCTTCCATGGAAATCAGGTCAAGACCACCTTGGTCAACGAAGTTCTCATCTTCTGTCACAAGAGTGTCCTCTTCCTAAGGTTGCAGGTCTTTTGGATCTGGGTTGTCCATAGGCTCTGAACCTTTTCCTTTTTTTGGTGATGCATGTGGCTCTTCTGTAATGTTGGGTCTCTCTACTACTTGTCTTGTGGTATTTTCAATGTTTTCTTCCATGAAGTTTTCAAGCACTCTGAAGTTGTTTCTTAAATAGGGTTGGATGGTTTGCATGGGCTGGAATTTTTCCTTCATGTTCATTCACTTGGTGGGCACTTTGGTGAAGCCATCCATGTCCTTTGGATTGGAGGTGTTAGTGTTAGGCTTGGGATTGTTATGGGGGAATACCTTGAAGAGGTGGCCATGATTGTGGAATTTTCTGAATTTGAATGACACGTGTTCATAATCCAACATTTGGAACCAATCCCTGTCTTCAAATTCTCTATCTATGACCTCTATTAGGGAGCCTGATATGTCCATATAAGCACACATTTGTGTGCATGCAACATAAAATCCTTGGTGGGTCTGTTATGAGAGGAAAATAAACTTGCATGGGTTGTTCCCTATGTCGTGGAGGGTTTCAGGGTCCCAGTATTCATAAGGGAGGGAGTAGAGATGGACCCAAACTGTCACCTAGGAAACATCCTCCTCTAGGATGAAGCTGGGAGTCCATTGCCACATGTAAATCCGTGAAGAGTTAAGAAAGTAGGGGTCTCCTTCCAGAACTAACTTGAGGTCATCCTGGTGGGTGAATATAACAGTGAAGAAACCCTTGGAGCCCAATTTGATGCCATAGTGAGCCTTGGGCTTCCACTTGAGGGAAATCCATTGGAGGAGGGTTTTTTCAGTAGGCCAAACTCCGATGAATTTGTAGATCAATGCATGGTCTTGCATGTCCTGGACGTTTTTGTTTAGTTTAGCGGGAGGAATGTGCAACCTGAGGATATTTTGTGACTTGGTTTTGGAAGCGCTCGTGAATCTTTTTTCTGGTTCGAGATTGTCAGGGGTTTCATGCATAATTGTATTAGTGGATTTTTCGTTTATTAGTATAGAATTGGTAGCATGTGTTGTGGGTTCATAGGGGCATGATTCAGAGGCTGCAACAACTGACTTGTGATTTTGGGGATTTGAGGAGCTTGGGGATCCTCCCCTAATTTGCACCATGATTGTTATGCCCAATCACTGTCATAGTGGGAGGCCATAAGAGGGAAGGGGGGTGTAACAAAGGTGAGGAGATGATCAGATAGAGCTAAAGTGAGGGGAACGCAATGCAACAGTCGGAGGAAGCACATGAACCAATGGATTATTGATACTATAAACCCAAGGAATTAACATTATAAACCTGTGGGATCAATATTATAAACTAGAGGAATTACTACATAATTAACCACATTAGTAAACCAACATGTTTTAGATCATTTAATCTATATATTATTAAACATTTTTAGATATTGACTATAGGTTTCCATGGTTTGACTATGCCATCGTGTTGAATCTATTTATGTCAAGCAAAATGTGTATGGTTAATTGTAGGCATGTTGACCATGATTAACTATAAATGCCAAGGTTAGCTATATGATTGACAAAGGTTAACTAAGGATGACTATGAGTGAACACAGTTGACTATAATTGAATATGGTAAACATATACTTGATAAAGTTGACCACGATTGACTATTTATACATCAGCTACAAAAGTTGAATATGGTTTACTATGTCATCATGTTGACTCTGGATATGTATTTATGGTTGATTATAAACATGTTAAACATAATGCTTATTATTAATAATTGTTGAACATGATCTTCAAGTTGACTACCTTTGACCAAATCGATCATGATTATGTTGTGTTAATAATTAGATTAAATTATTATTAATGTGTAAATTTATAGATCAATGTATTAATCTATAATTATTATTATATTATTATAAATTTATTAAAGTTTAAATAACATATTATGTTTAAAATGTTATTAATCAAATAATATTATTAATGTAGTATTAATGTTAGTAAAGATATTAATGGATTTGTAACATATTATATTATATTATAATAATAATAATAATAATATCTATTTATAATAATAATAATAATGATAATAATATATCATTAATGTATTAATATTATTATCAAACCCAATATTAAAAACTCTATTAAATAAAATTTTAAAATCTCTAATATTAAACACCACACACATATATAAATTTATTTTATTTTGAAGTTATCAAATACTATTTTTTTTTGGCATAGTTTAATTTATAGATGAAATATACTTTTTCACCACAATCCGACAAAACAATTTCAAGAAAGAATGTGATTTTTTGTTGTTTAGAATGCATAAATGGATTAAGCACACTGAAAACCCCCTAGGGCACTCAAATTTTGTAGATTAAACAACTTAAACTCAAGTTTTTAAAAATATTTGTCGGATTTTGATTAAAATTAACCAGAAAACATGTTGTGAAAAAGGTCATTTTGTCTATAAGTTAGACAACGCTATTTTTTTTTTTGGGTGATGTAGTTATTTTTAATTTTATTAACTTAGATAACTATTATTATTATTATTACTAATTACTTAATTAATTTAGATAACTTGTGAGATTTCGATGTTGTGAAATGTTTCACTCAAATCCCTCAAATTGTTCACTAATTCAATTGATTTAATATCTAGGGAGGGTATGCATCTTCTCTTATGTTCTTACATCAACCTTGATGTTAGATACAGAAAAATGACCGCGATAAGGAAAAACGACCCATACTTGCTTATATCCACAATAGAAAGGTGTACTTTACCTTGTAATATTATTTACCGGCGACTAAAAATTTAATTATAATCACAAATATTAAATACTATGTATTGAATTACTAGTGTAAACATAAAGATTGGTCCAACACTTTTGAATTTTTTTTATTCAATATTATTTTTACCATCAAGGTTTACCTTGTTTGGCTATCTTTTCTAATGTAGTTGACTATGTTTGAATATTAATATTAATAAAAAATAATGATAGGAAATTATATTTGACCAAAGTTGAGGAGTGTTGATTGTCAAACATTAAACATATGTGAACATACTCAACAACATTAGTAAATATGGTTGACTAATTTTGAAATGTCGCAATGTGACATTGAGTAAATTTCAATGTAATGTAACATTGTCACATTGCGACAATATTTGTTGCAATGAAACATTGGATATATTTCTATACCATTTCAGCATCACAACATGTTTGATTGTTAAAACCCAATAATAATAATAATAATAATGTCAACCTTATTAATAATAATATTGTTATTATTAAACATTTCTAAATCTTGAATGTGACCACACAAGGATGACTTTAGATGACTGAGGTTGACAATGTTTGACTGTGGTGAGCCATGGTTGAATATAATTAAATATGGTTAAGTTATAATGATGTGGGTGATTATGAATGAAAAGGTTGAGTATTGTTAAATATGGTAAACATAGGGTTTATCGAGTTTGATCATGGTCAACAATTTAAACAATGACTATAAAGGTTGACTTTGTTTGACTAATGTAGTTGACTTGGTTCAGTTATTACTATTAATCAATAATAATAATAAGTGATTATGTTTGATTGACATTGAAGAGTGTTGACTATCAAACATAGATGAACACAGTTAACCACATTTGTAAACCAATGCGTTTTAAATCATTTAAGCTAAATATTATTAGACATTTTTAAACATTGACTATGGGTTTCCATGGTTTAACTATGTCATCATGTTGACTCTAGTTATGTCAAGCATAATGTTTACGGTTAACTATAGGCATGTTGACCATGATTAACTATAAACACCAAGGTTAACTATATGGTTGAACAGGGTTGACTAAGGATGACTATGAGTGAACAAGGTTGTCTATCATTATATATGGTAAACATATAATTAATTAAAGTTGACCATGATTGACTATTTATACATCAACTGCAAAGGTTGAATATATTTGACTACATCATCATGTTGACTCTAGATATGTGTCTATGGTTGATTATGAATATGTTAAACATAATGCTTATTATTAATTATGGTTGAACATGATTTTTATGTTGATTATCTTTGACCAAGTCATTTTTTTCCCCTGGAAAAATCGTAATCTTTCATTATACTTTGAAAAATTACATATTGTAGATGCATCGAGATGCATATGCTAGAGTCTGTCAGCCTGATGGCTCAGTAGAATAGATATCAGAAATATCAGCATAGTTGACCGGATCATCACACAGGATGTTCGTTAAGGTCCTTTTGTTTTATATACATATTGCCACGCAGGGCCATTTTATATACTTTTTGTCCAAAAAGTAATCAAAAAGCTATACAATTACTTCAAATTTATATCAGATATTCAGTTCATGGGATGTCCACCCTGTGGTAATGAGGGTCTATGTATGGCCGATGATAATATTGAAATGCATTTGACCCTCGCTGTTCCTGGATCAACCACTCTCCTCGGGGTAGTGACGTGGCTACCTTGGATAGTTCATCGGCACTGCTGTTGTGTTCCCTGTAAATATCATTACAAGTAATATCATTAAAATGTACCTTCATAATATTTATTTCACTCAATATATAAATGAGTGTGTGAATGTGGCAAGCAATTGTAGCATTAAACCAGTCTACGATGATCTTCGAATCGCAGAAAATATGAATGTTCATGCAATTATGACCCAATAAGAAATGCAAGAGGTGACGAAGTGTAATGAGCTCGGCAAAATTGTTTGAGCCAGTCCCCAAACCCATTCGGACTTTATACTAGTGTTGTTCGCTCATGTAGAGGATAAATCCGCCCCCACATCCCTGTTGTTGGGCTGCGCCATCAAAAAATGCCCATGGGGTATTTTTATCTATGTGAGGAGGGTCGCGAGGCCTTCGGGCTCAAGGTTGGGGTGGTTCCGGCATATCATTGTAAGCTGATATAATCTGTGCATATGAGTGCGGCCAACTTACAGTTTTGCCATCAAATATTGTTTGGTTCCGTGCCAACCATAGTTGCCAGCTGATAATAAGAGGGAGGCTCTGTAATTTGGATCCCTTGTGCCGGTGGTACCAAACTTCCCAAGCCCTGTTCAAATCGTCACCCTCCCAGGTGCCCGTGAATTGAATCGCAGATGATATGTTTTGCCATAGATCCGTCAGGGCAGTACACTTCAGAAAGTGGTGTGTTGTCGATTCAACAACGTTTTTACACAGCGAACACCAGGTAGGCCCGTGAATGGCTCGATGCATGAGATTTTCCTCGGTGGGGACTTTGTTTTTTAGTATACACCAGAAGAATAATTTGGTTCGAGGTGGCGCTGTGAGATTCCAAATAGCCTTCCACCAGAAAGTTATCAAGTCTGGAACTTTGTGTGATATCAGCACTTGATAGTCCCGTTTTGGAGTGTATATACCGCTATCTGATTGATGCCAAAAGAGTTCATCCGGTCCCTCTTTTATCCTAATGTGTGATTTGTAAAGAGCTGTAATATATTCATTCCATTCATGGTGCCAGAATTGAGGCAGATTGATTTGATGTTCGGATTTCCATTGTTGAGAGAATATGGTGGTATTGAGAGGATCCACAATGTTGGCTATGACCTTGATTTCTTGGGAGTGTATATGCTGTATAAGATTCCTTGTTAAACGATGTCTTCCACCGCTCCCAATCCAAGGATCAATACCAATGCGAGCCGACTGTCCATTATTTATTCTCCAAATCAGATTGTCCCTGATGAGAGGCAATGAATGAAGAAGTGCCTTCCAGACAGATGAGATGCCAGTTTTGGGCCAATTTGGGAGTCGAATCCATTCCATGATATTCATTGGCCAAACATATTTATGATATGATATGCTAGTCCAAAGATTTTGACCCGTGAGCAAAGTCCACCCCATTTTAGCAGCAAGTGCCTGTGCGAAAAGAGGCAGGTCTTTTAAGCCCCAGCCTCCCCATTTCTTGGGCAAAGCTATCCTATTCTAGGCCACCCAGGCAAAAATCCTCTTGTCTTGGTTCCCATTCCATAGAAATCTGTTGCAGATTTGGTGAAGTCTGGCCAAGATGTTTCTAGGTATCCAAGCAAGTGCCATCCAATAAATAGGTGTGGCCTCAAGGACCGATTTTACCAGTACAAGTCTACCGGCTCTTGATAAGTATCGGTGACTCCAAATTTTTAGCCTCTTCTCCAGTTTTGATACGAGCCAAGTCCAATCAGCAATCTTCTGACTGACAGGCTTGATCTAGAATCCCAGGTATTTTAGTCCCCGATCTAGAGGATTGATGCCATAAGGAAACAGACGGTGCGCATATTGGGACTCATGAATGGAAGTGCGGGTGAATATGATGGAAGATTTTGAGTGGTTTGCTAACATGCCAGTGGCAGATGAGAAGAGGGATAGGATCTTTGAGAAGGAGCGGGAATCCCTGATAGTGCCATCAAGAAAAATAATAACATCATCCACAAACAAGAGGTGGGTGAGATAACAATCATCTGATATCTTGAGACCACCAAGATCACCATCCCTCTTAGCTGATGCAATCAATCGGCTGAGACCATCCATGACTATCAAAAATAGAAGAGGAGACAGGGGGCAGCCTTGTCTGAGTCCTCTTTCAGAATGGAAAAAATGAGATGCAGACCCGTTAATGAGCACACTGAAGGTTGGAGTGGTTATACAGGCCATGATCCATGTGATGAAGTTGTGGGGGAAACCCAAGTGGATAAGGAGCATCTTAATATATAGCCAACTGACACGGTCAAAAGCCTTTGCCAGGTCAATCTTTAGGGTGATGGCCTTTTGGTGTTTGGTCCAGATGGAGTGGATGGCTTCCTGGGCCGAGCCAATAGCTTCATGGATCTGTCGGTGTTCAAGAAAAGCAAATTGTTGAGGAGCAATATGACGTGACAGGATAGGGCGAAGACGATTAGCAATGATCTTGGAGATGATCTTATAGAGACAATTGCAGAGTGAGATGGGTCTGTAATCATCGAAGGAGGATGGGGAGTCCGACTTAGGTATGAGGGCTATAAATGTCGAGTTGATGGCATTATACATTGTTCTTGGATACACGACATTCCTCCACTACCCTTAGCAGATCATGGCTGAGCAGCTCATAGAAAGCAAGGTAGAATTCGATGGTCCAACCATCCGGACCTCAACTTTTATCCTTTTTGAACCATTTCAAAGTTCCCTCAAGCTCCCCAAGTGTCACAGGATCAAAGAGAGCCTCTGCTTCATCCCCATTTACAAACCTAGGGAAATGACCAACAATATTTATAATGTCAGCAAGAGTCGAGCCTGGAGGGTTTTTATAAATATTCTTGAAGTGTGATGATCCCAGGTGAGAGAGCTTGTTAAATGTATCAGCCACACCTCCTTCCGATTCGGCATGCTCCATATAGTATTAGTGACTTTCCTGCCCTGTGCATAATTGTGAAAAAACCGAGTGTTGTCATCCCCTACCTTTAACCATATAGCTCTGCTTCGAAGACGAATAGATTCCTCTCTGTCTTTTAATATCTGTGACTTCTGTCTTTCAAGCTCCACTAGGTGAGATTTATCTTCAGCAGTGACAAACCCCAAACCTCTTTCATCCATTAGGGTGCAGAGCTCAGTTTCTATGTGCAGAAGAGCCGAATTTTCCCTCTGATGCTTCTCTTTGGCCCAGTTGATGGATAGGTGCTTTAGCTGGGCTAGATTAGAGCAAAATCCCTTTGCTAATGTGTCTGATCTGTCAATCGGATTCACAGCCCAAAAATCCGAGACCATCCGAATATAAGATGGATCCTGAAGCCATATGTGATTAAATTTGAAGGGGGCTTTTGGTTTTTGTATAGGACCCGAGATCTCCAAGTATACAGGGGAGTGGTCTGATATGCCACCAGCTCCAACCCATTGTTTGTATTGATGCAGCTGCTGAATAAGGGATCCTTTCATGATAAATCTGTCAAGTCTGCACGCGAGGGCCGCCTCGCCCACCCTTCTGTTCCGCCATGTGGGTAGAGGTTTGTTCATAGGGACATCAATCAGATTGTGTCTTTCCAGTAGATCAGTCATATAGCCAGTGATCGAGTCGACCTGAGCCATAGATCCCCAAGATTCACCATAACCCAGAGAAAAATTGAGATCACCTCCAATGATGATGTTCTCCTTAGATAAAATAGAAAGTCCAAGCAGATGTTGCCAGAACTGCTCCCTTTGCTGACAAGGACCATAGATGTTTATAACCCTAAGGCTGGTCCCCAGCTCTGCCGAAAATAGGTCTATACCCATATACCCCCGACCTCCCCAGGAGGCTATAACTCTGATGGATTTGGGATTGTACCCAATAGCAAGACCTCCGGATCGCCCAGTAGAGTCTATGGCCGAAAAAATCCACCCCGGGCACATAGAGGTTAAGGAATCAGAGATGAGATCGGCCGGGCCAAGGGTCTCTTGAAGTAGTATGATGTCAATAGGAATAATCTCAAAAAGTCTCCGCAGGGCTAGTTTCTTTGAGGCACTAGCCATGCCCCTGCAGTTAAAGGTGAGGCATTTCATGGGGGAATGCTGGCAGGGGTGTTCGCTGCTCTAAGAACCCCGTCAAGAGTAGATTGATGGCCAGAGGCTACTTCAACTCCAGCACGTCAGATAGCCTTAGATAGGTCAGATTTTCTCCCCCGAGATGTCAAGGGGGTTGATCCAGGAATGGCAAGACCCAAACCAGCAAAATGCAAAGGGGAATCCCGGGTTATAATGCGAGGACGAAGGTTATAGTGATGAGACTTTGTCCCCCGAGATGAAGAGGGAGAAGAGGAGGGCGAGGATAGGGAGTGCAGAGAGGGGGCTGGTGGAGCCATGACAGGAGAGGATGGCAAAGTGCATTGTGCAACAGATATAGACGGTACAAGCATGGAGGAGCAGAGAGTAATACAAGAGAAAGGAGGAGAGAGAGATGTACCCGAAGCTTTGGTGGCTTCTGCTGCCGCCCGTGATCTGGTGACTGGCGGCGAGGGAGAGCTGTGAGTCGCAACCGCTGCCTGTTGAGATATATTGACCGAGGGCGAAGGACCAGGTGCAGGAGTGCGCTGATTAGCCTGTAATACTGTCCTGGTGGGTACAGTAGTTGCTATGGGGGTATCTTCTGCCTTCTTGTTGAGGGGGAAATCCTTGAATAGGTGCCCAACCTTGTGGCATCGACGACATCGAAAAGGAACCCCCTCGTAATCCAGAATCTGAACCCTGGTGTAGTTTCCCCAATGCAGTGTGATTTTCTCCTCCAGCCCCTCGCGGGTATCCAAATGCACTAGGATGCGAGCAAGGGTTCTGTTCCTTGATTCCACGAAAGTTCTGTCATGATCAAGATATGTCCCCAAAGCATTCCCTATACGAATGAATACCTCCTCACACCAGTATTGTAGAGGAAGACCAGGCAGGCGGACCCATAATGGACCAACCCCAATTTGTTCTCTCTCGGGATCAAAGAGAGGGCTCCATCTCTTTAGCAGGACCGGTGCCATCTCAATGTGCCAGTATCTGCCGAGCACCAAGTCTGTGTAGGCCTCTTTTGCAAAGTGAAGAGCAAACCAACCTCTAGGTAAAACTTGTACCTCTGGTAATTCATGGAGTACGCCTCCCCAGTATAATCACAAATATTAAATTCTATGTACTAAG
This sequence comes from Pinus tabuliformis, assembly GCA_031772625.1. NCBI lineage: Eukaryota > Viridiplantae > Streptophyta > Pinopsida > Pinales > Pinaceae > Pinus > Pinus tabuliformis. Next base: position 623,971,390 of record CM062817.1, read on the forward strand.
TTACTAAAATTCTCGACTGATAAAATTCCCTCTAATGCATTCTGGGACCATTATGAAAAAAATTAAAATATATATATATATATATATATATATATATAATAAAAAATTAAATAAAAAGATTTTTATGTGAAGAACAAGTTAAATAAAAAGATTAGAATAATTTATCATGTTTTATGGTTATTTTATATATGCTTGATCATGTTCAAATAATTTTTTAAAATTCATCCTGAGATGTCTTCAGATGACGCCATAATATGGCAGCGATGGTATGTTTTCCTAACAAAAGGTCTAAATTATATATTTTATCGACAAAGGGTTGGGTTGTAAACTTTCATATTTGAATTTAATAAAATATAGTTGAAATGATTAAAATTTGAACTATAAACTAAATGAATGTAGTAAAATATATTGAAACGAAGTTAAACTATTAAGAAAAATCGTATTAATTTATAAGATTTTCCTCTATGGAGGTGCTTTTGTGGGTAAAACTTTTGAAAATTGAGGTGGTCAATTAATTTAATTGAAAAATTTAAGGAAAATAATGTTCTACTCTTTGACAAGTTATTAATATTATATAATATTTATCCATGGGAAATTTATTATTAAAACCTTGATTATAAAGAGTAAAATAATATATTTTGTTGATAAAGGGCGATAGTATACACCTTTATATTTGAATATAATAAAATAAGTAGAATTTAGCAAAATGTTGAAATAACTGATTAATATTCGAATTTAATAAAATAAAATAAATTTAGATATATTAAAATAATATTAAATGACCATGAATCACACTAGTTGGTTCGAAATGCGTCGATAAATGATAGATCTTGTGATTTACGCCGAAAATTCTCTCGTAAACTTGATATGGATCACAGAAGCCTCAATTCAATAATAATATTAAATGATTAAAAAATAGTTGGAATAGCTTGTAATATTCTCAAGTATGTGAGTATTTTTGTTTGCAAAACTTTTGAAAATTGAATTGGTTTATCAATTTAGTTGAAAGTATTAATGAAAAAATAGTTTAATTTTTTATATTTATGATTTCGGAAATAATTTTCATTTTTTTTTTTTTAGATTTGAAAAATATGTATTTAAGAATTAAATATGAAATAAATAAAATTTATTTATTATATTTTTATTATGTTAATGTCAATATTAAATAGGTAAGACATTCAAACACTATTATACCTCACAAATGTGAATCATTCTAAGTATATAATTGCCACAAACAATCTTATTAAGATGATTCAACATGAAGATTTTGGAGCTCAATACAATAAAGAGAATTTGAAAATAATATATAAAGCATTACACAAATGTCAATGTTAGTGTACTAACATATCATGTTAATGCTTTGTATTGCTCCTTGATCCTCAAAAACTGTGTTGGCACAATTATTATATTAACACATTCCAAAACCATTCATTTTTCTTGGTCGCGAATTGGTGACGCAAGCTTCTTCCATAGGAATGGCTCAATAGATGAGTTAACAATGCTTTGGTATATATTTATTGAAATATTGCAACAAATGTTGGCAAAGAGTTTATGTGGGAAAAGAGAAAGGGTTTCTCTTAACTACGGGGAAAGAATTTGATATGAAATTACCAAATTGGAAGTGTCAATCTCCATGCATTCCTTATTGTCTATGTGGATTCTCATCATAAAAAAATAGCAAAAAGTATCGCACCCCTCTCATAGAGGTTAGCTTCATGTGTATATTCACTATGGACAAGTTTCCTCTATGTTGAAGTATTGAATGCATCATTATTTCACTTTCTTCAAACAAATTACATGTATTGATGAATTTGTAATGAGCTATATGAGTGTTATTTTTCAATCCACTCGTGTGAGATCATCTATAGGTCTCACTATGGACAAGTTTCCTCTATGTTGAAGTATTGAATGCATCATTATTTCATTTTCTTCAAACAAATTACATGTATTGACGAATTTGTAATGAGCTATATGAGTGTTATTTTTCAATCCACTTGTGTGAGATCATCTATAGGTCCTTCTGATATCATGACTAATTAATCATTCTTTAGCTAAGCTAAGAGTGGTAAGCCTTACTATTGAATATTTTAATTTGCGTGAAAAAGATCCCAACGTATATTGTAAATTACAACCCAAAAAGCCCAATGCTAGAGAAAATATTACCAACCTTGGAGCTACTTAGCCTAGTCGTGGAAGATAGTGCAAAGTCCCCTTTTGTATCTCAAACTACTTCTATATTAGTTGGTGATATTTCTACATCCACACCTCAATGAATGACATAATTAAGAGATGAGATATTATGTGTAATCTTTTCAAGTTATGAAGCTTTCATGGAAAATATAAAAATTAAGGTTGCAAGTAAAATTAAACCATTGGAAAATGTTATGCATTCAATTTTTTCTATTTATGAATTAATAATTAATATAGAAAGAGAAACTAAACCTGGTTCTTTTGCTACCAACGCTAACTAGGAGAAATTAGGATACTTGAATTTAGCCTCTCCTCCTATTGTCATTTCCTTTGTCTATCATTTGTGCGGAAAATATTTATGGAGAAAGGAATGTGACCAAGTCAATCATAGATGCTACATCAATGTCCATTGGAAAAAAGGAAACATGGCAAGTAAGTCACCAATTTCATTAAGTTATTTAATCACATGTTGGATGATGTAGGTGTTAACGACATGCAAGGAAGCAACAACAATTAGAATGACACAAAAGGCAAACACACCATTGGACATTGATATACCCTAGAAACCTTGTAGGGAAAACCAACAAACATTTAATTTTTATTAAATGCTCGTGAGGGTGTTCACCCCTCACTCAATGGCTTATAAGGGAGTCCATCCCTTCACCATTGTTCAGAAAAATATTACAAAGAAATATCATTTTATGTTCAACATAACTAGCTAGAAGTTATTATATTAATCATGATATTATTTACCCACAAATCCTTGAACATTATGTCCTTGTGACCTGGTTGTTTTCCATCAGTGGATTATCCCGTAGTTGAAATTCCTTCAATCTACATGGACCATTAGCTCATTTTCTACCATAATGTTAAGCATATTCCATCTTCGCATATGTCTCAATAAGTTCCTGCAACTGCTACTGTTGAAAAACTTTGATATCATGATTATATAAAATTTTAATAAATCCAATAATAAATATTTATTAGTGATACTTCAACATCTATTCATGTGCATACATAAATGTAAACAAAATATCGTGGCATTCCTCATTAACAAAAATGCACATGCATTAACTAAAATCATATAACTGTCAAAGCATGTCTGTAGATAAATACCACATTAACTATTATTCCCCTCACACAAGCACGCATTCTTTTCCAAAGGAAAACCATTGCAATTGTCCATATTTTTTTAAAAGATACTATAATCTTAACTTTGATCTTTGAGCATGAAATTATATGAACTTTATTCAAAAGAAACTAGCCCCTCAGCTATTTCTTTGTATGTGTAATTATGTAGTATTTTCCAAAAGAAATGATATAATAGATATTATTCTTATGCATGTGAATGCATGTTCTTTTTCCAAAGAAAGCTAACATAATAGATACTATTATTGTACATGAAAATGCATGTTATTTTCCAAAATTATATTTTCCAAAATATCTATTCACTACATGCAAATACATGCTATATTCCAAAAGAAATCTAGTATAATAGTTATCATTTCTTGCATGCAACTACATGTTCTTTTCACCAAAATATAACATAGTAACAATTCTTTTCTTGCATGCCTTACATATTTCTTTTTCAAGTAAAAATAATATAATAACTATGCAGAAATATATTTTATTTTACAAGAAAACTAACATAATAACAAACCTTTTTCTGCATGCAAAAACATATTTTCTTTTCCAAGGAAACTATCATAATAACAAATCTTTTGCTGCATGCAAAAACATATTTTATTTTCCATGAAAATTATCATAATAACAAAACATAATTTTCTTTTTCAAGAAATCAAATGCATAATAGATGTTAATCTTGTGCATGTATATGCATATGCTTTTCCAAAAGAAATCTAGTACAATATATATTAATCTTGTGCATGAGTTTTGCATATAATTTTTCATATTTAATCCCATTTATTTAGTATCCAAGTGCAAAAGAAAAGATATTTCATATTGAAAGAACTGAGATCTTCTCGACATTGATATATCTATATATATGTATCAAACCATAACAGATGTAAAATTGCGAAAAGTAAAGAAATATGACAATAAGATAAGGATGCATACTCCACAGGTGTGATTGAATATCCCAACCGAGGCCATAGTAATTAAGAAAATTGGCCATACAACCATCGTACCAAATCTTGCTGAGAGCTTGTCCATTGAGTGTAATGATGTATTTCTACCTCAACTGGTCGGTCTTGCAACCCTCGAGCAACAAAGGAATGTGATGATGGACAAATTTTCTCGGGTCCTTCAACGGCTACCAAAAGGTGACGCATCTACTTTCGGTACCTACTCTGGAAGCGCCACACCCTTTAAGGTACAAGTTAACTTTGACATCCCGATATTTGAAGGTCAAATAGATGTGGATGTCATAAATAAATGGATAAATCTGCTAGAAGGATATTTCTCTATTCATGGTTTCTCCAACTAGGAAAATATTACTTTTTCACTTCTCAAAGCTTCCCCCCATGTCAAGGATTGGTGGGAAACCTATTGTGAGAAGAAAGATGAAAGTAGACCCTCACTATTTTTATCCACACCCACTTGGTATTCGTTTCGAGATGCCATCAAGGAGTACCCTATCAAAAGCTATGAGGATAAATACATAAAGTGGACCACACTTTGGTAGGGAAGAGATCAAGATGTACTAGAGTTTACTAATGTTTTCCATACCCTTCGCACAAAGTTGGATATCATTTGGTACTCAAGTACTATAGCTGCATACACAAGTACATCGAGGATGAGATGGAGTTCCTAGACATCTCCTTTCTCGACATGGCGTACCAGTACACTATCAAGATTGAGCACAAGTTTAAACAGAATAAGCGATAATTTTTATGTGTGAATCTGAAGCAACGGAAAGACGGTCCTGAACCGTAGAACAAAGGGAAAAGCCAAGGCGTTTCAACCTAGGATAACCCACTGTTTCAGGGAAAACTAGTGTCGATTCGAACTGATAGTCCCACTAAGACAGGTAGCTATCTTAGAAACAAATAATGAAAGCTTTTCAAGAGTTCCTTTAAGTGCGGTAGATGGAATAGAAGAAAAGAGGACCAACCTGGATCTTCCGCTTTGATCCTAGCTTGATTTCTCCTTTCCTTGATAGATTTTGCCACTCTTCTCCTGCTTGTCCTGCTTCAAAGAGTACCTATAGAGTCAAAGTAACAGCAAACCATCAAAGCATCTCTATATAAAACATCATAAACAATGCGGAACCAGAAACACATTGACCATACAATTGCATTCATAAACAACAAGATTCACAAATACAAGATTATATGGAGGAAAACTCAAAGAAATTTATTAATATTAATGTAAGAGCGGATTACAACCCAGCTGTCTGATCCAGCATCATCCTCCCAGTTGTAGAATCCCTCTTCACCTCATGAACAAGAAAATCGCCCAACAATGCAATGTCTCTTCTCATCAACAAACCAACAACACTTCCTTACAAAATGCAGAATTCCAGCCTCTAGATCTCTTAGATGGGGGATCCATTTATAGATGTCTTGTAAGGGTGTGAGTCAACTCTAGGTTTTTGATTAGTGTCATTCCACTGATAGTTCTTGGTTCCACTTGGAGATTTCATGATCTCTTACTCATCCCTGGGCAAATTTAGAGAGGCAAGTGTCACAAGAGAAGTTTCTGGAAAATTCCATGATCATCCACCTTGAAAATTGTCTTTGCCATTTATCTATTCTCGTTCATCACACCCCACAGAAGGCTATTTCAGTATGCATCGCACCTTGCCCATGGAGCAGTCTGTATGGTCCATTTTTGGCCAGTTCCTAGTAGTTTTGCAGGTGGAACTTCTGAGAAATGATGTAATCAACTGACCATGATCCTTTAGGGTATGAAACAACACTTTTAGGGACTTAAGGAGCCCTTAGTTTATGGACATATGAGTTTTGGGTTGCAGTGCCCAAATATGTCTATAACAGCTGCCCCCTAAAGCATGAGGTCATAAATCTTTTGATGTCAGGTGAAATGCTTTATTCATGAGGATCCGAGGTATTCGTACTGGAAGGTGACCTGTATATGATACAATACAATACATCATCATCATATTATTCTCATGATCTAGCTAAGGTGGGCATTCCCATGCTCAGCTTTATAAATTCATTTTCATGTACATAGGATAGACAATTGTCTGCTATTGTAGACTGGTGATTCTTTGCATGAAGAGTCATCTTCCCTGGCTTAGATGACTATCTGCGCAGCTTCTGTGTACAATTGATGTCTTTATTCTCTTGAATATATTGCAGCTCGGATGGATGAAACTAGATTCGGGTCTTCAAAACTCGTCCAATCTTCGCCCCATGTACAATTCGATCCATGTAAAAAGATGTTCTGAAGTTGAGCATGGAAAGACATCGCCCGATTACCAACCAATGATGTAAGTTGTTAACAGACACGAGAGGAGTCATCGATAATGATGATGACCCTCAAGGTACTACAGTAAAATTCACGTGGTGCGAATATATGAGCTGATGTCGAACACCATGCAAAGTCTTTCGGTCGAAGGTCATTGATGTAAACATGTCACCTTAAGTGAGAAACTTGCCATTGAGGCATGCAAGCTTCAAAGTACTGAAAGGGTTGTTTCTAAGTCAACTTCTTGGATAATGAGCTGATGTCGACAAGAAGTGACCTGTTGTAGGAGGGCCTTGATGTATCCCACATCTCCGACATGAAACGGAGCAAATGACTGATATGGACTGGTAGCGTTAACCCCATGGATGGCACGGCGGATCAATGGTGACGGTGAATGGAAAAACCCAACCCAACTCAATCACGGTGATGGAGTGAAAGTGTCATGTTCAAGAGCGACCTGCTACCAATAGAGTTCTTCAAGTTTTCTTCCCATTTTTTCGCAGTCATTGCTAACCAGTACCTCTTTATTTTTGACAAGCTTGAGGAGGATAACATATTCTTGGTCTATAATTTTCCCTTCGGGAAAACCTGTCGCTGTGTGTTTAGCGAGCCTAGCGTGAGTGAGGCTCATTCTTGTCTGGGTGGACAAGTTTTTCGCTATTGTTTTGACAAGTTGAACGACAAATATAACTCGGTCCCTTTCATGTTTAGAGAGTTTGAAAATGGACGAAAAGGAGACTCAAATAGTCCTTTTTTGTGGCATGATCACTTAATTCCGAAAAAGTGTAAAATAATACAAAAAGGATGACTTTTCGATAGTTTTAACGAGCTAACAAAGAAAAGCACTCAATATTTTTGTTTAATAATCCCTCAAGTCCAAAAAGATTAAAATTTATGAGAGGGATGGCGTTCCCCTTACTTTAACGAGCTGGAAAGGCCAATAGCTCAACAATCTTTTTATATTTAACGAGTCTAAAAAGAGTTTAAAAGAGACTTGTTTTTTAGGAACGAGTGGTATTTCTGGGTAGCAGCTGATTCTAGGTAAGTTTTGAACTTCTCAAAACATGGCAGTGTGAAGAGGGTGGAAATCAGAATCACTCGTCGCAGATGTTCCTCAAAAGGGTATACAATTAAGTGGAATCATATGGTTGGCTAAATGAAATGGAGGTGTCGGAAGGAACACAACCAAGGTTCAAAAGGGCTGATAGCAAAGCGATCACAAAGGTTATTTACCAAAGGCAGGTTTATTTTTTACTGAGCTTGAACCTTATGCCAACATGTACTCAATGTAGGTTGAATTTTTAACGAGCTTGAACCTTGCAGGAACATTTCTCTTGCCAGTCTTTTGATAATTTCTCTTGGTAGATTTATTTTTTAATGAGCTTGAACACTACTATAACATGTGCTCATGACATTTTTATGCAAGCTAGAAATGACCGAGCTATGAGGTTAAAAGGCTAAGAACCTGCAAACTAAGAAAATCAAAGGTCGTTTTTCACTTGCACGCAAAGGTTTGCATGCTCCCAGGTCTTTCAGTAAAAGGAGAGTTCCCAGGTTATCAAATGGAAGTCCCTGCGGTTAGGTAGGATCGTTTTTGTCGGCAAACAAAAAATCTTCCTTTGCTTTGTCCATCGAAATAGATGAAGGTGATTAATGTGAGCTTCCAATCACATAACGTATGAAGGTGAATGCTGTGAGCTTCCATTCACAATCGTACAAAGGAAATAATTGTGTCATACTGATTACATAACCTATATGGGAATGTATTCGGTTCAAGTATTATAACCTTTCAAGAAAATCTCTCTTTTCCTCTGGGTTCGCCTGCTGAAGTAGACTAGGGTGCATGCCCCCTAACCTTCATCACACTCAACGAACTACTCGCGGTAATTAGGTGGATGGAATGAAGGTGGAAGAGACATTGTTGATACGAAGAGACCATTTAGGGATGATGGTTGATTTATAGCTTTGTTTGAACGAGGAAATGAAAGTTGGTCGACAAGTTGCACCAGTTTGCCTTCATGTGGAAAACACATCAATCTAAAGAATGTGGAAACAATGGCTTCCATGCTATATATATAGTCACGTCTAAGGAGTATATTTTAATCTAGTGGACCTTGGACTACCATCACGTTCAAATGAACGGTTTCTTTCTCAAAGTTATTGGTAACTTTGGAAGGATCCCTAATGGTCGACTGGTTCCTTTGTTGAAGCCTGACAAATTTTGTTTCTCAGGAAAAAGCGATGGCGAACAAATCGCTTTCCAAGCAGTTGAGGAAAGGATACTCACTGAAGCCCCTTCATCTATGATAGTGCCAGACACGATCATTTTGTAAAATTGTACTATGATTCGGAATGGTACATTAGATGGAAGGCGGGGTTTTGCTAGTTGATTCCAATCAAGAAAACGACTAGACTGCTCGGAGGAGGTACCGGATAAATGTACATATAAGTTTCATGAACTGGGGGGGTCTATTCCTGTTGTGAAGGAATGGGTGGATTTCCCCCAAGTTCATTAGATTCTATATCGACAAAAAGAATTTAAATGGTGTCATTATCATCCTCTTTAGAAACTATATCATCTGAAGGTGGATTTTTTGAAGGCAAGACTGGGTCGCTTGCAATCTCGACTAGTTGACTTTGGTCCGCTATGGACTTAGAAGGTTCAATCTCAATGATAGGCGATTCGATCAACAATTGAGTTATGTCAATCGGGTTTTCAACTAGCGAAGGACTTGGCAAGAGTTTCTTGTATCCAGGTGGAAGTTTCTGTGGTGAAGCAGGACGGTTATCCAAAATGTTTTTGGCTTCATCCAAAAAAGGACGACGGTGAAGAGTATGATCACCTTCACATAACCTACATGGAACTCTGGCTCTTCCCTTTTGTCTATTGACTTCGTTTTCACTAGTTGATGGTGCATTGTCAACCTGAATGTCAGGCGTTGATGACACCGAATGGTGCAACCGGGGAGACCATTCTCTCAAGATCCGCGGGATGCACATGCAATCTCAATGGTAATGTCTCTCCTTGCAAATTACGCATGGAGTTTTTGGTTTGGAAACTTTAGCGTGCCAATTTTTTCCAGATGATGCATTGTTGTTCCCTTGTTTAGTTGGCTTCTTCTTCTTCTCCTTCCCTTTCTTTTTCTTCTCAGTTACTTGGTTTTTAGTGTCACTAGTTTCACCAAGCGAAGAGGAAGAAGGGGAAGGAGAAACAAAAAAATTAGAAGGTGAAGGGGTAACTTCAGTATCATCTGGTTACTGATTAGATTGTTGAGGAATTACGGTGTTTTGAATGACAGAGGTCGAGAAAAACCATACCGGCAGGCTGATTGTGATTCCTGGAAGGGACAATGTAGCCATATATGGAGAACCAATATCTCCCCAAGAGGAGAAAGGACTAGGATTCCCTCCAAGAGGGATTCCTTGATTGGTAGACTCCATTACCTCAACCTTAGATCAACGAAGGAATAGGGATGTTATTCTGATTAAAATAAATTTTAGAATCTTTGACACAACTTGCTTTTTCAATTTTTAAGAGTCGAGAAAAAGCTAAAGGTGACTCTAGTCGCCTTCGATTTTTAATGAGCCTTAAGTGACAAGTGCTCAGATGGACCTTTTCTTTTAAGGAGTCGAAAAGGAATGAAAGTGACTACTCTGGAAATATAGACAGAGGGTTTACCAAACCGATCGTAAAACTACAAAATACACCTTAGTGATAAATGATAGAGAAATTACCAAGGACTTATGTACGGTAGTCAATCTTCCTGAATGCTATGTTGAGTGCATTACGATCGATAGGGCGGTAGACACAGTTTCCGAAGGATAAAGGATATCAACCTATTGTGGTCTCCCAATATATACTCAACGATACGAGGAGCACAAGTCCACACTGGCACTTGTCGTATCAAAGAGGAGGAATCACCCAACCTTCGATGAAAACAATAGTTACTAGGTTTTACGACACCGGAAAACATCTCTAGCCTAGACTTCTAGATGTGTTGCGTTAGGTTCCAAAGCGTTTTTATGCTCATTGAGGTTTATTTTAGAGTTGATCTTGCTTAGAAGTTTGTCTTTCAAGGTTCAACGCGTGATGTAGATGTGAAATTCCTAAATATGCAATCTAAAATGATAAACAACCATTTATGTTCTTTTAGCAATGAAAATCCTAGCTACAAAGGAAAGAAGATAATGATTTTATTTTAGCAGAGAGCATAGAGCACACACTAAATTCACTTTTCCTAAATCAAAATTCACATGCAGTCAAAATGCAAATGCACATGCATGTATTTATTTTTTGCTTCCTTAATGTGTGAATACCAAAAAGAAAGCTAAGTACAGATCTGAACAATTTTCTTCAAAGAAATAGTACTAACAATTTTCTTTTCAAAATGAAAGGAAGACTAAGATGACACTTTTTATTTCGAATTGAAAATTGTTTTCGACACTTCAAATACTAATAATTTCAAAATCAAGTACAATGACAAAAGTACAATCAACTATCTAGAAGAGGAATACTTTACGACACTCTTCTTCTGATCCAAAATGACAATTACGACACTTACATAAAAAACAACAGTTCGATTAGGCTACTTTTGACAAAGGAAGATTGTAAATGATTGAAAAATACATAAAAACATTTACAATTCCTAACTGATGGAGGCTGAAATAATGTGAAGGAAGATGGTTTCAGCAAGAAGGTATTGATCATGAACAACAAAACTACTGAATAAAGCTGAAAGCAAGGAGGAAAAACCAAATTTCAGAGAAGAAAATCAGTATCACTCAATCATCGCACCTGTAACACAGGGAAATAGGGATGCATCTCACCTGCAACACACAGGAGGTGTGATGCATCTAGGTTGCACAATTATAGATAGTGCGATGGACCAGGGAGCGAAACTGAGCTTGGTTTTTGCTCAAAATTTGCAGCTAAGTTCATTGATTTAGGCTAAGTAATGATGGACAGTAACAACAAGGCATAAGGGTAAGACCTGATGAGGTTCTGAGCTACCATAAGGGCACTTAGAATGTTTTGTAAGTCAGATGTTCAGTTCATAAACCAATCCAGAGATTGAATGAAGCAGATTTTATCTACTTTGTAATTTCATAACAAAGGCGTTTCAAAGGCTAGCTGGCTAACTTCAGGCTCTGTCTGTAGTTTATAAAGCAAACAAGAAACAAACAAAACAAACTATTCGGTCCCTAACGGAGTCGCCTTTTTGTTTCAGGGAAAACTAGTGTCGATTCGAAATGCTAGTCCCATTAAGATAGGTAGCTATCTTAGAAATAAACAATGAAAGCTTTTCAAGAGTTCCTTTAAGTGTGGTAGATGGAAGAGAAGAAAAGAGGACCAATCTAGATCTTCCGCTTTGATCCTAGCTTGATTTCTCCTTTCCTTGATAGAATTTGCCACTCTTCTCCTACTTGACCTGCTTCAAAGAGTACCTGCAGAGTCAAAGTAACAACAAACCATCAAAGCATCTCTATCTAAAACATCATAAACAATGCGGACTTAGAAACACATTGACCATACAATTGCATTCATAAACAACAAGATTCACAAATACAAGATTATATGGAGGAAAACTCAAAGAAATTTATTAATAGTAATGTAAGAGAGGATTACAACCCAGTTGTTTGATCCAGCATCATCCTCCCAGTTGTAGAAGCCCTCTTCACCTCATGAACAAGGAAATCACCCAACAATGCAATGTCTCTTCTCACCAAAAAACCAACAACACTTCCTTACAAAATACAGAATTCCAGCCTCTAGATCTCTCGGATGAGGGATCCATTTATAGATGTCTTGCAAGGGTGTGAATCAACTCTGGGTTTTTGATTAGTGTCATTCCACTGATAGTTCTTGTTTCCACTTGGTGATTTCATGATCTCTTACTCATCCCTGGGCGAATTCAGAGAGGCAAGTGTCACAGGAGAAGTTTCTAGAAGATTCCATGATCATCCACCTTGAAAAATGTCTCTGCCATTTATCTATTCTCGCTCATCACACCCCACAGAAGGCCATTTCAGTATGCATCGCACCTGGCCAGTTAGGAAGTTAGTATGCATCGCACCTTGCCCATGGAGCAGTTTGTATGGTCCAGTTTCGGCGAGTTCTGAGTAGTTTTTCAGGTGGAACTTCTAGGAAATGGTGTAATCAGCTAACCATGATCCTTTAGGGTATGAAACAACACTTTTAGGGACTTAAGGATCCCTTAGTTTATGGACATATGAGTTTGGGGTTGCAGTGCCCAAATATGTCTATAACACCCAACGAAGCTGCAAGAAAAGAACAACACCACAAAAACAAAGGACATGGGAAATTGGTGTGGGTTCCATAAGAGCTCCACTCACAACACAAGTGAGTGTCAGACCAAGCAGTCACTAGTGGCCAAGCTAAAGGCTTCCGTATCAGACACATGTTGCAACTCTGAGTCAGAACCCGATAAGGGGAATGACAAAGGGAAGCAGATCATTGAAATGGATCCCATTGCCACTATGGCCACCACCAAGATCCAGAAGATCAAGCCTGAAGATCCAAAAGAGGGGGAATTTCTATTCCACTAATAGATGTGGACGAAGGGTTCTCCTCTGCAGTTCATTGTTGATAGCGAGAGCCAAAAGAACCTCATTTCAATAGAGGTCATCAAACGGTTGGGCCTACCTGCTACAACACATCTACAACATACACCGTCAGGTGGCTTCACCAAGGATAAGGTCTTTGCGTTAGCTAGCAGTGTCACCTTCCCTACAACATTAAGCCCTTCATAGATGAGGTATTTTGTGATGCTGCTCCTCTTGAAGTTTGTGATGTATTATTAGGACAACCATAATTATGGAAGCGACATGTTGTATATGAATCTAGAGCTCACTATGTTATTATTTCTTTGGGTAGTAATTTATATAGGATATCGAGGTAGCCCCACCTACCGTCATATCCTTGATCTCTGCTAAGAAATGCAGTAAGGTCATCTCCTAGACTGGGAAATTTGTTTTCTTTCTGATTCGAGCTCAGAGTAAGGGAAAGTTTGTAGCCACATCCATGGCCCCTGGGAAGGGTTCCTCCAAGAAGTAGAATCAGCTGGATACATTCATGGAAGAATACAGGGACATATTCTCCTCATCCACATGGGTACCCTTGCATTGTTAGATCAAGTATTCGATTGATCTAAATCCCTGAGCACCTCTACCCAACGAGCCGATATATCGCCTTTCGATTATGGAAAATGAAGAGATCAAGCGGCAAAGCTAGGAATTGCTACAAAAAGGGCACATTCAACTAAATTCCTTGCCTTGTGGAAGCTCGATTGTACTTGTACAGAAGAAGGATGGGACCTGGAGGCTCTACATTGATTATCGGGCACTAAACAAAATCATAGTCAGGAACAGGTATCCAATCCCATAGATTGATGACCTACTGGACCAACTCAAGGGGGTCAAGTATTTCAACAAGATCGATATGAAGTCTGGTTATCAAAAGGTTCTAATAGAGCCCACAAATGTATGGAAGACTACCTTTAAATCCAAGGAAGGCCTTTTCTAATGGTTGGTTATGCCCTTCGAGTTGAAAAATGGCCCTACTACTTTTATAAAATTAAAAAAATTAGTTTTCTTCTTTTCCCTCCAAAATTCATAACCCTTATTTTATTATTTTAACTATTATTTTATTATTTTTCCTTCAGAGGCCACTTTTAGGCTAAAATTTCATCTAATGAAGGTACTTCGACATTCTCAATCTGAATAATTCTCATAATAAGAGTCAAATTGGTAACTCATCTATTTAGCATCATATCATATAGCATTATCACATAGCAAGGCCTTCACTAACAACTCTCTCTCTCTCATAAGATTAGAGAACAATGTTGGTGAGACCAATGATTAATAACACCATCATCATTGTCTATCTCAGGAAATACCCCGCCCGAGTTTTCTTATAGTAAGTTCCACCAGGAATATTATTATCTTGGATTCCTAGTCCCTAAATAATATCAGTCCTCAACGACTACTCTCATCTTGGATGAACTACCACATCCTCAAAGAGTATCAGAAGCTAGATTCTTACCCAATCCTTAATTATTTCTTCCCAAGTGAAGACAATAATAGTGTGTCTATCTCTCCCTCTCACCTAGGGATGATATACCCATTCCTATGAAGGAATGTACCCATTCCTATAAAATGAATGTACCCAAGCTCCCTCTTAACCAAGGACTTGATCAAGCTCCCTCTTAATCAAGGACTTTCTTTTAGCAACGCTTATAGCTGGAGATCATGGGACTATTAGTTGCTTGTAGGGCTCCCTCTTTTGATGTCATGAATTCCATATTCTCTTTTATGGAGCCTTCATCTTCGGGACTTCTTCGTAAGCCACAAAACATCCATCACTTTCATTTATGAATCAGTCATGCCATCCTTTCCTTCATTTTAAAGTGATCCATTAGCCCATATTTGGCCTTCCTTCATACCATGATACCTTCTTCACATCACGCTTCCTTTAGGATCTTGCATCCTTCCACATGAGTATCGATTGTAGATGACATCTATAACTCTTCCTTAAGTAGCCCTATAATAGCCAATCCAGATATTATTGAAAAGTAAAAAATTAACATAAAATAATAAATTACCTTTTGTGATGGCCCTTGATCATGACATATGCTTGTTGCACCATCAACATCCTGCATTCATATTGGCATATATCCAATATATTCATTTTTGAAGGGTCTTCTTTCTTTTCATACTTTTCCAAGGTCTCCATATCTTTTCCATGGAGATATCATAGTCAATTCTTTTAGTCATAGGATGTTGATTTCCTTCTCCTAGTTGTGTTTCACGATTTCTTCCTTTCTCTTTATTCACATATTACTTCCCATGAATTCCCAATCATAGTTCCCTCATTTATTCAACCACCTCATATTCAATATGAGGACATATTATGTTGATTTCATCTAGTTAATATGTGACCCATGCCTTTATGCATCCTTTTAATGAAAGAGGTCATTTTCCCGTGATCATGCTCATGAGGTAGAGCATGCATCCTTTCTATTTGCAACTATATAATGAAATGAATTTATTAAATACATCCATACATACCTCATCTCTTTGTTTTTTTCATCTAGACTTTCTTAGACAACTTCCTTGATTGAAAGTACTTCAATCATCTTGATCTGTTTCATTTCTTTATCGTCATACCATTATTCGATGGATCCCATACAAGGTGGGATTATCTGTGAGACACTTGCTTCTTCTAAGCGATAAACCTTCTAATCAAGATTTCAATGTAGGATATTGAGTATCCTCATTGTGCAAATGCTCCTTTCCAATGATGTATGATGAGCTCTATACTAGATGACTTCCTTCTACCCATAAGTCCTACTTACGCTTTTAATGAGTTTACTAAGAGAAACTTTCTTCTAACGATGACTTGTCATAGAATTCTACTTCATCTTCTTACGGTGATGTCTTGAGCTCTTGCTTCAAACGTATGCTTCCATGATGCCATATCCTAACATGATACATCCTATCATGCTTCTAATGGTTCCTACCATGATAGCTATATTTTACAAAAGAAAACTTGAAACAAAAACTTGGAAAGAACTAGGTGAGGAAGATTATCTCAATCATAGTAGTGATCCTTTACTTCCTCCTTGTATTTCTTCTTTTCATGTTCTTCTACTTCTTCAATGATATGGGATTCTTAACTTCCTCTTTTTTTGTTTTCCTTCTTAAGTTTAGGACAATCTCTCTTATAGTGCCCATATTCTTGACATCCACAACATTGAACCTTTGCCATATTATTCTTTCTTTTCTGAGGACCAAATTTCCCAAACTTTCCTTTTCTCTTTTCCATGGCAACATATGCTTGAGTTTGCTTATTTGATCCTACATTAGATTTTTCCTTCAACCTAGTTTCTTCAATTTTGCATAGTGACCATAGATCACTAAATGGAGTAACTTCCTTTTTCCCATAAATGCTTGATGTGAAGTTACCACATTCCTCTAGTAGTGCATTAAGTACTATAGTAGTCTTTTCTTTTTCATACATTATCTCTCCCAACTCTTGTAGTTGGTCCCTTATTTTAGATACCCTCATAAAGTATGAGGTTATTCCTTCTTCTTTTTATATCTTCATCTTGTAGAGTTCTTGTCTTAAAGAGATTACTTCTCTTACAGTTCTTATGGAGAAAAATTCTACAAGTTTGTAATATATTTATTTTGATGTTTATAATTTTGATACATAGGGAATGAGGGGGTCCTTGATAGAGTCTATGAGAATCCTTTCAGCCCTAATTTCCACTTTCATGAATCTTGCATGAGCTTGAGCTTCTTCCTTCACAAGTTTTGTGATTGAGCCCTTAACATGTTCCACCACTTCATTTTCTATGAGGATCAAATTAGTCCTCTTTTTCCATGCAAGAAATTTTGAATACCCAACCAAAATTTTGTTGTTCATGCAAAAAGAAATTTGTGTAGATTCAGATATGGACATAAAGATACTTAACTGTGAAGATACTCCTTGGTGAAAATATCTTCAATCTGGTGCTTTCTTAGATTTCATGATGATATGATTGTTAGAAGATGTCTTCTTAGATAAGTTGTCTTTCTTCAAGAGTGACTCTTGACTCCCAAGAGAGGGATATCACCTTAAATAATTTGATGATGACAATACCTTCCTTATTTCTTTTTTTGATGTGGAGGCTTCAAGGTGCTTCAATTCATACTCCTTTCTTTCCTTAGTAAAAGTAGGGTCTTTGAGGTCTCCTTCTTTGAAGGGATGATAGAGCGAGGATTATAATAATGCTTTACATGCAAACTTCTTCTTTGATTGATCTACTTACTTCAAGATGATTATTTAGTCCTTATCTTCGAAATGCCTTAGAGATGAGAGGATCTTCTTGATTCTTTAATGCCCTTGATACCCTTCTAGAAATTCGGTTATTGAGTGCTTGAGTGTCCCTTATTGAGCTTCCCCTCCTTGATTTGTCACCTTAGCTCTAATATCATGATGAGAAAGCTAGAGGCAACAATATAGGTGATTTCTCTAGCTTATGATAACTACTTGTGAATTATTTTTACTTTTCTTGATTAGTTTCTTCTTTTAGCTTGATTGCTATAATGTTCTCTTCATCAAACAACAAAACAATGCTTACAACCAAGGCCAAAACCTCTCCAATATTGAGAGGAAAACCCACAAGAGTCTTCTTCTTATAGAATCTTAAATTTGATGAATTCTAAGACCTAAAGCCTTGACCAAGAATCTCTCCAAGGCCAAGTCAATCTATATCTTTGAAGTGTTTTCTTAATCCAAGTTAAACTTGCCTTCTAATAAATTTCACCTCACCTTTGACGAAATATTCAGACCTGCAATCTTGATTGTACTTTTGGCCTCTTCTACCTGCAACTTGTATGATCAAACAAGGGCATATTAGAGAGAGATTCTTCTTTCCTTTCCTTGGACTTGTCTTCTTATAACTTCGCCTTACAAAAATATATCTTTCATCTGCTAGAATTCAGCTTCCTTGAGGTCTACACTTTGGTCTTCCAGCAAAATATGGATGCCCTAATCTTACCTTGCACATGTGAAGGATTTCAACCCAAAACATATTCAAATATTTGATTTCTTTTTTCTCCTTTATGCCCTTCTTCTTCCTCGTACTTCTATTATTCTTTGATCGAACTTGTGAGTGTGTGCTGTGTGTGCTTGAATGAGGTTGAGTCCCTCCTATATATAGGCTTCGCGTCCATTTTTGAAGGCTAACTTGAAACTGTTTGAGGCTGACTAGAAGCTTGGAGAGGGCCGACTAGTGTTTTGGTTTTATGACTTGGTCTTTGAGAGTTATTTGACTATACTTTGACTTAAATATATTTTTCTTATAATATGTAACATGCCCAAATGGGTCTCTTATACATGATAGTGGCATTTAATGACTTGATGATGAAATGACCAACCCTAAGAGCTCACAATGGGAGCTTGACCTAAAAATAAGTTTTTCTTTGAGCATGAAAGTCTCAAGATGAATAAAAATAATAAATAAATTATCATTACTTGAAATACATAAAATCATGATTACACATGTCATTAGGAAGACTAAACCTATTTACATATTTCAACAACTCTAGTATTCCTTCTACCATCTTAGCACGAGAGGAAAAACCTCACCCTTTTCTGGTTCCCATATACATAATGTTCACAAAAATAAAACTCCATAGAAAAATTAGACATACCTTATACCATACCATTACCATGTAGTATTTGAAGGCCCTTCTCTACAATATGTCTAAGTCTTTGATACCATAACATATTCTTTTCTTTGAAGAGTGCAAGATTTTCAACTCCACTTTCAAGAACAACAAAACAATTGCACCCATCAATAACAATATTTCCCATTAGATTTACAGAGTTCTGATCCCAACTCCCCTCATCAACACTAATGCTCCTCGAACCATCTTGCAGGGATCATTCTCAAACACTATTTTGTCACCTGCATCATCTATATTTCTTACAGAAATCAATTTTTTGGCCAATATTGGAATGTGCAAAACACCAGGGAGTGTTCTAACCATTCAACCTATCAATTTCAACTTGACTTTTCCTCATCCTATGATTTTCATCTTCTTTTCATCACCTAGGAAGACATCATCACCACCATATTTCTTAATATTCACAAAACCACTCCCTATTGGGAATCATACGAAAGGATGCTCACCTTAGTCAATCAACCATGCCACATGATCTACATGTGTATTTGAAGAAGCTAAGTACACATTCCCACCTTCATCTAAGATGGTTTTCGCCTCTGCAGAAGGAACATCATCAGATGCATTTCCTTTCTCAAAGGTTTAGATCTATAATCTTTCTTGTTTCCCTTCTTTTTCACATTTCCAACATCAGATGCATTTCCTTTCTCAAGAGTCTTAGATCTAAAATCTTTCTTGTAGTTCCCTTCTTTTTTGCATTTCCAACATTCGTTTACAGTTTTTCCTAGAGATGTAGATCTCCCTGTAGATCTATATCTCCCACTTGAGGACTTATTTCTATTTCTATTATGGTATCATCCTCTTACAGACAAGGCATCTCAATTCTATCTCTCTATGTTTTTCCATTCTCATATCCTTTGACAACAAACATGAGACTATTTCATCAAATTTTAAGGCAGTTGCATTACTACCTTTCACAACCACTAAACTTTCCCACGAGTCTAGTAGAGAACATAACAGACTGGTGCACTTATCCTCATCTGAAATCTTAATATCAACAGATAATAACTAACTTACCATAATATTAAAGGTGTTCATATGCTCTGCCACTGAGTCTTTGTCCCTCATCCTCAGGTTATATAGTTTTTTCTAGAGGAATAATTTGTCTACCAGGGACTTAGATTGATACAAAGGCCTTAACTTATCCCACAAAGCTTTTGTTGTAGCTTCTCCTAAGCATTCAGTAATATTGAATATTAGATACATAATCATATTGTGCTTTTTGCCTTACGATCCAACTTGGTATAATGTTATGTCAATATTGTCGTTGGTTTAGTACTTGGATCCACAACAATACACCGATCTTTATTCATTGAAAGATCTTCCATCTTGAGCTTCCACGACTCAAAGATTTTCTTGTTGAATTTCTTTATCTCTATATTTCCACTGTTCACCATTTCTTTTCATCACAAGAATTTGATCCAACATATATTCCACTATAACAAGGTCTACCATAGGGCCAAGAAAAATACCCCTTAGCTACAAAGTCACCCCCTTAAACTAAAATTACTTTGATACCAAATGAAGGTTTTAATCCTATACAGATAAACCTTCAAACAAATTCTTAAAAAAAAAATACAGAACATACAATGGCGAGAACAAAAAAACGTATATGGAGATCTTTCTCCTAGAACATAAAAGCAAGAAAATGAGACTGATTTTTCATTATTATTCCTTTCAATGTTATTATACATTATATACATGTTGAATCCTTCATACACCCCTAATTGTAGTTCCTTTCACCCGATCTACAAAACCATGGGCAAAACTATAATGCATAAACTATGTGTGAAACCATGAGCAAAACCACCCAAAAAAAATCGTTTGAGGCATTTCCCTAAACCTTGCTGGGGGGGAAGGGGGCATAGGGGGCATAGGGGGTCGTGGGGGGTGCACTAACACCCCCCAACTAGGGGGGCTATAAAGCTCCCTCTCGAACCCCCTTTCTTCGAGGTGCATATAAGTCATGCAAAGAATATAACACACCCAATATGAACAAAATTGACCAAAAAATCTCCTTGGAAAATGACCATTTTTTCTATTAATTAGCCTATGTGTAAATAAAATAGTTCATAACATTTTATTACTGTTAATAAAGTATTTCAAAACATTTTATTAGTGTTTTTCTCAGAACCAACATAGATCCATCTTAACTCTAGATTTGCTAAGAGTGAAATCTTTCGAGGTGTAAACATTTCCTCAAATTTTGCATTAATTTTTTTTTTAGTTTTTTGAACAATTTAATCTTGAATAACAGATCTAAATAAATCTACAATAGTATAGCTATGTTAATTTATTTTAAATAATTTAATATGATATAAATTTTTTAACCAATTTAAAATAAATAATATTTTATGAATAACATCCCCGATCGGGGTGATAATGACGGCGATCAGGATAATCAATACAGATCAGGTAAGGGAGGATGATGAGGCAAAAGCTAGTCAGGTAATGATGAAGATGGACAGAGGGATCACCAGGAAAGATATCATATCGACGAGGGACGACGATGAGGTAATGAAGGAAGAAGTTGGTAGAGAGAATGCGACAGGGATTGGACATGGGAACGACTGTACAGAAGAAGGACGAAAGGAGGTGGGCGGTGATGAAATCGGCAAGTGGTAGGTGAAGCGAGCGAGGAAAGAAAAGGGGAATTCGTGGAGGAAACATCATAAAGAAGGAAGGCGAAACAAAGAGAGGCGAAGGTTAAATGAATTAGCAGAGGAATTGCGAAGAGGTAGGGTGGTGAAAGCTCGGGACAGGGTTATAGAAAGGCAGAGGAGACTGAGAAGGCAAGCAGGCAACATAGGAGAGAAGAACCGAATGGCAATGAGGAAGAGAACGAGAAATGATGAGGGCGAAGACAACAGAGGACGAAGAAGCCAGGAAAAGAAAGGGAAAGGAATCAAGGATGGAGAAATGGCAGAGGAGTACCTGAATGTGCAGGACGATACTGAAGATGAAGTAGAAATGTTTGACTCGGATCAGGATAGAGTGGAACAACCGTGAAAGAAGATTTGGAGGGACGTGGGGTCAATGAAGGATAAAATGCAGGAGGACAGGGAACATGGAGACGGGAGTAGCAAAGGGCGCGAGGAGGGAGGAGACTTCGGCAGCACCTTGGGCATGAAGAGTCGGGGAAGCAGGGGAAATTACAGGAACAGAGGAAGAGCAGGACGAGGACGAGGACAACGCAGCAAAGGGAGAGGATGGTCGGAAGGAAAACGGGAAGAGCATGCACCAGCACCAGCAAGAAAATATAGGAAAACACAGAAGAAGAAGATACAGTTTGCGGAGCAAGCCTACTGTGAGAACACCAACAAGGACATCAGAAGGATAATTCAGCAACTGGAAGAAGAGGCGACCCAGGGGCAATCAGGATCAGAAATGGAAGATTGGGAATACCTCCTCCCGGATCCAGGGAACACGAGAGGATGCATGACACTGTATAAACATGCCTTGCATGTATACTGGGTCATGAAAAGGCTATTGGCTAAGGCTATGGAACAAGTGGCCATGGAGATGGCAGAATTATCTCAGGGAATTCCAAATCTGAAGAAAGAACTTTGATAATGCAGGTCAAAAAACTGGAAGAGATACATCAGCAAATAAAGGAGACCAACCCGGGCATAAAGAAAGAAGAGGAGCAGCAAGAAGGCATGGCGGATTAATATCTGAAGATATGTGTATGCTGTCTAAAGTTTTTTGAATGCGGGAGGATAACCTTAGTCTCTATTTTCAGTTTAGAATGCAAACAAGAAACAATAGTACTCTTTTTGAATATTTAGTTTACATAGCATGGACAGGAAGAATCAATATTTTTTGTTTTTGGATGGCTGTCAAAAACTTAAGGTGGCCAACAGACCCGGTTTCCCCTTGGGGCGGATTGAGGCCACCATGAAAATGTAATGGTTTCAATTCGAAGTAATGGAAAAAGAATGGTCCCTCCTTAGCTTATAAAAAAAATATTTTATGAATAACATATTAGTTTGATAAATTTTAGATATATTTTAGGTAACTTATTAAAACACTCCTAAATGTTAAGTCACTAATTCATTTCACTCCCTATTTAAATATTATTCTTAGATGTAACTATAATATAACCTCACCAACAAGAAAACATGTTAATTAGATTAATTCAATTAAATAACTTAACAATTAAAATAAACTTAGGAAATTTATATACTTCAATTTAAATGAACTCATGAAAGTTAAAAATATATATTTTCATAATTATCAACCATGTCTCTTTTCAATCTAATATACCGAACTTGATAACTTGACATGAAAATATATTTTTGTAATTATGTAACCCATCTCCTATCATGTTTTAAGTGTCAATAAATGTCAGGTTTTCTAATTAATAAATAGTTGATTGCGAAATATTTCATGGATTCAAAATTACCACAACTAATGGCGGGGTCGACCACCCAACATAACTTTTTAATCATGGCCGATTTCGACCAAAGAAGGGTTCCACCATTTAATTTGAGCCAGCTTTATCAGAGGAAGAAGCTCAACATGGTCGCGCATTCGGAGCAAAACACCTGCTTTGGATTTGATGTTGACACTAAGTGGACTGGTGCACGTGATGGGAAAGTTACTTCGTCCACTCATGTCATGCAGTTTTTCACATGCAGTTTTTAAAAATGGTTTTTTTAAAATAATTTTTCCGAAATATAGGTTTGTTTAGAATTATAAGTTTGAGTTGTGTAATTTTTATTATATGAGTTTTTTTATAATATATTTAAAAATAAAATTAACATTTCATTAAAAATAATTTAGTTTTAATTATATATATATATATATATATATATTTTAGTTTTGTTTAATTTTGAGAAAATGAAATTAAATAAAAAGATCATATAATGTAAACTTTTTAATTTTATTAAAATAAAAATAAAATAATTTTATAAAATTAAAATAATAATAAACATAAAAATGATCCATGATATTGAGAACCCATAGTATTTATGTGGAATGTAGTTTATTTAAAGAGAGAAATTAAACCAGCCTATATCCATCTTAACTCTGGATTAACCAAGTCCCTAGAGGGGCCAAATCTGTTGATATGCAAACCTCTTTTAGAGTGAAAAGAGATTTGATCCATCTTAGATCTAAAGTTAGAAAGGATCTAGGCTCGTTGCCTTACACAGACGCAATCTGGCCAATATAATAGAGATGTTGTAATGTCACTCTTGATCCCAATATAATAGAGATGTAATGTTAAACATTTTGACTCAATTAGAATAAAATAAAATACATAAAATTAATAATTATAATTATAATTATAATTAATAATTAAACCATCCTAGATTCATCTTAACTTTGGATGTAGCAAACATTAAATGATAGCAAATCTCTTGTGATGCAAATATTTTAAACTTAAAAAAAAATAAAATTAATCCCTTTAACTCTTCATATCCAAAATTAAAATTGTTCTAATTTTATAATTAAACAACATAAATTTAGAACTACATCACAAATTATATCCACTATATCTTTCCTATCATATCAAATAAAAATTTAGTCATAAAAATTAGGTGGGGAAATTTAGTCTCCACAAATTTTGTGCTCCAATTCCTAACAACTTTATCTACTCGAAAACTACTACTAACCACAAATCAAAACTTTGATAAACATCACATTGTATACCGAATACAATTTGATTGACCTGCATATAATAGTAAATAAAATCCCCAAATTTAACTTCTGCGTGGTAGATTGAGTTTGCCTTTTTAGGCAGGCAAGGATTGCTAGGATAGAGGTATTGGCCAGATGACCATTTCCCTAGTGGAAATTGTGCTTTAATTGACTGGTGGGATGCTGCTATCACCTAGATCGCAAATTGATTCACGAGATGATGATCGGTAGGTGGAATGTACATTCAGTGGATCTAATGGAAAAGTTAGACGTTATCATTAGCGTATCGTTATCACTCGTAGACTCGTTGGATGCCTTGAATGCACAGTGGACAACAATAAACATCGCCTCCCTGGATTAGTTTACTTTTAGTACATGCATACTCTAATTTGTTTGTTATTCTAATACGATATTTACAATATTTACATTAACCCCAATATTACAGGCAGCGCGGAATGAAACGGTGAGTCCATTCCGGATGGGGAGGCTATAATACAGTTATCTTTACCTTTTTTCAGAGAGAAAAATCAACATGTATATTATATTAAGGAAATATAATGAGCTGTAACATGAGAGGTCATATTAAATCAGCCAAAATACAATTCTGATGACAATAGAGGGACTGTCTCTGAGCCTTTAATAAGACATAAACTGTTCCAAAAGAGATCTTAGACCATACCAAAAATCATAACCATCCTAACCATATTCACAATGGCCATCCAAAACATTATAACAGAGTGTAGAGAAACACAAAGATTTAAGCAGGATCATATAGAGAGGAAAAAAATATGTCAATCCGAACAGTCAGAGCAGATATGGAAACCAGCACAGAATCAATTGGAGCGTTTGACTCCTGGAAAATGCGGGCATTTCTCCACTTCCAGAGAAACTAGCAAGTAAGGATAAATATCGATCTCCAAGCTGGACACTGATCACCCCACCACTTGAAAGCATCCAGGAATAAACCACCAGCAGTTGTCAGCAGTTTTGAAGATCCTGACAAAAAATTGATATAAATTATAAATAATTTTGAAATAAAAAATAAATTAGTGCTTTTAGCAAAAAAAAATTATCAATAACATAGTATATTTATAAGAATTTAGGTTTCTGTAATCTATATTTTAAATATTGACAAACTCATTTACAAAATATCTGCGATGTGATTATTGAACCAAGATTTTTCAATATTTAAAATATAGATTTATCTTTTAACTTTTTCAACTATCTATTTTTCTAAAAGTAAATTATAATTATGTTAATGGTATTGATTTTAATGGTTAAGAGAAATTATTGTTACTTTCTCGATTGAGAGTCAATTCTCATATATAACCTAATGAACTTTATTATAATAACTTTAAATGAATCATAATTCTGCATTTTTAATTGTCTCTGAACTCTGTGATAGTTACTTTTCTCCCACTCCGTGAAATTTGATAAACTCTGTCACAGATTATCGCAATCAGTGAAACTCTACAGAAATTAAAATTATAATATGTTAAAACTTGTATACTATTTTCACTTAAAAATAACAATAAATTAATTAAAATTAAAATTAAATAAATTAAATAATATTTTTTTAAAGATAGTTTTTATTGACGCTTTTTTGTTTAGGGTGAAAAATATGTTGTAATGTAAATATTTTGACCGAGTTAAAATAAATATATAAAAAATAAATATAAATATAAATTGAAGAGGTAAAATTATTTAAAATAAAATTAAAATAAAAAATTATTATGTTTATAAATATTGTTATAGTAATCTAGATGGAAGTTATTAAGTTAATTTAAGGCTAGGCCTAGTTTAATTTATAGTAAAAAAGAATCATAAAATAATTTCAAGAAATAATGTGATTTTTTTGTTCAAAATGTTTTTTTAAATGTATAAATGGACTCAACATCATGAGAAACCCATTGCGCTTCAAATTCTACAAATTAAATATCTTAGACTCAATTTTTTAAAGTCTTTGTCCAATTTTGGTGAAAATTAACTAGGAAAAATATAGTGGAAAAAGTCATTTCGTCTATATATATAAACTCCAAATTTACCACATACAAAGATGGATCAAATCTATCAAAATACAAACAAACATTTCCTCAAATTTTACAGTAAAAAAAAAGAAATTTACCGAGTGACAAATTTCCTTAAAGTTAAAATACATCCAAAGTAATATTTTTTGTAATTTTAAATTAAATAAAAGCATTATTAAAATACTCTTTATATAAAAAAAGTTAGCAATTTTAATCCCCTAAATATAACTAGCCTCCAATTAAGTTCTCAAATAATACAACATAAAGAAAAATGCATACCTTTAGTGTTACCCAATTTAATAAATTTATAATAATTAATTACACCCTGACAAATTTCCTTAAAGTTAAAATAGATCCAAACTAATATTTTTGTAATTTTAAATTAAATAAATGCATTATTAAAATACTTTTTATATAAAAAAAAAGTTAGCAATTTTAATCCCCTAAATATAACTAGCCTCCAATTAAGTTCTCAAATAATACAACATAAAGAAAAATGCATACTTTTAGTGTTACCCAATTTAATAAATTTATAATAATTAATTAGTATTTGTAGAATTGAGGCTTCTGTGATCCATAACAAGTATATGAGAGGCCCTCAAATCCTTGAACCACAACAAGGACATCATGGTTATCAAAGCTAACAAAGGTGGGGCGGCTGTCATCCTAGACAAGCAGGATTATCGCCAGAAGATATTGGATAATTTTTGTAACAGTGGCAGCTATAAAAAACTTAGCAAAAATCCCCTGAAAAAGATCTCCAGAACTATCGCTCTTGTGATTAAATCCAGTAATTATGTGGGTTCCTTTTGCCATAATCTTATTGAGAGTAGCTCCATCACTCCATGAATCTATGGTCTTCCAAAGATTCACAAATAAGGGGCTCCCCTTAGGCCCATTGTGAACACCATAGGTGGTCCGACATACCTCCTAGCTAAGTACCTGGCCTTGAAACTTAGACCCCTTGTTGGCCTCACAAAGTCGTTCGTCAAAGACTCTTCGTCCTTTATCATTGAGCTTAAAAGCATAAAGTGTGACTTTGAGAACATTCTTGTGAGTTTTGATGTGGTCTCCCTTTATACTTGCATTCCTATAAAGGAGGTCATTGAGGTCATCAACCACCTAACCGATCCGGATACCGCTCATTTGGTTGAAATTTGTCTCACCTCGACTTTCTACAGCTTCGAAGGAGAATTCTATGAACATACCTATGGGGTTGCTATGGGCTCCCCCTTGTCCCCAGTTGTTGCTAATATTTTTACGGAAGACTTTGAATCTAGAGCTATAGCGTCTTCTCGTCTCTTACCCAAGCTATGGAAGAGATTTGTTGAAGCCAAGAGTGTCATTTGGTCTCACGACCAAGAAGAGTTGGATCTATTTTTCTAGCATCTCAACAATCAATCCCCTTTCATTAAGTTCACTATGGAACAAGAAGTTGATGGATGTTTGCCTTTCCTTGATGTTATCATTTCTAAGAATGAAGACGGTTTTTTCTCCCACCAATTGTTTAGGAAGAAAACCCATATAGAGTAGTATCTTCATGCCAACTCCCATAATTTCCCCACTCAAAATTTGGGTGTCCTCAACACGTTTGCGACTCGTGCACTAAGGATTTCCAACTAAAAGAACCTTGATAAAGAGAAGGACCATCTTCTTAACGTGTTTGTTAATAATGGTTATAGTAGGCACCAAGGTATGAAAGCTATCCTAAAAGCTAGCAAAGGTCCCAGAGTTAAGAAAGACCCTAAGGATAGGGTATCAGGGGTTCATCTCCCTTTCATCAAGGGGACCACTGATAATATTGCAAGGATCCTTACGAGGCATGATATTCCCTCTACCCTTAGACCCCTTAACACCATCCGTAACTCCCTTAGGTCAATAAAAGACCCTATTGACCCTAAGGACATGAAAGGCTTCTACGATATTCCTTGTTCACGTGGGACCCCCTACATCGGTGAGACAGGGCACTCCATTAATCAAAGGATTCACGAGCACTCAGCTAACATAAAACATGAGATGATCTGTTCTTCCTCCTTGGTAGAACACCCAGAAAATACTAAGCATCACATATGTATTGAGGAGGCCTGTGTTATTGCTAAGATTGCCCCTTTTCATCACTGAAAATTTACGGAGGCCATTAAAATTGAAAAGAGGCTGAGCAATCTCATTAGGGATGATGGTTGGAAAATTAGTAGCTGCTGGGTCCCTGCTCTTTCTTCTTAAACCCCTCCCCCCCCCCCCCACCACCCCTTGTGTTGTCTTTTAGTAAGTTCGTCTATGTTTTTTTTCCTCCTTGTCCTCTATTTCATCTCTGCTCTTTGATTTCTCGACGGTTTTTTAATTTTTCTAATTCCCTTCTAGATTAGAAATAAGAACAGGATGGTTCGATTTTATTATGTATTATAATTCTTTTTTAATTAACATAATTATTATTATTTATTTATAATAACTATTATTATTATTATTATTATTATTATTATTTATTAGTAGTTAACATTATAACTATTATTTACATATAGTTTAACATTGGGAGAATTTTTTTGAGACCTAGCTCTGCATCTGCTGTGCTCGAGTCCTGCCTTGGCCCTGTGGCCGCCTCGGTGGCTCCCTGCTCGGATTCGACTCTGCGCGGTGTCTCTCTCCCCTTATGACATTCCCTCCCCGAGTTAACCCCCCAACCTGTGTGGTGTCCCTTTATTCCTCTGGGTTGGATCAAGGACTATGAGGGCTGAATCTTGGGCAAGCTCGCCTCGCCCGAGCTAAGCCGCCGGTGAAATGGAACCGTCATCGCCTCACCATTCTGATACAGAGGCATTCATAAAGTTGTTGGAATCTCTCCCAAAGAAGAAAGCAACTGAAGCCGCAAAGTTTGTCAAGCGTCTAGATGACATTCCTGAGATTGAGCTCCCTCTTGAGGGGCCGATTCAGGTCACCCTCTCATTGGCAGAGAGACTTTGGTTGGACAATTCATTGGACTCTAGCCCTCCCCCAAAACCACGGAGAGTTGGGTAGCAAGGAACTGGGCACTGCTGATCAACAGCAGAGTCACCTCATACTTTCTAGGGAAGGGTTTCTTCCTTTTTGAATTCGCTGAAAAGGAGGACAAGGAACTGATATTTCATAATGGATCCTATTTCATGGGTCCTCAAGGGCTGTATCTCAACAAGTGGACGCCTGACTTTGATCCAGCAGTCGACGTTCCCACAACGGTCCCAGTGTGAGTTAGATTGCCCAATCTGCCAATGCATTGTTGGCACTGGGAGTCCCTCAAACACATTGGGAATACATTGGGCAAGTTTATAGATCGAGCCAACAACAAAGACCATTTTGATTGCGCTCGAATCTGCGTCGAAGTGGATCTTGAGGTGGGCTTGCCTGAGGCAATAAAGATAAAGGTTGGAAATTGGGTGCATCTCCAAAAGTCGGATTATGAGTAGCTGTTGTTCAAGTGCAGAAAGTGCCAGGTCTATGGACACTTTGCTTGAGGCTGCCTAAATAACAGTGAAGGGGAGAAAAACAAGGAGGAAGGATGGACACAAGTCAAAAGGACCAAAACCGCTCATAAAAACCTAGAACTGGAAATAAAAATGGCAAAGCCCTCCAACCAGGCCCTGGGGCTCAAGCTTCCCCCATGGAAGAACAAGGAAACATATACATGCTGTTAAGTTTAGAAACAGAAGACCCTCAAGAAGTAGAGATCCAGAATGAAGTATCGCCCCACATGGAGGTCCCCTCGGGATCAAAGAAAGCTGAACCTAACTCAGACAAGCAGAAAGAGATACCCACAGAAGAGGCCGAGGATGAGCAAGGATCAGAGGACTCAGAAGAGGAAGGTGAAATAGGGGATTCACACACTTCGGCTAGAAGATCATTGAGAGGCCGAAAATCAGCTCGCGAGAAAAGAGAACAGGAGACTTATAAAGATAAACTACAAGGAAGCCAACCAACCCTCGAGAAACTCTTGGCAAAAACTCCAAATATGACCAGAAATCAGTATCAGAGCTCTAAAGGAGCTCCCCACTCAAAAATCAAGTGATGAAGATCGTCTCCTGGAACTGTAGGGGTATGGGGAGCAGAACAAAAGAAGAAGCCGTCAAAAGCCTGATAAGAACTAAATCTCTTGATATACTCCTCATCCAGGAGACTAAAATGGAGGATAAGTCCTTCCCCCATACAACCAGAAATCTGTGGAAAATAAGTGAAGGGCAAGTTGTTTCAGCTCGTGGTGCGTCAAGAGGACTGGGCACCCTTTGGAATGCAAATAAATTTTCAAAGATCAAAGATGTAGCCAACACCCATTGGCTACTCTCCAAGCTGCAACACTTGGATTCAAATGAGATCTTCTGCCTCTTCAATGTGTATGTTCCAACCAGTGCAGGTGAGAAAAAGAGCTATTGGGATTCCATCAGAAATATGGCAGATTTGGAAGACTTAAAGAATGTCATCATCACAGGGGACCTTAATCTAACCCTCTCTCTGGCTGAAAAGTGTGGAGGAAGCGTTGTAAGGGATCCGACGCGAGAATGGGTTGAGGACCTACTTCAGGACTGGGACCTGATTTACATAAAACCTTCGTCAGGCAAATACACCTGGTCCAATAAAAGACTCGGTCCGGGACACATCGCTGCAAGGTTAGATCGTTTTCTTGTTCAAAGTTATTTTCTTCTCCTTGGATTAGATTCTAGAATGCATATTCTTGCATGCAGTGTATCTGACCACAGGCGCATCCAGCTCGATCTACTGGCACACATGAATCAAGGCCCCATTCCATTTAAATTTAGTCCCCTCTGGGTTAAAGAATAGACCTTCATACAACTAGTAAAAGATACTTGGAAGCAACCAATCAACGGTTTTGCCTTCTTTGTATGGGAGGAAAAGCTCAGGAGAGTGAAAGCTGCTTTGAAATCTTGGGTCAAATCCCTTCCTAAACCAGCAGTGGAAAGGAAAAAGATTCAAGATTGCCTTGAGATTCACCATATGAAGTCGTAAAATGAAGAAATCACAAAAGAAACTCTAGATAAGGAAGCCAAGCTACAAGGAAAATTTCTCAAGGAAAGTCTGGCCGAGGAAGAGTACTGGAGGATTAAATCCCGTAGACTTTGGCTCAAGGCTAGAGATAGAAACTCCTCCTTCTTCCACAAGCAAGCCCAAGCCCGAAAAAGTTTCAACTCCATCTCAGAAATCAAGGAAGAGAATATAAGTCACAAAGACATGCAAAGTATAAAAAAGGCTGCCTACCTCCATTTCAAAAAGCTGTATAACGAAGAAGAGGGACAGGGGTTTGCATTAAATTCAGTGGATGAGGTACCTTCTCTGATCACTACTAGAAAGAAGCAGTTTTTGGAAGCAGAAGTCACCATCAATGAAATAAAAATCGCTCTCTTTGCAATGGAGCCAGATAAGGCCCCGGGGCCAGATGGCTTCACAGATAGATTCTTGCAGAACTGCTGGCAGATAGTGGAAAAAGACTTATGTAGAATGGTGAGGAAATCCCAAGCATGTCAGAAAATTGGGGGAAGCACCAACTCAGCTTCCTGGTCCTCATTCCTAAGGAAAAAGGTGCCAACTCTTTCTCCAGATTTCGCCCTATCTCCCTCTGCAATATAGGCTATAAGTTGATAACAAAAGTGATTGCAAACAGATTAAAAACCACTCTTCCTGACATCATTCTTGAGAATCAGGGAGGCTTCATCCAGGGTAGGCAGATTGTTGACAATTTTATTCTGGTCCAAGAGGAGATTCATTCAATCTTGAATCGGAAAGAGAAAGGAATGGTTATTAAACTAGACCTTGAAAGTGTCTTTGACAGGGTAAGACACAGATTCCTGTTCGAGGTCCTTCACAAATTTGGCTTTGGACTCAAATTCATCAATTGGATCAAAGCTTGTATCAGTGAGCCCTGGATTGCCCCTTTGGTAAATGGGAGGGAAACTGACTTTTTTAAAGCCACCAGAGGGCTGAGACAAGGGTGCCCCCTCTCCCCCTTGCTCTTTGTCCTCCAAGCTTCTGTCCTAAGTTTCCTTCTAATCAAAATGCAGAATGACCAAGAAATAATGGGACTGAGCATTGCAAGAGGCGTAAAAAATATAAATCATGCCCTATTTGTGGATGACTCTCAAGAAGCAGAATTAACAAAGGCAAATGTCACATCTACTGTTGGAATTCTTCTACTAGATTTCTCCAAGATATCTCCAACTGCTTTGGTTTCGCAGCCTCCACTTCTTGGACCTATTTCAAATATTTGGGGCTCCGTGTTTTCCAAAAAAGGGCCCTCAGCAAAGATTGGATGCCGTTATTGGAAAAATTTAAGTTTAAAATCCACAACTGGGGCTTCAATTGGCTCAATCTGGCTGGCAAGACAGTGCTGGTTAAAGTTGTCTTGAACAACCTTCCCATTTACCAATCTACAGTCATGATGGAACCTGTAGGTATTATGAGAAAAATGGAGGATTATATCAAGAACTTCTTTTGGAAAGGCGGAAAATCTAATGAGAAAAAAATTCCCCTTATAAACTGGGACACAGTTTCCCTGCCCAGAATAGAAGGAGGCCTCAATTTCAAGAATTTCAGCAGGCAAAACATAGCTTTGGGTGCAAAGATTCTGTGGAGGATAATTGCTCCAAAGCTGGGTTGGGCTTAGGTTGCGATGTGGAGAAAATATTTCGGTGGACAGAGAACCTGCTACCTTGACAAACCCAAACCAAAAATCAAAACGTTGGTTCACAAATTGTGCATCAAAGCGGTCCCCTTGATCAATCTTCACACGTACTGGATTCCTAGAAATGGTAAGCGCATCAACATTTGGGATGACCGCATCATGGATAGTGAGACCCTATGTAAAGATCTCTCTCTACTTATGTTGAGAGAATGGATGGACAGAGCGGGCCTTAAAACACTATGGGATATTTCTCAATGGGAAAATGGAAAATGGCAGAACTAGATTAATATCGAGGTTCCTCACAATATCTCCAGCGATCTCGCCTCCCTCCGCTCCCTCTTAGCAGGTAAAGCGCCATTGAACTCCAGGAAGCCCGACATCAGGGGATGGGGCCCATCACCTGGACGCTACACAGTTGCGCAAGGTTATAATCTACTCTCCCTTCGACCTCACGTCCCTCCTGATCCAAAGCCTTGGCAAGGGATATGGTCACGGACTTCAATTCCAAAAATAGATGTATTCTGTTGGCTCTTATGCCATTAAAAAATATTGACAAAGGACAGGATTTGAAGAAGAGGATACATCGGGCCATCCCGCTGCTCGTTATGTGAGGTTGATGAGGAAAACACCCCTCACCTTATGCTCCGCTGCAAGTTCTCTTCTGATCTCTGGAACGAGGCCTTAAAACTGTGGAATGTTGACTTTGCCTTGCCAAACCGCTGCGTAGATCTGTTTGCAAATTGGAAATTAAGGTATCCAGGCGGCTCCCCTCAGAACGTCCACATCAAAGAAGCCTGGCTCGTCCTCCCTAAACTCATATGCTGGCATATATGGCTGGAAAGAAACCAACGAATCTTTAGAGACAAAAAAAAGTGACCTTAAGATTGTATGGGAAAAAATCAAATGCCATCTAAGAGACTGTTTGCGTGATCAGCTTGACAGGGCAGATTTAAGTGGCCAAGAAGCTGTATAGGGCGCTCACCTTAACCTCAAATTCACTGATATTGTCAGACTCCCTCCTCTCCTAAAAAAATGGCAAATTCGACTTGAGGCTGTAGAATTTTCTGAGTTTTGCAGCAAGAAGGAAAGATACACTCTCTTTTTTGACGGGGCAGCAAAAGGTAATCCTGGTATATCCGGTGTAGGTGGAGTAATCAAAAGTGCAGAGAGCAGAACTGAACTAAGATTTGCTGGGGGAGTGGGCTTCAATACGAGCATCCAAGCCGAAGCACTGGCTCTCTTTCAGGGCCTCAAATAGTTCACTTCCCTAGGCATCAAAGATGTAATTGTTTTTGGGGACTCCTAATCCATCATAAAGATCATTGTAGACAACTCCCTTCCTTCAGATCTAAGGCTATCAAGATTGATGAACAGAATTAGAACTCTAATAAACTCCTTCCAGAACCTGGAATTTCTTCATGTAAAGAGAGACAACAATAAAGAAGCCGATGTTGAAGCCAACAAAGTGGCTCTCCTCCCACTCGGAGTCCTGCTAAGAAATGAAGACGAAGGCTAGGATCCCATCCCTTGACTATTAGCTTAAAATGTTTTACTGTCTTTTATTGGAGCAGTTTGTTTGCTTATGTAAATCAGGAAAGATAGAGAAGAGCAATCGTATGACAGTCCAAAGAATTCGCAGACTCACTAGGGGGGAAACTGTCACGATCCTTTCTATAATCTAAAAGAATACAGTAATAATTTTTTTTTTTACTATACACCTTTACAGCTGGAAACTTAATATTACCACTTTACCCGTATTACTCACCCTACCACCCTGAACACATATTTCTTTAATGCATAATGTGACTGTCTTAAGTTCTTAGCATTATAACCATGGGTTATACATAAATATTTTACATAAATAATCAAAACTTATTGCATTGTCCTTCGTTAATGATAAGATATGACATTTATGTGTTGATGGTCGTTTCCATTTGGTGACTGCTGCCAAATGGCAGAGTGAGTACGCCAGCTCACCTTTTCCCGTAGCCATATGGCCCCTCATCACGTGATGGCCATGTGGTCTGAGAGGGTTGACCAGCCCCGGGGTTCACGCTCGGCCTCCCGCCCAAATTCGACGATGGGGATTGCTTGGTCTAATCGGACGGTTCAGCCATACCTAGGGTTTGACCCTGCATATAAAAGTTCAGGTGGTTTCGTTTGTGGTTCATTTGTTCACTTCTCAGTAACCGAGCTCCTCCGATGGTTTGATCTGCAAGTACCCAGGCTCTTTGCTCTGCTCTGGTTCATCGCTCCTCTGCCTCTTCCAGGTTTGCCCGCGCCTCTCTGCATCATTTCCATAGCTGGTTTATGACTCACTGTTTCCCGCTCTTACTGTACATTCTCTAACTGTTTCAGGGTTTGCTTGACGGTTTGATAGGTTCTGATACGGGCCGCAGCTCACCTGCTCCAAACGCCGAAGGGTTTAGTTGCTTCGACAGTTCCAGGTAAGTCATTTCTCATTGTGGTTTCTATTGATTGCACTTGAATGCATTTCGAGGGTTTGTTTCATAGCTGAGACAGCCTGTCCTCTACCTGTTGTCTCAGGTTAATTACCGGACCAAACCCTTATGCAGTTTATGCTTGGCGGCCTTACTTGGACGGCCGGTCCAGCTGCGCCTAGGTTATGGCCTCGATGCCTTAGTTTTCTATTCTCTGTTGAACTTAACTAAGACTCTGTTTCTTTATCATTACCAGATCTAAATCAGTTCTGAGTTCTCGACATTTATGAACAGTTACACAGTTGTATAAGCTACGGCAATATTTGTCTTATTCAGATTTGTTATTGTTTTGGCTCGGCCTGGATTTCTGTATGTCAATGGTTTACCATCCGAGCTTCATAATGATTACTTTTCCCCTATTTGTATATTCACGTGCCGTCACTGGTTAATGAACATTCATCTCTGTTCTAGTTTATATATATATATACACAGTTAATATACAGAGTTGCAGTTATTACTGTTGTTTCATTGTAGCACATAATATTACGGCTATGGTTATATTTTCAAAGTTACCTTGTTTACTTTGTAATTGGAGGCATTCACCGTCTCTGATTTTAATTCTAGATATTATCTGAGAATATACATTTCTATGCCAAGGAGTTTCTAAGTTTATATTGAGCTTCAGTATACGTTGCTGTCGTTTCCCTTCGTTCATTCGTATTACAGTTATGGCAATTTCTTAATTAGGGTTTCATTGCTATGGTAACTATAAGTTTCCCCATCGTTTGATTTTCCATGGCGTTGCTCTCGGCCTTGTATGGCATTATACAGCGTTGAGGATAGACTTGCATTCGCCTCGTGAATGTATAGACTATCCTCCCGCGCACAGGCTCGTCCATAAGTTACCTACAGGTCACAGCGTTCACACGCCCGTTTCAACACTTATTATTGGATTCCTGTATATACTTATTCCAGCATTATGTTTATCTACTCGATTTGTAATATATGATTGTTCTCGTTTCCACCTAGGGTTTGCTGTATATTTTTCTGTGTTAAACAAACACTTCGCTTCCTTCATTGTTACCTGTCATTGTTAAATATATAAACAACTGGAAAAGTTAATGAAAGTATTAAGTTGTTATTCCATGTATTTTTCGTATTCACACAGCACTTGTAGAAGCTGGATTGAAACATGCGTCAGTCCCTTTCTCATAATCCCGCCTTTCAACTTACACTTGTTTACTCTGTTGAGAGGATGCTTACAGAATGAGTTTATAGTTTCGGATTGATGTTTATAATGAATTTCTTTATCAGTTTTTCATATTCCAACTACGGTTAAATAGCCAACTCGGCTTCTCGTATCTACTCAGGTCTTTATATTGTAGAACTATGTACCTTCCTGGTTTGGTTATCGCAGTAATTGGTCTTTCTGCTATTACTAGCTATTACAGATGAGCCGTATAAGCTCGGTGATTGTATTCCACCCAGGTGACTCTGTCACAGTTCTCATTCTGTCTCTTCTAATAATCCGTAGTCTATTCTAAATATCTTACCACAGCAACTTTTTAAAGGAAAGATATAACTGAGTACATTCATTACCTGAACCTTTCCTAACTAGTGTTAAAGAAGCGTACCTGGTAATCGATCACAGAAGTGCTTGCTTTCAGTAGTCACCTGTAGAGTTTTCGCTCTTAACCTCCCAACCTTGAGATCCACTGCACTGGATTCTCCCCCCGAGCCGTCTTGCAGGCCTGCAGCCCTCAACAAGACTTATGCACCACGGTGCTGGGTCATCTGATCACAACCAGACTTAACCCCCTTTCTTTCACTCTGCAACTCTCTTTCTTGGAATCTCTCCTCTGCCTGTTCCCAAACAGCCCAGAGGTTTTTCCTTCCAGACCCTCTTCAGGGTGAGAGGCAGTTGTCTTTCCTTTCAGTTTCTTAACTGATTAATTTCTTTTAATAGAAAAGCCTCCTTTTGGAGGCTGCCAGCATTTTCATTCAACACATGTGTAAAAAAATTAGTTCATTATATTTTCTTTTAACAAATAATAATGTCTTTTAATAACAAGTTGTCACCCATATTGTTTTTACCACAGCAATTACCGGAAATTACAAGTTACCAGGGTTATTACATCTTCCCCCCCTGGAATTGGACATCGTCCCGATGTCCATTCTCATTAAATAAATTTGGATAGGCTTTTCTGAAAAGTTCCTCGTCTTCCCACGTAGCCTCCTCAGGGCCATAATGCTGCCACAGCACCTTAATTTGGGTAATAGCCCGTTTCCGCAGCCGCACTTCTCTCCGGTCGAGAATGCTCTGTGGTTCGACCAGGACCCCGCCTTCCGGTTCGACCTGCAAACAACCAGCACTTAATCAATTTCCCATTAAGTATAGTTGTATAATCAAACCAATCGAATCAATTCTTACCCGTACGTCTTGCCATTGAATAACATGTCTAGGGTCATACACATATTTCTTTAGGACAGAGACATGAAACACATTGTGAATCTTAATGTGACTGGGTAAAGCAAGTTGGTAGGCCACCGGCCCCACTCTAGCTAGAATCTGAAACGGTCCAAAATATCGGGGAGCCAGTTTGGCGCACCCGCTCCACTGCAGTGTGCTCCTTCTAGTTTGAATCCTTACAAACACATGGTCACCCACTTTATATTCTGCAAATCTTCTTTTCCTGTCTGCGAAACTTTTCTGTCTGTCTTGTGCAGCCTTTAAGTTTGCTCGTACTCTCTTTACCATATCTTCCATGTCTTTTAACATTTCCGGACCCAAACTCAATTTATCCTCTAGCCCACTCCAACTTGAGGGTGTGCGGCACTTTCGCCCATACAAAACCTCAAAGGGACTTAACTGGGTGGAGGTATGATACCCATTATTATAGGCAAATTCAACCAGATGCAAATACTCCTCCCACTGATTAGGCTTGAGCATCACATTTGCCCTCAACATATCTTCCAATACCTGATTGACTCGCTCCGTTTGACCATCGGTTTGTGGGTGGTAAGCTGTACTAAAATTCAGCTGGGTGCCCAACTCAGCAAACAATGTTTTCCAAAAAGTGGAAGTGAACTTCACATCACGGTCCGATATGATTACCTTTGGCATTCCATGCAAGCGGAACACATTCTGCATAAAGAGATGCGCAATTTGTACCGCCTTGTAAGTAGACTGCACGGGTATAAAGTGTGCTGCTTTACTTAGTTTATCAACTACGACCATAATAGAATCATTACCCTTCTTTGTCCGTGGTAACCCGGTTATAAAATCCATGGAAATGGTTTCCCATTTCCATTCCGGAATAGGCAAAGGCTGTAACAGTCCCGCTGGGTGTTGGTGTTCAGCCTTAATTTGCTGGCATTCCAGACACTTTGCCAAATATTCCACCACTTGCCTCTTCATCCCTGGCCAGTAATACTCTTTCCTGAGTGCCGTGACCATCTTTTGGTATCCTGGATGACCGGCATAATGGCTGATGTGGAATTCATCTAGGATCAGTTTCTTAAGGTCACCGGAGTCAGGTACATACATTTTCCCATTGAAATACAGCAATCCAGTATTATCCAATGTGTACCCTTGCTGTAACTTTCCATGATCAGATTGTTGTACTTGCTGTTTCAATTGCTGGTATTCTGAATCGTTGTTTGCTGCTGTTTTTATTTGTTCAACCAGCGAACTCCGCCACCGGCTGGCTGAAAGTTCACATAAGCAATGAACTTTTCGACTTAAGGCATCTGCTACCCGATTTTCTTTGCCCTTTAAATGTTTTATTTCGAAGTCAAACCCACTTAGAAAATCTGCCCAACGGCCTTGTCTCGCATTCAAAGTGGGTTGACTGAAATAATGCGTTAAACTATGATGGTCAGTTAACAGCAGAAATTTCTTTCCGAGAAGGTAATGTCGCCACATCTTAAGTGCATGTATTACGGCAGTTAATTCTAAGTCGTAAGCAGAGTATCTCTGCTCATGTTCTTTTAATTTCCTTGATTCATATGCTATTACCTTCCCTTCCTGCATTAGTACTCCCCCCACGCCCTCTTTGCTTGCATCGGTGCACACCACGTAATCCTTATTAGGATCCGCGATTCTTAAGATGGGTGCGGTGGTGAGTAGGTGTTTCAAGCGGTCAAAACTCTGCTGACACTCTGCTGTCCACTTAAATGCCCTTCCTTTCTTTTGCAATGAGGTAATAGGGTAGGCTATTCTTGAAAAGCCTTCCACAAATCTCCTGTAATAACCAGCTAACCCCATGAAGGACCTGATGTCCGCAACATCCTTGGGTGTAGGCCATTCCATAATAGATTTTATCTTCTCGGGGTCAACCGCAATTCCCTCATTTGTAATTACATGACCCAAATACTGAATTTCCTCTTTAAAGAAATCGCATTTGCTAAATTTAGCATAAAGCTGATGCTCCCGAAGAGTTTGCAACACCAATCTAAGGTGCTCCTCATGTTCCTGCTGGGAACGAGAATATATCAATATGTCATCAATGAATATCAGTACAAACTTGTCCAAAAACTGGTGAAACACGCTATTCATCATGCACATAAAAGTGGCAGGTGCATTGGTTAAACCAAAAGGTAGCACCACAAATTCGTAGTGCCCGTAACGTGTTCGGAAAGCAGTTTTGGCAATGTCCTCATCCTTGATCCTGATCTGATGATAACCAGATCGCAGATCAATTTTGGAGAACACCTTTGCCCCTTTCACCTGATCAAAAAGTTCATCTATTCTGGGTAGAGGGTACTTGTTTTTGACCGTGAGCTTATTCAGCTGTCGGTAATCTATGCACATGCGAAGGGTCCCATCCTTCTTCTTCACGAACAATACTGGAGCTCCCCAGGGTGACACACTAGGTCGAATGTACCGCTTATCCAGCAGTTCCTGGAGCTGCATCTTCAATTCCGTTAACTCTGGTATGCTCATCCGGTATGGTGCCCTCGATACTGGAGCTGCCCCTGGTATTAACTCTATAGTGAAATCTATGTCTCTTCTTGGAGGCAGACCCGGTATCTCTTCAGGAAAGACATCTGTGAATTCCTGCACCACTGGTATGTCATTTAATGCAGACATCTTATCTTTCTGATTCGCATAACCAACCTGTACGGCGTAAATCTGGCATTTCTTCCTTATACATTTGGCTAACTGAGTTGCAGTGATAGGCCGGATCTGAACAGGATGTTTAATTCCCTGTAATTCCTGCTGCTGTCCCAAATCATCTTTGTAGTATATGGTCTTGGTTTTGCAGTTCACCAGTGACCAGTGCTTTTCCAGCCAATCCATGCCAATAAGAATGTCATAGGAGCCCAAAGGAAGTACATTCAGGTCTGCTGTTACAGGCTGTCCAGCTATACTGAAAGAACAGTTATTAACTTTCGCTAGAACCCGCCTTTTGGCTCCCGTAGCTAACTGGACTAGCCATGGGTTTTTAAATTTTTCTGATGATAACTTACAGTGTTCCACTACTTTTGGACTAACATAACTTAAAGTAGCTCCTGGATCAATAAGTACAGCTACAGCAAGGTTTGAAATCTTACCTTCGAATTCCACCATGGAAGGTTGATATTCTGCCTGTCGGTCCTCTAATGCTGCATTGATCCTTGGTACGCTGCGCGCCACATCCCCTACAGTGGAAGCTTCATGGACTTGAGATATCTGATCAGTTCTTTTACGCTGTGGACAGTTCCTAGCATAGTGCGGCCCCTCGCATACCCAGCATTGAACTGGAGTTCTGGTTCCTTCAACCTCCGATTTAGCAGGGAGTTCACTAATCCTGCTCTCGTTTGGCTTAGGCCGGAAAGTACCCTTGTTCGTGCTTCTATTAAACTGCCCTTTTCCAGCCCCTTTGCCACCATTTCCGCGGCTGCCTTTGTTGTTTCCAGCACTTCTGCTACCTTTTCTCTCATTCCATTTCCTGCTTGGAATTTCTCCCTTTTGTTTGTTCTGCTGGTAGCAAATTCTGGCCTTCCGAATTGCCTCATCCATAGTTCGGGGGTTGTCAAACTCAATTCGTTCCCTTATATAAGCTGGCAAACTACTCACAAACCTCTGCACCTTGGCCTTCTCCTCTTTTATGTAGGGCACATAACGCAGTAGAGAAGTAAAGCGATTTATGAATTCATCCATGGATTGCTGTCCTAGTCGTAAATCGTGAAATTCTCGCGCCTTCTCATCATAAAAGCGCTCAGTTAAATACCTCTCCTTAAAATATTTCTGAAACTTTTCCCAGGTTATGCTTTGCTCACTTACTCCCTTCACAATTTTAATCTCTTCCCACCACAAGGTGGCTTTACCCTGCAATTGGAATATAGCCAACCGTGCCTTCAGATTCTGATCATATTCATACAGTTGAAAATATTTATTAATATTAATCAGCCATGCTTCTGCGGCTTCCTCCTGCTCTCCATCGAAGAGTGGGGGTTTGATTTTCCGAAATTCCCCCTGTAATTCTGTTTTCTGTCTCTTGGAAGTCTGCTGCTCTTGCACGTTGTCAGAATGGTCTTCATGCTCTTCTGAAAGCTCAGGAGCATAATTCCGCTCCTCAGTGCCCCTTTGTTGTTCTGCACTAGGACTGGGTAAGGGTGGATTTTGTTTATCTGACAAGCTTTTCAGTATTCTTTCTTGTTCCATGGTTAATCGCGCATTGTCCTCTCGCAAGCGTGCCATCTCACCCTTCAGTTCTTGAACTGTTTGTAGTATTGCCTGATTGGTACTGCGTGTCTCAGCACCAAGCTGAACCCACAGTCCTGTGTTATCTGGTGGGATGCCGCCAGCTTCCGGCATTTCCTCCATCTTGACTATATAACTGTCAGCTGTTGAATGTATCAATATTCTCCTGGTAGTACACAAGAAAAATGATTAATTGCATTGTACTGTATACATGTATAAGATAATTTCTCTTTCTGTTCCCATTGCTGTTCCAGAGGCCACAGTTTTGGAACCTCTGCTCTGATACCACATTGTCACGATCCTTTCTATAATCTAAAAGAATACAGTAATAATTTTTTTTTTTACTATACACCTTTACAGCTGGAAACTTAATATTACCACTTTACCCGTATTACTCACCCTACCACCCTGAACACATATTTCTTTAATGCATAATGTGACTGTCTTAAGTTCTTAGCATTATAACCATGGGTTATACATAAATATTTTACATAACTAATCAAAACTTATTGCATTGTCCTTCGTTAATGATAAGATATGACATTTATGTGTTGATGGTCGTTTCCATTTGGTGACTGCTGCCAAATGGCAGAGTGAGTACGCCAGCTCACCATTCCCGTAGCCATATGGCCCCTCTTCACGTGCTGGCCATGTGGTCTGAGAGGGTTGACCAGCTCCGGGGTTCACGCTCGGCCTCCCGCCCAAATTCGACGATGGAGATTACTTAGCCTAATCGGACGGTTCAGCCATACCTAGGGTTTGACCCTGCATATAAAAGTTCAGGTGGTTTCGTTTGTGGTTCATTTGTTCACTTCTCAGTAACCGAGCTCCTCCGATGGTTTGACCTGCAAGTACCCAGGCTCTTTGCTCTGCTCTGGTTCATCGCTCCTCTGCCTCTTCCAGGTTTGCCCGCGCCTCTCTGCATCATTTCCATAGCTGGTTTATGACTCACTGTTTCCCGCTCTTACTGTACATTCTCTAACTGTTTCAGGGTTTGCTTGACGGTTTGATAGGTTCTGATACGGGCCGCAGCTCACCTGCTCCAGACGCCGAAGGGTTTAGTTGCTTCGACAGTTCCAGGTAAGTCATTTCTCATTGTGGTTTCTATTGATTGCACTTGAATGCATTTCGAGGGTTTGTTTCATAGCTGAGACAGCCTGTCCTCTACCTGTTGTCTCAGGTTAATTACCGGACCAAACCCTTATGCAGTTTATGCTTGGCGGCCTTACTTGGACGGCCGGTCCAGCTGCGCCTAGGTTATGGCCTCGATGCCTTAGTTTTCTATTCTCTGTTGAACTTAACTAAGACTCTGTTTCTTTATCATTACCAGATCTAAATCAGTTCTGAGTTCTCGACATTTATGAACAGTTACACAGTTGTATAAGCTACGGCAATATTTGTCTTATTCAGATTTGTTATTGTTTTGGCTCGGCCTGGATTTCTGTATGTCAATGGTTTACCATCCGAGCTTCATAATGATTACTTTTCCCCTATTTGTATATTCACGTGCCGTCACTGGTTAATGAACATTCATCTCTGTTCTAGTTTATATATATATATACACAG
This sequence comes from Pinus tabuliformis, assembly GCA_031772625.1. NCBI lineage: Eukaryota > Viridiplantae > Streptophyta > Pinopsida > Pinales > Pinaceae > Pinus > Pinus tabuliformis. The sequence goes on from CM062817.1 coordinate 624,015,244, forward strand.
TTAATATACAGAGTTGCAGTTATTACTGTTGTTTCATTGTAGCACATAATATTACGGCTATGGTTATATTTTCAAAGTTACCTTGTTTACTTTGTAATTGGAGGCATTCACCGTCTCTGATTTTAATTCTAGATATTATCTGAGAATATACATTTCTATGCCAAGGAGTTTCTAAGTTTATATTGAGCTTCAGTATACGTTGCTGCCGTTTCCCTTCGTTCATTCGTATTACAGTTATGGCAATTTCTTAATTAGGGTTTCATTGCTATGGTAACTATAAGTTTCCCCATCGTTTGATTTTCCATGGCGTTGCTCTCGGCCTTGTATGGCATTATACAGCGTTGAGGATAGACTTGCATTCGCCTCGTGAATGTATAGACTATCCTCCCGCGCACAGGCTCGTCCATAAGTTACCTACAGGTCACAGCGTTCACACGCCCGTTTCAACACTTATTATTGGATTCCTGTATATACTTATTCCAGCATTATGTTTATCTACTCGATTTGTAATATATGATTGTTCTCGTTTCCACCTAGGGTTTGCTGTATATTTTTCTGTGTTAAACAAACACTTCGCTTCCTTCATTGTTACCTGTCATTGTTAAATATATAAACAACTGGAAAAGTTAATGAAAGTATTAAGTTGTTATTCCATGTATTTTTCGTATTCACACAGCACTTGTAGAAGCTGGATTGAAACATGCGTCAGTCCCTTTCTCATAATCCCGCCTTTCAACTTACACTTGTTTACTCTGTTGAGAGGATGCTTACAGAATGAGTTTATAGTTTCGGATTGATGTTTATAATGAATTTCTTTATCAGTTTTTCATATTCCAACTACGGTTAAATAGCCAACTCGGCTTCTCGTATCTACTCAGGTCTTTATATTGTAGAACTATGTACCTTCCTGGTTTGGTTATCGCAGTAATTGGTCTTTCTGCTATTACTAGCTATTACAGATGAGCCGTATAAGCTCGGTGATTGTATTCCACCCAGGTGACTCTGTCACAGTTCTCATTCTGTCTCTTCTAATAATCCGTAGTCTATTCTAAATATCTTACCACAGCAACTTTTTAAAGGAAAGATATAACTGAGTACATTCATTACCTGAACCTTTCCTAACTAGTGTTAAAGAAGCGTACCTGGTAATCGATCACAGAAGTGCTTGCTTTCAGTAGTCACCTGTAGAGTTTTCGCTCTTAACCTCCCAACCTTGAGATCCACTGCACTGGATTCTCCCCCCGAGCCGTCTTGCAGGCCTGCAGCCCTCAACAAGACTTATGCACCACGGTGCTGGGTCATCTGATCACAACCAGACTTAACCCCCTTTCTTTCACTCTGCAACTCTCTTTCTTGGAATCTCTCCTCTGCCTGTTCCCAAACAGCCCAGAGGTTTTTCCTTCCAGACCCTCTTCAGGGTGAGAGGCAGTTGTCTTTCCTTTCAGTTTCTTAACTGATTAATTTCTTTTAATAGAAAAGCCTCCTTTTGGAGGCTGCCAGCATTTTCATTCAACACATGTGTAAAAAAAATTAGTTCATTATATCTGAAGAGAAAACTGAGTTCTGCCTATTTATTGTAACCTGAAATGAGGTGTTTCTGCCAAGAATTAATACACCAAACTAACCATTTGTGTAAAAAAAAAAAAACATTATAACTATTATTTATTATTATTATCTAGGTAATATTATAACTATTATAATATTAATAACTATTTTTCAATAACTATTAAAACTATTAATATTATAATAGTAATATAATATTAACAATCTTTCTCCTAAGGGTTATAATTAGATAGATTGGATTATCTAACTAACTACATTAGTTAATCTTCTAATAAACCATTTAATCCATATACTATTATTATTATAATATTAATATTTATGCCTTTAAATAAAATAAAGTTAATTATAAATATTATCTCCTTTCTCCTCGGGTTAGTAGTAGAAATGATTAAAAGCTAAATTAGTTATTCTTTTAATAAACTTTTACTATTTATTCATTGATAATATTAAAGGCTATAATTAAATAAATTGAGTTATTTAACTAAATAAGTTAGTTATTCTTCTAACAAACTATTATTTAATTTATTCCATATAGTTTTAATATTATAATATTAATATTTGAGCTTTTAAATAAAATAAAGTTAATTATAAATATTAACTTAACTAGTAATATTATCTTCTTAGTAACCAACATATTCTTTCTCCTAGGGATTAGTAGTAGAAATGATTAAGAGCTATATTAGTTTTAATAAATCTTTGTTATTTATATTCTATTAATTTTTTTTATCTATACACAATTAGTAATTAAATACAATTCATTGATGGTATTAAAAATAACATAACTAACTTATAAATTAACGAAACTAATTCTCCATGTGCCTATCCATTGGTCGAGTCAAGTCAAATATAGCCGTTGTCCCTGTCTCTTGGTCCAGTCAAATATAACCATTTCCTAGTCTATTATAGCCGTTTCCTAGTTAGTGAAATATAGCCGTTGGATGATATTCTCTCTCTATTTAACATGCAGCCATGATCTTGTTCTTCAACTTGCCATGACAATGAACCACACTTGTTGGTTTGAAATAAGTCGACAAATGATTAATAATGTGATTTACCCAGAACCCTATCATATAATTAATTAGTATTTTATTTATTAGAACATATTTATAATCCTTAAAGCACATTTTAAATTTTTTATCTTTTATTTATTATTATTTTTATTATTTTTATTTTTAAAAAATATTATTGGAATTTGTTTACATTATTTTTTATACTAGTCAAATATAGCCATTGGATGATCTTCTCTCTCTATTTAACATGTAGCCATGATCTCGTTCTTCAACTTGTCCTGACAATAAACTACACTTGTTGGTTCGCAATACATGACAAATGATTGATAATGTGATTTACGCCGAAACCCCTATCATATAATTAATTAGTATTTTATTTATTAAAACATATTAATAATCCTTAAAGCACATTTTAATTTTATTATTATTATTATTATTATTATTTATTTTTAAAAACTATTATTGGAATTTGTTTACATTATTTTTATAAAATTATATTTTTAAGTTGTATAATTAAATTTAATATTTTCGAAATTTCTAAACTATTTAAATTATATAATTTTGATAATTTTAAAATTACAATTTTCATAATTTAAATTTATAATTTCAATCATTTTAAATAAATTTTAGATTAAATAGATTGAGAAAAAATCCATAAAATAATCCAAAACTTAGAGGAGATTATATATTTTCCATTTCAAAGTTGGAATTTAATTTAGTAACCATTTTATTTGGAAAAGTGAAAAGGTTTAAATATATAGGATTATTTATATATCTATATATATATAAAAGTAAAAAAGTAAAAGAAGGTTAGAATTATAAAAAAAATTAGTTGAATTATTATTTTTAATATAAAAATAAATTTAATATTTTAATTGATGATGGTGATGATGATGAAAACTAAAGAAACTAATTATTTATTTGATTTAAGATTTTATTCCTATGCTTAAAAAGCTTGGAGAGAAGCCTCCCGAGCTAACTATAATTTTGACATGGTAGAAAGTTAGGAAAGTCAGTATTGCAACAAAGATTATGAAACTGAGATCTAATGTGGTTGTACATGGGGCACTCTAAGAGCAAGTGATTTTCATTCTTGATGTTCATATTCTCACATATGGTAAATCCTTTCCATCCATGGTGTTTTAGGAACTGCCCAACGATCCATTTCACTATTAAGTTTGTTGTTCAACTTGTTATTATTTGTGTTTGATTGGCTACGCTCTTATTGTATAATGACCAAATTTAATATCTTAAAGTATATTTTTTATATTTGGGTATTAAGTTTGTTGTTTGACTTGCTATTATTTGTGTTTGATTGGTTCAACTTGTTATTATTTGTGTTTGATTGGCTACACTCTTATTGTATAATGACAAAATTTAATATCTTAAAGTATATTTATTATATTTGGGTATTAAGTTTGTTGTTTGACTTGCTATTATTTGTGTTTGATTGGCTACACTCTTATCATACGGAGACATGGTATTACACATTTAGTTTTTCTTTGACTTGCATATTAGTTTGTCTTTGACCACAAATTTTTGTTTCTTATCCATACTTTAACATTAGGAATACAATTTTTGTTATTTATTATTATTATTTAAATTTATTTATCTGTAAAGTGATTGATTGAGGTAGTAACATCCATTTCTGTTACTTACCAATTTTTTGTTTTTAGATTTATTTATTTTTTATTCAACTTTTTGGTTTTGATTTTTTTTTCATTTTCATATTTTTTCCATTTTCCTAAATTATAGATTTTTCTCCATATTTTCAATTTAAAATAATTTTTCATTATATTAAAAACATGTTTTAATAAATTGTATATATTATTAAAAATAAAACACATAAATATATATAAAAATATAAACATATGTATTAAAGTGTATATATATTAATATAAACAATATTAATTAATCACATTCCTTAATTTTGGGTAACAATACAACATTTTATTAGTTGTTTTATTTTTATGATGAGATATTTATCTTTATTATTTTTTAGTTTAATTAAACGAGTCGAGTTGTCTTTAGTGAGACTTTTTGGATTTCCAGGTGTCGGAGGTGAAATCCTGATTTGTGTTATTTAAACTGAAAAAATGAGGTGAAATCCTAATTTGTGTTATGAGGTGAAATCTTGATTTGTGTTATTTAAATTGAAAAAATGAGGTGAAATCCTGATTTGTGTGATGAGGTGAAATCCTCATTTATGATATTTAAATTGAAAAATGAGGTGAAATCCTGATTTTTGTTATTTAAACTAAGTGTATAGATGGATTCAGCACCCTTAAAAATTCCTAGGGCACTTCAATTATGCAGAGATTACCGTGATTTCAATGGATTCAACACCCTGAAAAATTCCTAGGGCACTTCAATTATGCAGAGGTTACCCACACGAAGCTTGCAATTTCAATGGATTCAACACCCTAAAAAATTCCTAGGGCAATTCAATTATTAGATTTTATTAAAATTATAGAAATATAGAAAGTTTATAGTCATTAACATTTTATTGAGAGTTTTTGAGCTGAGAGAAAGTTTGTAGTTATTAACATTTTATTGAGAGTTTTTGAGCCGAGTCAGTACCAGTACGGTGTTGTCACTTAAGGATGCTCTCATGTGATGTTAAGTTAAAAATGTAATATGTGTGTGTCTCAGCTAATATATGTATATGCAAGAGATGTTGTGTGTAATGTTATTTAAAAAAATAAAAATAATGTTACTTTAAAAATAAATGCCGACCATAGACAAAATACTTCAATTTTCACATTTATTTTAATCCTATATATATATATATATATATATATATATATATATATATGACTCATAGTACTCATGTGGAATATAACCTATTTCACGAGGAAATTAAACTAGCCTAGATCTATCTTAGTTTGATGTTATATTTAGATACATAATTAATTGCATAAAATGATGGCACTAAATTCATGTAGCCTCTAAAGGTAAAACATTTTCATTCTATGTCACACTGTAATTTGTTTGGATATAATTGAGGTGGGGAAAATATTGAGAAAAATGTAATTATTACATTTTATCTAATAATTTTTCCTACCTCCATCTATTTTTTACTAAGTTATATTGGGTAAAATAGAATATTATAATATTCATTTTACCCAATACTTCGTCTCCACTTATTCTAATTTTTCTTTATATTTGAAGTTTAAAACTAAATAATCTAAACTTTAAAATTAGCAAGGGTGAGGAAATATTGAGTAAAATGTAATTATATTACATTTTAATTAGTATTTCCCTCCCACTTTTATTGGGTGGGGTGGTAATAAATATTGGGTAACATATAATATTGTAATATTAATTTTTATCCAAACCCAATTCAATTTTTATTAAAAATTTGTTTATATTTGAGCTTCATAAGTAAACTTAACAACTACAACTAAGTAAACATTTGATCGGGATATGGTAGAGATGTTGTAATCTTTAACATTTTGATTTGGTAAAAATAAAATAAAAAACATAAAATTGATAACTATATTTGTAATCTTTAACATTTTGACTTGGTAAAACTAAAATAAAAACATAAAATTAATAACTATATTTATATTTATATTATATTATAATTAATAATTAAACCAACCTAGATCCATCTTAATTCTCGAGAGGGCCCAAATTTTTTGAAATGCAAACTTTTTTAAAGTGAAAAGAGATTTGATCCCTCTTTTAACATATTTTGAAATTCCTATGCAACTAATAAAAATATGGTAAAAACAAATGTAATTAGGTAAAATTAGAAAATTTAAAATGAAAAGTAATAAAATGAAATAAAAAAGGCAAGCAAAAAGATGTGTGACTAATGAAAAAGCTAAAAATATTCAATTGTTTTATTGTTAAAAATAAGTATGATAATGAATGGAAAGAAAATATTAATTATGGAAAATTTCATATTCTTAATGTTTTTTTTGAAAACGCTGAGAGAATGTTTTTTTTAAACAACTTTTATTCTAACAAATTGATTTTAAAACACATAAAATTAGAAATCCACAAAACATTTAAAAATAAAAAATAAAAAAAATAAGTTTAATATTTCACTTTAAATATGATCTTTAATTTTACAAAAAATTTAATATACTTCGAAAATAATTTACAATATACTCTAGGTTGGACAAGTATAATAATGAGCCGTTCTTCAAAATTTGCCATTACAATGAAAACAAATCTTCTATTAGTTCACTCCTAGATGTTTGATCTTCAAATTTGTTTTGGGCCTCTATGTTTCATTCCTATACTCTATTACGCTTACAATTTCCATGTGAAATGTGGTATAGCTCGCTGGAGTCCAAAGATTTGCCATGAAAACTTCTCCTGTAGCCAATTGCAAAGACATGGGTACTTCCTCAAAATTTGCCATTACAGTGAAAACAGATCTTCTATTAGTTCATACAAATTTGAACCTCTATGTTTCATTCCTATACTCTATTACGCTTACAATTTCCATGTGAAATGTGGTATAGCTCGCTGGAGTCCAAAGATTTGCCATGAAAACTTCTCCTGTAGCCAATTGCAAAGACATGGGTACTTCCTCAAAATTTGCCATTACAGTGAAAACAGATCTTCTATTAGTTCATTCCTAGATGTTTGATCTTCAAATTTGTTTTGGGCCTCTATGTTTCATTCCTACTGCTCTATTCCGATTACAATTTCCATGTGAACTGTGCTTTATGCTAGAGCTCGCTGGAGTCCACAGATCTGCCATGAAAACTTCCCCTGTAGCCAATTGCAAAGACATGGGTACTTTCTCATTGGTTTAATGGGTTTGTGCTTTTTCAAAAGTTAAAAGATATTAGTGAGCAATTGACTGAAGTTGCTATTGAGTCTCTATGTTGCCAACATACATGTTTCTTTAATTGTATAATTTATTCTTTAGCATAGATATTTTGTATAACTCTATTGGTTGTACGCTTGGTTAAGAATTGTAAAATAATTAGTTCAAATATGAATGAGGAGAGCTTGTTTATATATATATATATATGACTTTTAATAATTAATCGAAATGATCTATTTAATATTTATTTAATTTGTAGTTATTAACACGTATATATATATTTTTAGTTAGTAATAATATTGTATTTTACGTATTTTTAATAGAATATGGAAGCTGAAATATTGTTCTTTTTCAAAATATCTTTACATAAAGAGGTAAGCATAAATCTTTAATATTATTTGAAAAAAAATTCCAAATTATTAATATGTTTCATAAAAATGAACCATTAATATATTTAGTTTTCCAGATCATCTCCATGACTAGAGGTAATTTATGTATGCGTACCCATTTTCCTTGAATTTTCCATCCCGTTAAAACCATTTTTTATTTAAATGATGATAGTATCAAATAATGAAAGTAGAAATATATTCCCGTATTCCTTGAATTCCATGTTCTTACAATAAAGACAACTTAGAAATTAAAATTTCTATGAAATGATACTACCAAATATAAAGATCAAGATGAAAGTAGACTATATTAAGCCATTTTTAAAAAGTATCATAAACATGTGTTTGGATCAAGATAAAAATAGATAATATTATTCACATATTTTACTATTGTGGTGATTTTTTATAATACAAATTGTAAAAAAATAGTATATTTATAAAAAAAGGAAACAAAGAAGGTAAGCTATCAATTTAGTGGTGGAAATATAAAAGTAACAAGAAAAAAAATTTCCCATAAATTTTCAAAGTTATAACAAAGTTAAATGTTTAGTTTGTTGTTTCAATATGCCTAATTTGCATTAACATTAGAAGAAATTTAATATTTAATTTGTTGTTTCAATATGTTTAATTTGCATATTGAATGCATTTTGATACTCACTTTATTTATGAGATTTTAACATCATTATTATTATCTAATTTTTAATGTGAATTTACTTAATAATACATTTATTTTCATATATATTAATTTTTAATAAACAATTATAGTCAGACATTTCATCTACTTAGACTATTAAAATTTCTCCTAATACAATTTTTTAAACATAAAATTATTTCAATGGATAACTTCACAAAAAACATGATGAAATAGCCTGTATCCTCCCTACTTTCACGATCTCAATCATCGTGGAAGGAGCCACATTGTTGAATCACACATCAAATTTGTTCTTCGGGTTAAAAGATATCTGTAGCAAGCATATCCTAAACATTCATCACTCTATTATATAAAATAGCAAGCTATGTTGTATACTTTTGATCCGAGCTTAAACATGAACGCAACAACTTACAGATATAATCATAAACAAAAAGATGCAGTAGAAAAACACTTCATTTCATTAATAGAAAAATACTAAACTATGCTTACAAACAAAAAGGAAATAAGATAGCACAGGCTCTGAGAAGAGATGTGGAGGCTACATGCCTAGCCTATTTATTATTGGAAAATGTGAGAAAACCCTAAACAACCAAAATCATAACCCCAGGAGATGTACCGCCAAGAGTTTGTGGGCCTCATTGAGGTTAGTTGGGGAGCCAACTTCCCGGGGTCGTAACTTGGTCATATTATGTCCGTTTGCCGTGTATGATAACTTGTTGGAAAGTTATCTTTGAGTACTACAAGTTTCGCCATAGGCCCCTTCCTATGGTTATGAGCCTGTTGCAGACCCAAAAAAACGTTGTTTAGGGGGTCAAAACTGCTCTGGAAGTTCAGGACCCGAAAAACTGCTAGAAATAGTAAATGCTGAAATGAACAAGGAAATAGATGAAATTGACTGGGGGATCTAGATGGAATAGGCAGGTGACCACTAATATCCATCTGGATCATTCCTCCCCTCTTAGGAAGGAATAGTCTATTGAAAATGGCAACAAGAAATGCTAAAAATAGAAGTGCTAAAGATAGCACTAATATAAATAGCAGTTCGGGTACTAGTGTTGGACATAGCAACAAGGAATAAAAAATGGAAATGTTAAAAATAACATTGCTATAAATAGCATTTCGGGATGGATTCCAATTTTAGTTAGTCCCTGAACTAAAATTGAGAAGTAAAATTCGAATTTGATCTTAGGAGCTGTTTGTAAAATAATTAATTAATTCATCTTAAGTTAATTAGTTATAGAAAATCAAACGTGAAGTCTATGTGGGGACATGCAATAGTTATCCCATTAATTGAGGAATTTATCCTTTAGTTAAAGAGATAAGGATGAGTTGTAATTTGAGTTGTAATTAGTTAGCTCAGTTATTTGAGTTAAGTCCAGTTAGATTAGTTCCAACAGTTTGTAGAATTAATTGTGAGTTGAGTTAGTTAATGCTTGCATGCATGTAATTGCTGCTCTTCAGATAACTGAATATTCTCTCATAAATAACTCATGCATGTCAGTTCAGTCAGAGACCCAGTTGAGATCATATAATGGGACAATGTAATATTAGTTGGAGGAATTTTCCTATATAGGAAACTCATCCATGCAAAAGGAATTATCTCCTTCAGGATTGCGCAGTTAGATCAGAGGTTAGTGAGTGTGTGAAGAGGCCAATTCACACAGGTGGCAGCCATGGACCCCAAGGAAAACCACGCAAGGAAATAGGAGGCTTGGAGGGCAGAGGAGAAGGTTTGTGAGAAGCCTTTGACTATCTATGAGAAGCAGTTGGATTACAGAGAGGGCATGATAGCTTGTGAGTTGATTCTTTTTTTAATATGAACATATTTCCACTTGTATGATAATATAGAGATCGGGGTTTTTAGCTGAGGCTTTTCCCAGAGTATTCTTCTGTGTTTCATGTGTATGATTTCTTCTTCTCTGTTATATGTGTTCTGATTGATCTAGCTCAAATTGATTAAGCTTCCGCAAAGTTTGTTGTAGAAGTATGATTTCTTCTTCTCTATTATATGTGTTAAGATTGATCTAGCTCAAACTGATTAAGCTTCCGCAAAGTCTGTTGTAGAAGTAGATCTTGTATTTTGTTTTAGTATATTGCATTATCAGGTGATCTACAGTGGGAAATTCTACATCGTATCAGAGTAAAGGTGATCAAAGCGAAGAATGTATATAAGAAGGAAGAAGTTTGAAAATTGAGGTTCCTGAATGTAGAAATTGAGTTCTTATCACATCTCAATTTCACCAATGGCGTTCAACAGTTTAAGACTCGATTATGCCCTTGATGGCAGCTCAAATTATATAGCTTGGAAAGATCTCATGGAAGAAGTATTAGAGGATAATGGTCTAAAGGACTTCATTGATCAAGAAGTCCCCAAGCCCGCAGCAGCTAATGCTATTGAGTTGGTGGAATGGAAGAAATGTCTAGCTAGAGCAAGGAGAATCCTTCTGGAGGGAGTTCAAGACCACATAGTCTCCATTCTCCATGGGAAGGAGACACCATTTTCGATGTGGAAAACATTGAAATATCTATATCAAAACAACAACGATTAGAGGAAGCTGGCACTGAAAGACAAGCTTCTGAAAAACAAGTGTGAAAAGGGCAACATGATCTCTACATATCTGACCAAGCTCACCACCTATAGGGATGAGCTTGGAAGTGTAGGGATCATGACAACTGATGATTACATGGTGAGTCTAGCTCTCCTCAGTCTTCCTAAGAGCTGGCATAGCTACCAAGACTTGGTTAATGGAAGAGAAAAACTACCAGATTGGTAATGACTTTGGTTGGATCTGATGAAGGAGGAGATAAGAAGAAGCACCAGAGATGGTTCTTCATCCAAGGAGGATGAAGAAAATTGCACCTTAGCGAGTAACGCGAAGAAAGGGAAGGAGAAGGATTCTCATCCCAAATCCAGTTCTTCCTATGGTGGGAAGAAGTTTGACAAATTGAAAGTGCGATGCTTTCATTGTCATGCGGTGGGCCATTTTTGTTGGGTTGTGTTATATTCTTTCCACGACTAGCCCACGTAGTTAATCCGGGGGTTAGAAGGGGGGAAAAGCCCCCCCTTTGTTGCACCGATTGTGTAGCGGGGGGAGTCATAGGGGGTTTGAGGGGTGCAGGTAACCCCACTCTATGGGGTCCAGGGGAGTCCAGGGCAGTGCTCCAGAAAATTTTGGTTTTGGACCCTATATTAGGTTGGGCGGACCTACCTATGGTTTTGTGCATGTTTTTCGCACATGGTTTTGGACGTGATGGTTTTCGGTCCATGGTTTTGGATGTGATGGTTTTCGGTCCATGGTATTGGATGCTTCAGCATGTATAAACATGTACTGCAACATTGAAAGGAACATAATGAAAAATCACGCTGGTAGTCTCGGTTTTGGGATATAGGGGAAAATCTCTATGTATATGAGTTTTAGGTGTTATGCTCTCGCATTGTTTATTTTCTATGTTCTAGAATTGTATGCAGGTAATTTCTATACGGGGTTAAAACCTACATTTGCTATCAGAGTTGTTTTGCTTCAAGGGGATGCCTTTGTTGCTGAGGGGTTTTCACTCGGGCTTGTGGTAGACCCTGTTCAGTGGGAGAACTACGAGATCGATTCTGGTGGTGAAAGAAGATGGAAATCAATGGAAATAGAGAGATCGAGAAATTTAATGGTCAGAGTTTTTAGTTGTGGAAACTCAAGATGGAGGATCTATTGGTGGATAAAGATTAATGGATCACGGTAGATCTGGCTGCTAAACCAATGAGAGTGTCCGATGAAGAATGGAAGAAATTGGATTGGAAGGCAAAGAGCACAATACGATTGTGTGTCTCAGATTCAGTATTGCTAAACGTATCGGGGGAAGCTATGGTGAAGGCTTTGTGGGACAAGTTAGGGACTTTGTACCAATCTAAGTCTCTGGTGAATAAACTATTCCTAAGGAAAAAGTTGTATAACCTGAGGATGAAAGATGGAAACTCGGTGATAGAGCATCTGAATGCATTTAATACTGTGGTAAGTCAGTTATCATCTGTTGATATTAAAATTTCAGATGAAGATAAGTGCATCAGTTTGTTGTGTTCTCTACCAGATTCGTGGGATAGTCTGGTTATTGTAATAGGTAGCAATACAACTGCCTTGTAGTTTAATGAAATAGTCTCATCCTTGCTGACAGAGGAGATGAGACGGAAAAATATGGAGAGCCAGAATGGTGATGCCTTGTCTGTATGAGGACGGTCCTAGAACAGAAACAAAAATAAGTCATCAAGTGGGAGATCTAAATCTAGAGGAAGATCTAAATCTCCAGGAAAACCTGTAAAGCTGGTGTGCTAGAAATGCAGAAAAGAATGGCACTACAAAAGGGACTGTAAATCTAAAGCTCATGATAAAGGAAAGTGATCTGATGATGCTCCTTCTGCAGAGGCGAAAACCACCTCAGATGAAGGTGGGGATGTGTACTTGGCTTCTTCAAGTACACATGTAGATCATGAGGCATGGTTGATTGACTCGGGTGCATCCTTTCACTTCACTCCCCATAGAGAGTGGTTATGCGAGTATGAGAAATGCGATGGTGGTGATGTCTTCTTAGGGGATGATAGGAAGGCTAGAATCATTGGTTGTGGAAAAGTAAAGTTGAAGTTGCAAGGTTGAAGGGTTAGAACACTTACCAGTGTTCTACATATTCCTGCATTTTCCAGAAATCTGATTTTTGTAAGCAAGTTGGATGATGCAGGTGTAAAAACAATGTTCGAGAAGGATATCTGCAAGATGGTTCGGGGGGCACTGGTATTGATGCGGGGAGTTCGGATTGGAACTTTGTACAAGCTACAAGGTAGCACTGTTGTTGATGGGTGCAACAATTCTGTGGTTCCTGAAAGTGGAGCAGAGAATCTAGTGGTCTCTGGAGAGAAGACCATGCTGTGGCTTCAATGGTTTAGACATATTGGAGAGAAGGGCTTTCGAATACTTCATGGTAAAGGTGTGGTAGAAGGTATGAGTAATGGCTCTCTGGATTTTGATTTCTATGAAAATTGTGTATATGGGAAGCAGAATCGGGTGAGCCTCCCCTCTAATGGTAAGAGGGCGAAATAGATATTAGAGCTTGTGCATAGTGATGTGTTTGGACCTGTGAAGGTTCCATCACTGGGTAAGTCTGCGTACTATGTATCATTTATAGATGACATCTCAAGGAATACATGGATATATTTCCTTAAGAATAAATCTGAAGTCTTTGACAGGTTTAAAGAATTTAAGGCTCTGGTGGAAAAATAGATAGAGAAGAAGATTAAGGTGTTGAGGACAGATAACGGTGGAGAGTTTTGCAGTAAGGAATTTGAAGAATTCTGTAATAAGTGTGGTATAGCACGGCAAAAGACTACTCCATATACACCTCAAAAAAATGGAGTTGCAGAAAGAATGCACAAGACGTTGATGGAAAGGGCAAGAAGCATGCTTAGTGGTGCCAGGTTAGGATAAGAATTCTGGGGAGAGGTGGTGGAGATAGCATGTTACGTGGTCAATAGATCACCTTCATCAACGTTGGAGGATAAGACTCCACAAGAGGTATGGACTGGTAAGAAACCCTCTCTTTCACATCTGAGGGTATTTGGATGTGATGCATATGTACATGTTCCAAAGGAGAAATGAACCAAGTTGGATAGTAAATCTAAAAAGTGCATCTTTATTAGGTATAAGGATGGTTTAAAGGGTTATAAGCTCTGGAACCCAGTAACAAGGAAGGTTGTGTACAACTGAGATGTGGTGTTCAGAGAGGTGAAAAATGTTATTAAAAATGAAGTCCAACCAAAGGAACCAGAGAAGATGGAGTTTGAGCTTAAGGAGGAAGATTCAGACTCTACAACAAAGGAGGAATCAAAAGATGAAGAGCCACAAACTTTGGGTGTGAGAAGATCAGTTCGAGAAAGAATGCAGCTAAAAAGGTATAGTCCATCTGATTTCTGTTCAAATTTTTCTTTATCTATTACCGATGATGATCCCAGAACTGTGAAGGAAGCAGTAGATTCAAAGGATGGCAAACTCTGGAAAGAGGCCATGGTTGATGAAATGGCATCTTTGCACAAAAATAAGTCATGGGATCTAGTGGAGTTGTTGGCTAGAAGGAAACTCATTGGCATCAAATGGGTGTTCAAGAAGAAGACAAATGTAGAAGGAAAGATGGAGAAATACAAAGCTTGGTTGGTAGCAAAAAGTTATTCCCAAGTGCCAAGAATTGATTTTGGTGATACTTTTTCTCATGTTGGCTAGGTAGCTTCTATTAGATTACTTCTATCTGTTGCTATTGCTTTTTATTTTGAGGTAGAACATATGGATGTGAAGACAACATTTATTCACGGGGATCTGGAAGAGGAGATCTACATGAAACAACCTGAAGGCTTTGCAGTGAAGGGTAAGAAAGAACTGGTATGCAAGTTAAAGAATTCTTTGTATGGGTTAAAACAGTCACCAAGGATGTGGTATTAGAAATTTGGTACATTGATACAGGGACTTGGCTTCACCAGAAGCAAAGCAGATCACTGTGTGTATTTTAAATTAATTGGTGACCGTGTTATTTATCTGGTCTTGTATGTGGATGATATGTTGCTGGTTGGAAATGACAAAGAAATTATCCAGGATTTGAAGACCCATTTGTCCTCCAAATTCGACATGAAAGATCTTGGTGCTGAAAAATATATTTTGGGCATGGAAATTAAAAGAGATCGGACAAAGAGGAAGCTTTTGTTAAACCAGAGGAAGTATGTCGAGACAATATTGCAGAGGTTTACTATGTAGGATAGTAAACTGGTGAAGGTTCCTATTCCTGTAGGTGTAATGTTATTTGCTGAACAATGTCCCAAGACACAAGAAGAGGAAGAGGACATGTCCCGTGTTCCATATGCAAGTGCAGTCGGTAGCTTGATGTATGCGATGGTCTGTACTAGAGAGACATTGCACATGCAGTGGGAGTATTGAGCAGGTTTACGTCAAAACCAGGGAAGGAGCACTGGACAACAGTGAATTGGGTTTTCAGGTAATTGCATGGCACTAGTGATTATGGTTTGTGCTACCAAGGAAGACCAGGATTGGACAGAGTGTTGGATATTCGTGGGTTTGTTGATGCAAAGTAGGCTGGAGATCTAGATAAGAGAAGATCTACAAGTGGGTATGTGTTTAACCTATTTGGAGGTGCAGTCAGTTGGATGAGTAAGAAACAATATATGGTGGCACTATCAACTATAGAGGTTGAATACATGGCAGCCACTCATGCAAGGAAGGAATCAATTTGGTTGTAGAGATTGTGTTCGAGTATGGGGTTAGTACATGGAGCTATAAGGATAGATTATGACAGCCAAAGTGCAATTTTCTTGGCAAAGACCCTGCATATCATTCAAAGACAAAGCACATTGATGTTCGGTACGACTTCGTGAGGGATATGATAGAAGACAAAAAGGTGTTGCTATTAAAGGTGGACACTTCAAAGAATAATGCAGATGCATTGACAAAATCTGTGAACTCTGAGAAGTTCTCTTGGTGTTGAGAAACAATGGGCATTGCAGGGCTGGATAAATGACTAAGCTCTCTTGTGGCCCCTTGTGGAACAAAAAAAAAAAGTTGGAGAATGTTGGGTTGTATATTCTTTCCATGACTAGCCCACGTAGTTAATTGGGGGGTTAGAAGGGGGCCAAAGCCCCCCCTTCGTTGCACCGATTGCATAGCAAGAGGAGTCACAGGGGGTTTGAGGGATGCAAGTAATCCCACTCTATGGGGTCAGGGGTAGCGCCCTCGAAAATTTTGGTTTTGGACCCTATATTAGGTTGGGCAGACCTACCTATGGTTTTGTGCATGTTTTTCGCACATGGTTTTGGACGCGATGGTTTTCAGTCTATGGTATTGGATGCTTTGACATGTATAAATATGTATTGCAACAATGAAAGGAACATAATGAAAAATCAAGTTGGTAGTCCTGGTTTTGGGATATAGGGGAAAATATTTGTGTATATGTGTTTTATGTGTTATGCTTTCACATTGTTTATTTTTTGTGTTCTAGAATTGTATGTAGGTAATTTCTATACTGGGTTGAAACCTACAATTTTGCTACAAATTGTCCACTGAAGAAATCCAAGAAGGGATCCTAGGAAGGATCAGAAGGTGAGGCACTAGCTTCACAGTTCGAGTTGGATTTCAACCTCTTCGCATGCATGGTTTCATCCATGGTGGGATGTGGTTGGTTTCTTGATAGTGGAGCTTCTTTCCACATCAAGGATAATTTTAGGGGCGAATGTTCGCCCTTTGGCGAAATTAAGGGGTTTTAAATTTTTAGGGGGCGAATATTTTGTATCATAGTACATTTTTACAAATCACCTCAAATAGCCCACCTTATTTTAAGGGAGGGGGTAAAACAGGTAAATTTAGCCCTTGAAATTAGGAGTTACAACCTTCCATTCGCCCATTTTCAAGAATAGGTTTTATTTAAGTGAATCATATGGGCCAAATACCATATTTATAAAAGAGGTATGGTAAATTAATAAAAATATAAATAAATGAGAGGTATGTAAATAAATAAAACATTTTTTATATTTACTCCATAAGTCACTTGGTGTAAACAAATAAAAATATAAGTAAAGTGGAGGTATGGTAAATAAATAAAACGTATTTTTATACTTACTCAAAAGGTATGGTAAATAAATAAAAATATAAATAAACTAGACGTATGGTAAATAAATAAAACCTCTTTTTATATTTAGTCCATAACCTTCGTTCTATTTATGAAGGCTCAAGAAAGAGGTTTTATTTAAGTGAATCCTATGGGCCAAATACCATATTTGTAACAGAGGTATGGTAAATTAATAAAAATATAAATAAACAAGAGGTATGGTAAACAAATAAAACATTTTTTTATATTTACTCCATAAGTCATCTTATATTTACGACAAAAAATGGGTTATATTTAGGTGAAACCTATGGGCAAAATACTATGGGACAAATACCATGGACTAGATTGTTTTTAATACCATGCAAAAAACCATTATTAACCCTAATATTAGAATTAATAAAAATAAAAATGGCACATGGTATTGACCCATGGTATTCACCAAAATGGCACATGGTATTGACCCATGTTATTCACTAGCCTATTTAAATGGGGGAATTAATTAAACTAGCATAGATCCATCTCTGGATCTACTAACCCCCGAGAGGTATCAAATATCGTGATATGTAAACTAGCATAGAGTGAAAGAAATATTTGATCCTCTTGGGGCTTGGTCAAGAGTAAAAATGGATGTTGTAATTTAATGTAGGTTAAATATTTTAGCTTGGTTAAAATAAAAAATAAAATAAAAATCAACTATTAATTTTATTAATTTTTATAAATTACTAATAGTAATTTTTAAGCTCCACGTTTATGATAACCCATGGTATTGACCCATGGTAATACCATGGTATTCATGTGAGCATAGATTATTTAAAGGGAAATTCTATCGTCTTAGATCCATACAAAGTTTTATTATTTAGTGGAAGACTTGCCAAGATCTTACAAGATTTTATAATTGAGTAAAATATTCACCATGCTTGGTGAGAGATTCGCCAAAAAATTATATATACATATTATATTATTGATAAAATCGCCTTCCATTTTTCCTATATACCATGGATATTCGCCCATTTTTTATATTTATAAATTTAAGGGGGGTTTTTAAAATTTTCCCTGTTCCACATGATCGACGATAAGAGTTTGTTCAGTACCTTGGAGGAGAAAGATCTCCAGATACCCATAGCGATGGTAATGATGAAAAGTATAGTGTCTTAGGTGTAGGCACGATTATTTTTCAGAGGGAGCATGGAGCTCACATTACCTTGACCGATGTCAAGTATGTACCAGGACTGAAGAAAAATTTGGTGTCGATCGCAATCTTTGGAAGACAAAGGCTATGATGTAGTCTTTAGTAAGGGAAAGGTTTTCCTTAGACACGTCACCATGAGACAGGTGAAGCAGATCGGTTCACGAGTCAAGAACTTGTATGCTCTTGAGGTTCAAGATGCATGCAAAGCCTTGAGGAGCAAGGCAAATGATGGAGACTTGGTGGGTAAGAGGGAGAGTACATTACCTCTCAACATGCAGTGCCAAAATAAGTCTTTGATGGAGGAGCCACAATTGGTGAAGTAGCTTCAGGAGGTTGTGAAGCAAAGACCTTCAGTAGGGGGAAATTTCGAGCCAAGTGGGCAGAAGGATCGCATGCATCCATACCTCCAGGTAGGAGGTGGGGCGATGTGGAGTGACAGTCCCAAGAAGGCTGGAATAGGAGCAGGATCATTGAGGTACCCAACCTCTTTGATTAGACCTTGCTACGTGAGCCTGACGAGGAGTAGCGGGATTAGCTGAGTGGGTAGAGATAGATGTGGATGGAGTAGTAGAGAGAGCTACAATGCAGGAATCCCAAGACAGTGCAGAGCTAGCAAGCTGCAACAATGCGAGAGGCACAAGAGTGTTGCACCAGTGCATGATGTCATAGAGAGGTGTGCAACGGTGCGAGATGCATGGAGTGTTGTAGCAGCTCAGAGGTCATAGAGGTCATAGAGGATGCTTCTAGCCCAACAGGGAGGTCAATTGGGAGATTTTTTGTTTCTAGAGTTACTGGAGCAACAAAAATTAGGAGAAGTGTTTCATGCAGAATATTTGAAAGGTTTAGGATCGGGTTCAAGTTGAATGCCTTTCTTGTTGAGCGGGAGTGTTGAAAATGGCAACAGGAAATGCTAAAAATAAAAGTGCTAAAGATAGCACTGCTATAAATAGCAGTTCAAGCACCAGTGTTGGACATAGCAACAAGGAACGAAAAATGGAAATGCTAAAAATAACATTGCTATAAATAGAATTTCAGGATGGATTCCAATTTTGGTTAGTCCCTGAACTAAAATTGAGAAGTAAAATTCGATTTGATCTTAGCAGCTATTTCTAAAATAATTAATTAATTCATCTTCAGTTAATTAGTTGTAGAAAATAAAACATGAAGTCTATGTGGGGACATGCAACAGTTATCCCATTAATCGATGAATTTATCCCTTAGTTAAAGAGATAAGGATGAGTTGTAATTAGTTAGCTCAGTTATCTGAGTTAAGTCCAGTTATATTAGTTCCAACAATTTGTAGAATTAATTGTGAGTTCAGTTAGTTAATGCTTGCATGCATGTAACTACTTCTCTTCAGATAACTGAATATTCTCTCATAAATAACTCATGCATGTCAGTTCCGTAAGAGACCCAGTTGAGATCAGATGATGGGACAATGTACTATCAGTTGGAGGAACTTTCCTATATAGGAAACTCATCCATGCAGAAGGAATTATCTCCTTCAGGATTGCACAGTTAGATAAGAGGTTAGTGAGTGTGTGAATAGGCCAATTCACATAGGTGGCAGCCCTGGACCCCAAGGAAAACTGCACAAGGAAATAAGAGGCTTGGAGAGCAGAGGAGAAGGTTCGTGAGAAGCTTTTGACTGTCTATGAGCATCAGTTAGATTACAGAGAGAGCATGATAGCTTGTGAGCTGATTCTTTTTGTAATCTGAACATATTTCCACTTGTATGATTATACAGAGATTGGGGATTTTAGCTGAGGCTTTCCCCAAAGTATTCTTTTGTGTTTCATATGTATGATTTCTTCCTCTGTTATATGTGTTCTGATTGATCTAGCTCAAATTGATTAAGCTTCCACAAAGTTTGTTGTAGAAGTAGATCTTGTATTTTGCTTTAGTATATTGCATTATCAGGCGATCTACAGTGGGAAATTCTACATAGTCCCCATTCCGTGTAGAGCCTCCATGAGGTGAGGAAATTTTTGTTGAACCTAGTTCGTGGTGAACCACTTGCCCTAGTGAAGGAGTTGGTCTGCTTTGACAACTCGATATAGATGTATCCTCTGTTGGCAAGTGTTCTTGATCTATGTGTCCATGATATGATCAGTTGTGGCCTGTTCCATGTAGTTTGAGTTCAGTTTTGGTGGTGTGAGTTTTTCTGCAATGTCAGATGTGTCCAACAATGGTGGAAAGTATGGCCGAAGGTGATCTACATTGAACACTGGGCGCAGACCAAGGAATGATGGGATGCTGAGCTCGAAGGCATTGTCACCGATGACCTTGGTGATGGTGTATGGTTGATATTGGAGCGGGCGAAGCTTGTAATGGGGTCTAACAAGGCACTCCTTCTGCAAATGTAGCTAAACTTTGTTGCCCACCTGGAACTTGTTTGACACTCAATGTTGATCATGGTGCTGATTATACTTAGCATTGGCTCTGTCCAATATATCATGGACCTATTGGAGAATGTGTTAAATGAGCTCAATGAAGTTGTTAGCCCTTTCAGCTTTAGACTAAATTTGAGACGAATCTACCTGAGTGGCTGCAAAGGGTATGACCACATCAATGGAGCCTAATGGCTAAAATCCCATCCCTACTTGAAAGGGGCTATGACTTGTTGAGCTGTGGAGAGTTTTGTTATAGCTGTGTTGGTCATAGGGGATAATTTCATCCCAGGTGCATGGATGCTTTGAGTTGTACATGCACAGAATGTGTACGATCATCCCGTTGACAACCTCTCTTTGGCCATCAGTTCAGGGATAGAAAGCCATGGACTTAGTAATTTTTGTATCCAACATCGACTAGAGACTTAACGAAAATGCACTTAGGAATTTGTTTTCTTTATTTGAGAATGGAATATGGGATCTCAAAGTGTACCCATAATCGCTTAAAGAAGAGTTTAGAAGTGGTTGTGATACTCTTCTTGTAGGCCGCCATGATGGCTCTATTAAAGAATCTGTCGACGATCACGAAAATCCAATTGTTCTGTGCTTAGTAAAAGGAAGGCCCGACATGTAATTCATGGAGACAAACTCCCAAGGATGGCTAGAAGTAGGTAGAGGAGTATACAAGTCTTGCTTCTTGATGGTTAGTTTGGCAATGGCACAAGTGGTGCAGGATCTATTGTACTTCCCAACATCCTGACGAAGTTTTGGCCAATAAAAATACTTTTGAAATATGCCACTATTTTCTCTACTCTGAACTATCCAACAAACTGACTGTACTATGCCTCCTAAACCATCTTGGCATGATCACTTGAAGGAAAATAGATGTGTCCCAGATGGCATAACAGTGCATCCTAAATGTGAAAATTTGGAACCTGCTTCCCTTCCAAGAGTGTCTGGTATATGCTGCCAAATTTTGGATCGCTCTTGTAAATATGCATCCACCTCGATGTATCGTACCACAAGAGTCGAGCACAGTGATCAATGCCATGACCGGTGGTCGATTGAGGAAATCAAAAACAATATTGGTGCTGCCCTTCTTATACTTAATGTTCAAATGGAACTGTTGCAAATAGGTGGACCATTTCTGATGGTGATCGTTCTGCAACTTCCCTTATGTTTGTATGAACTGTAGAGGTTGGAAGTTCAAGAGTTGTTCCTCTCTATTATCATATTTCTTATTTAATGTCTACTATGCTTCAGTTCTTAAATGAACAAGCCTATTCTGATTTGTTATGATTCGTCTCTACATTTTCAATTTTTGGATTCATATCCTGTTTTTATGTTTGCAAGATTCTAGGGGATTTCTGACTGCACTTGGGTATTTTTCTTTCTTTGTCCTAAATGGTAAACATCTTTTAGTTATTCTAGACTTACTGTAGTTTGTCTGTCAGGGTTCCTTAAATCATAACCGCTCACAGGTTGTCTCATAGCGACTAGCCGAGAGGGGGTAAATCTGAGTTGAGGTCTACAATTTTCTTATATTCTTCGACTTGGGTGTTTTGTTAATACAAACGGTGCCCCCACAAGCTAAACCCTCATCAGAATAGTTTTGTAAATTATACACTACTCTATTTATAAATACAAACTGTGGTTTAACTTTATTAATTCCAGATTAATATATATACACATTAGTATTAGGTTCAACCTTAATTGTTTGGTCACAAACCACATGATACAAATCATACCCCTCTTCAGAAACAACTCAGAACTTTATTTTCCTTGCTTATAGAAAGAGAAGCCACTTAAGGTTAATCATTCTAACATCTTACATAAGAACAAGATAGTTGGAACATTCGAACACTTATTTGTTACGCAGAGGTTCTAGAATTTATGGACATGACCTCTCCACCCGTCCTATGAGGAAATGGAAATTACGTCCAAAACCTCCCCCCGTGTTTCTATGTTCTAGTACAATTCTCAAACAACAGTTATTCAATTCATTGGCATCAAGGCTCACTTTAGTCTAGCATAGAATTTTTCACAGATAAAATATGGAATTAAGAGTTTTCCACTGGCTCTGGTCCATCTCTAGAATTCCCCATAGGCAGCGTATTGCCTTCTCTTTTCCTCCTCTCTTTCCTTCTTCCCACATTCTCTTTCCACTATCAAAAAATAAAAGGAGCAATAACTGCCTTAACTGTTAACTGTCTAGTAAAAAAAGAATTACTCTAGTCCCCTCTGTAAATTCTAGGACTCAACATAAAAAGTTATACTTCACTACAAAAATTTATTTCAACTTTCAATCATTACTTCTACTTCTTAATTTTCAAGTCCACTTATTTACAAAAGTAGTTATTAAATACTTACAATCACCTTGGGGTGTCACATCTCTCCCCCCTTGAATGAAAGACTTTCCCCGGTGTTCATCTATTTTGTTGCCTTTGGAAACAACTTAGGATATTCCTCTTGCATAAATTCTCTATTTTCTCATGTGGCTTCTTCCGTGATAAAGTATTTACACTGTACTTTAACCTATATGATAGCTCGCTTCTGTAGCATTATTTCTCTCTAGTTGAGTATAGCAGAGGTTCTACCAGAAACTCTTTGTCCGGTTGGACCTATCAAAACCACACATTAATCATATATATATATATATATATATATATATATATATATATATATATATATATATATATATTTCTCTAATTAACAACATGTGTTACCTATACATCTTGCCAATTTATAATATTTCTGGGATCATAAACATATTTCTTTAAAAATGACACATGAAACACATTATGAATCCATATATGACCAAGTAAAGCAAGCTATATATATATAGATATAGATATATATATATATATATATATATATATATATATATATATATATATATATATATATATATATATATATATATATATATTTCTCTAATTAACAACATGTGTTACCTATACGTCTTGCCAATTTATAATATGTCTGGGATCATAAACATATTTCTTTAAAAATGACACATGAAACACATTATGAATCCATATATGACCAGGTAAAGCAAGCTGATATGCCACTAGTAATATCCTTTCCAAAATCTGGAAAGGTCCATAGTAGCAGGGCGTGAGTTTTGCACAACTTCCCCGCCTGAGGGAACTTCTTTTAGGTTTAACTCACACATAAACATGATCACCCACCTGAAATTCTCGACAAGTTCTTTTTTTATCAGCATAGGCCTTTTATCTGTCTTGAGCAACTTTTAAATTATACCACTCTTTTTACTTCACTTTCCATTTCTTCTAACATGTCAAGTCCTAAGATTAGTTTATTCTGAGGACTATTCTAGTTAGAGGGTACCCTACATCTTTACCAATAAAGCCTCGAAAGGGCTCATTTTTAACAATTCATGATAACTGTTGTTATAGAAAAACTCCACCAAATGAAGGTATTCTTCCCACTTATTGGGCTATTGCATCACATACATATGAAACATATCCCCAACCACTTGATTTACTCGCTCAGTTTTCCCACCTTTCTGTGGGTGGTAAGCAGTATTGTAGTGGATTTGAGTACCCAATCCAGTGAAGAGTGCCTTCCAGAATGCAAAGGTAAAGTTTACATCTCAATCAGAGATAATAACTCTAGGTATATCATGTAGTTTAAATATCTCCCTCATAAATATATTTTCCACCTGGGTTGTTTGATAGGTAGATTTAACATGAATGAAATGAGCTCATTTGCTTAGTTTATCTACTACTACCATAATAGAATCATTTTGTTTCTTGGATTTTGCTAACTTGATTATGAAATCCAGATTAATTGTATTCCACTTCCATTCACGAATGGGTAAGGCATGCAGTAAATCAGTAGGGTGTAGATGTTCAACTTTAACCTACTAACATTCTAAGCATTTTTCTAACTATTCTGGAATGTATTTCCTCATACTAGGCCAATAATAATATTTTTTAATTGCAGAAAATAAATTTTGATATCCCAGATGTGTCACGTGTGGTATAGGGACTTATGTGGAATTCATCCAATATAAATTGTTTTATTGAGAGCTGATTAGGGACATACATTCTTCCTTTAAAGATTAGCAAATGTTCATTATTGATACCATATTTAGTTTGTTTCCCAAAATTTTGTGCAAGTTTAGCTTCTTGTCAAAGATATTCATATTCTGGATCTTTCACGGTGACTTCTTTAATCTTCTTGGAAAAATTAAACTCCACTTGACTATATGAAATCTCATATACATGATGCAGTCTTCTACTTAACGCATCGGCCACATGGTTTTCCTTCCCCTTAAGATGTTTGATTTCCAAGTCAAAATCACTCAAAAAATGTAGTCCACCTAGCTTGGTGTGAATTCAAGTTGGGTTGGCTAAAGAAACTGGTTAAACTGTTGTGATCCATCATCAACAAATTTTTTTTTCCCAAAAATCCTTCAAAGCATGGACTACAATTGTTAGCTCCAAGTCATAGGCATAGTACCTCTACTCATATTATTTTAACTTACGAGATTCCCAAGCAATCACCTTATGTTCTTGCATTAATACTCCCAATACACCCCTTGGAAAGCATCCGTACAGACTGTGAATTCCTTTTCTGGATCCACAACATTCAACATGGGAGCAGTAGCAAGCAAATGTTTCGAACTCTCAAAACTCTATTGACACTCTTTTGACCACTTGAAATTCTTCCCTTTCTTTTGCAAGGAGGTGATTGGGTAATAAAATTTAGAGAATCCATTTATAAATCGACAATAATATCCATCCAAACCCATAATTGAGCGTACATCTGCTACATTTGTTGGAACAGGTCATTCCATAATGGTTTTGATTTTCTTTGGGTCCACCACTATACCTTCAGAGGAGATAATGTGTCCTAAATAATGAATTTGATATTTGTAGAAGTCACCTTTAATAAATTTAGTATAAAGCTGATTTTCTCTTAAAGTTTACAATACCATCCGAAGGTGCTTTTTATGTTCTTCCATGATCCTAGAATATACCAGGATATCATTAATAAAAATGAGAACAAACTTATCTAGGAAAGGGTGAAAAATCCCATTCATCATACTCATGAATGTTGTCAGAGCGTTGGTGACTCTAAATAGTATGGCAACAAACTCATAGTGTCCATAGCGTGTCCTAAACATTGTTTTATATATATATTCATCTTTAATTCGTATCTGGTGATATCCAGATTGTAGATCAATTTTTGAAAACACAACAACACCCTTTACTTAATCAAAAAGATCATTAATTCTAGGTAACAGGTACTTATTTTTAATTGTTAACTTATTTATTTGCCTATAATCTATACACAGGTGAAGAGTGCCATCTCTTTTCGTCACAAAAAAAAATGGAGCTCCCCAAGGGGACACACTGGGACGAATATAACCCTTGTCCAATAGCTCTTGGAGCTGCATTTTTAATTCTATCAACTCAGGAACACTCATCCTATAAGGGGCTTTAGAGACTAGAGTGGCTCTAAGAACCAATTCTATAGTAAAATCAATGTTCATTTTGGGTAGGAATCCCAAAATTTCTTCCAAAAAGACATATTTAAATTCCTGGATGGATGGTATCTTTTCCAGGGAAGATATCTTATCCTTAGAATTAGCATAACCCACCTGAACAACATAGATTTGATAGCCCTTATAGATGCACTTCCCTAATTGATGGGCTGAAATAGGGCACAACTTGAATTCCCTTCTAACACCTTGGATTTCTTTTTTGATACCCTCATCAGTAAGAAGATTAATTGTCTTATTTGTAGAATTTACTAAGGTCCAGTGTTGTTCCAACCAATCTATGCACATTAGCACGTCATAGTATCCTAGCAGAAACATATTTAAATTTTCCTTAACTTGCTACCCAACTATATCAATTATGCAATTCTCTACTTTTTCAGTTACTCTCCTTTTAGCTCCTGTAGCTAATTGTACTAGCTAATGATTTTATAATTTCACACTTTTCATATGACATAAATCAACTATTTGTGGGCTGATATAACTTAGGATTTCACCCGGATCTATCAAAATGGAAACATGATGGTTAAATAATTTACCTTCAAGCTCCACGATTGCTGGTTGATACCCCACTTGATGATCCTCTAAGGATGCATTAATCCTTTGTATGCTCCTTGCCATGTCACCAATGGTAGAGGCCTCTTGGATATTTCAGCTGGTTCAACTCTTGCAAGGTGGGGACAATTTTTATAATAGTGGGGTTCCCCACAACCCCAACACTGCAAAAGGGGATTTTGAGTTTGATTGGGCTCTTGTCTACTAGATGCCTCGATTTGTCTTACTTCAATCCCCGCTCTAAATTTATGATGATTCCTGCTTGGGGGTTCATTCAACACTTTTCGACTTGTATTCTTTGTGCCAACAACTCTTGCAATCTTATTGGTTGAAAAATTCTTCTACCCATTTTTATTTTCCCAATTCTTAGTGTTATTACCTCTTTGCTTCATTTTTTGATAGAAAATTTGATCCTTTCGAATGGCTTCGTCCATTGTCTCGGGGTTATCAAATTCCAACCTTTCCTTCATGGAAGTAGGCAAACTACGGGTAAACCGCTGCACTTTAGCTTTCTACTCATGGATGTAAGGAACATATCTTAACAGAGAGGTGAACTTAGTTATAGACTCATCCATGGACTGCTATCCCAATTTCAAGTCATGAAATTCTTTGGCTTTTTCATCATAAAACCGCTCTATTAGATTTTTATATGTGAGATGCTTCCATAACTGTTCTCAAGTAAGTTCTTGCGCTTATATTCCTTGAAACATTTTAGTTTCTTCCCACCATAATGTGGCTTTACCTTGCAACTTCAATATAATACCATCCTTTCTTTTAAATTATCATGTATTCATATATTTCAAAATATTTATTCATATTTACTATCCACGTTTCTGCCACTTCCTTAGCCTCTCCACCATAAATCAGGGGTTTGATTTTCTTGAAATACCCTTGTAATTAATTTTTTTTGTCTTTTAGTTCCTTTACCACCAGAGATATTATCAGATTCTTCTTCATTAATAGCTCCAACTCCCTCTGATTTTGGGTTGTCTTCTCACTACCTGTGTATCCCCTCTCTATTCCATTCATCTTGATTGGGATTCAGATTCCTTTTGTTTTTCATGTCCAAAATGATTTTCATAATCTTCTTTTGTGCCAACTGCAACCTTCCATTATCAACCCTCCAATTCATCATTTCTACTTGTAATTGTTCACCCATTTCCAATAACATAAAATTTGTATTCTAGTTTTCTCCACCCAATTGAACCCAAATTTCTAGGTTATTTCCCAGTGTAGGTGTTGGTCCTAATCTCCGAGATGATCCTCCCATTGGGGTAATCCCTGCTCCCCATCTCATAGTGCATCATCTCCCCTTCTATGCATCATAATTTAGATTTATTAAGCTACACAAAACGATTCAAGCTTCAGTGTTGCAACCTAGGCTCTGGTACCACTTGTCACACACATCCCTAAAAAAAAATTAATTTTACTTGGTTAACAATAGTTAAACAATAATATTCACATGGAACTTGTGCTTTACTTATGCCTATATACCAATTCACAATGTTAACTTTAATAATATACAAATTTTCATTATTGAAATAGGTCTAAACACCATTTGGCACTACTCCATGGGTTAAATCATATGCACAGTTGGTAAGATATAGACACATGGTTTTTGACCTATACAATTTGTGCATAGAAATTAATAAAATAAGGCTCATATTAATTAGGTAGTGGAGGCTATCTAACATTTAATTCTTCCAGCTGCCTAAGTACTCGAAGCTTGTATGTACCATTTGGGTTAATAACTACCATCGATTCTCTGACCCCAACATTCGACGACTCCAGATTGTCTTGATAGTTATGGGAAACCACCAGGTTTTTCCTATGCCTTAGCTGATCATTTGGAATTTTCACGGTTGGAGAGGCTTGCTCTGCTGAACCTTGGTCTCATTAGGGTTTTGTTCTCCAGTGTTGTAGTTTTTCTCAAGATTTTCAGACTCTTACAGAGCCTATTCCTCTCATCTCCTCCTCAATTTCACTACTGGATTTACAGTTGGTTACTTGAGCACATTCGAAAGTTAATCTCTAGGAAAACAGGTACTAAGGTGTAAGAATTACTTATGCGTCCACTTAGATTTTCTTTGACATCGTTTATGTTACTATAGCTGAACGACCTTGAAATTTCTTGGTTGTGGATCCAAGGTCTAGTTTGGCTACCCGAACATCCTAGGGTTATCACGATGTATAGTTCAAAGATCTTCATCTATTTCAAGGTGTTATGTTTCAAAAATTCCTTTTCCCTCTATTCTTTTAACAAGATAATTCCTTATGGTTACTTCTTGTCGGCGAAATAAAGAGGGGTGTTTTTTTGTTAAGAGGGGCATTCATTTGATGTTTGCAGGTTCACCTCCCACGTCCTTCTAGTAAGAGCTTGGACTATCCCAATTCTCTGAACATTCGCGACATCAAGGCATTAGTTATAAACCCCAGGTGCATTTTACTGAGCCTTAAGTCAGAATTTAGGGATAGAAAGTTTATCCATTTTGGGTTCAAGGGTTTAATCTCTGAATAGTTGTATTATATATGTAATTAATTTTCCATAATGTAGAGATGTGTTCTTTTCTCGGAATTCACTCGGTTTACGTTGATACTATTACTCCTCTTTGTGTCCTTATGTTAATTCCACAATTCAGGTTTTGGTCTTCCTTGACCATGTGAAGTTTTGGGTCAAGGTGATTTTTGATGTATCTTATGAGTCATTACATGTATATCAACTATCTTATGAGGTTTTCATTTTTAACCCTAAGTTGGCAGAGTTTTAGTGCTTTTTAGATTTAGATATGGATGTTAATGAAATAGTTTGCTTTCTTTAATTTCACTCTTGGAAGTTCAGGTGTTGTTCCTCTATGTTATCGTCTTTCTTATTTAATGGATACTGTGCTTTAGTTATTAAATGAACAAGGCTATTCTACTTGTTTATGATTCATCTATATATTTTCAAATTTTAGATTCATATCTTGTTTTTATGTGTACAAGATTTTGGGAGATTTCCGGATTCACTTGGGTATTGTTCTTTCTTTTGCCTAAATTGTAAACATCTTTAAGTTATTTAGGAATTATTGTAGTTTGTTTGTCAGTGTTCTTTAACTCAGAACCGCTCCTTGGATGTCTCATGGTGACTGGATGAGAAGGGGTAAATCCGAGTTGAGGTTCGAACTTCGTTATCTTCTTCGACCTAGGTATTTTTCTAATAAAAGTGGTACCCCCACAAATTGAACCCTCATCAGAGTAGTTTTATAAATTATACACTATTGTATTTATGAATACAAACTATGGTTTAACTTTATTAATTCAACAGTAATATATATATATATATACACATAAGTATTAGGTTGAGCCTTAATTTTTTGGTCACAAGCCACATGATACAAATCGTACCCCTCTTCGGAAACAAATCAGAACTTTATTTTCCTTGCTTGTAAAAAGAGAAGTCACTTAAGGCTAATCATTCTAACATCAGAAAACAATTGTCATAAAATTCGAACACTTATTTGTTACATAGAGGTTCTGGAATTTACAGACATGACCTCTCCACCCATACTATGAGGAAATGGAAATTACATCCAAAATCTCCCCCCATTCTTCTTCATTCCAATACAATTCTCAAACAACAATTATTCAATTCATTGGCATCAGGACTAGGTTTAGTACAACCTAGAATTTTTCATAGATCAAATCTAGAATTAGGAGTTTTCCACTGGCTCTAGTCCAAGTTTGGAATTCCCCACAGGAAACGTCCTGCCTTCTCTTTTCCTTCGTTCTCTCATTCTTCTTAAGTTCTCTTTCCACTCGTAGAAATAAAAAGGATCAATAACTACATTAACTACTAATTGTCTGGTAAAAAGATAATTATGCAAGTACCCTCCGTAAATTCTAGGACTCAACATAAAAAAATATAGATTACTACCAAAAGTTTTTTCAACTTTCAATCGCTACTTCTACTTCTTAATTTTCAACTCCACTTATTTACCAAAGTAATTATTAAATACTTACATTCAACTGGGGTGTCATATAAATTTACCATATTCAAGTTTTTTAAAAGATGACCATATCATACTTTAACCATTCCAAAATTTTACAATATATATATATATATATATATATATATATGAAAAAAACTGGCACAACCACACTAATAAATGTGGTTGATATACGCAGATAAATCACATGCACAACCACATTATTAAATATGGTTGATATATGCCTATAGACGTCAATAGTATGGATTTAATATTAATATTATTTTTGATATTAATAATTATGTAGCTATAATAATATTATAGAAATAATTATTATATTATAAAGTAGTTTTACTATTATATTATAATTATTGTAATAATTATAATAATCAAAAAATTATTTATAGCAATTATTATTATATTATAATAATATGATAATAGTATTGATATTATCAAAAATATCATAAACCCAAGGGATTATTGATATTATAAAATCAAGAGATTAATATTATAAACTTAAAGGAATAATACTAAACTGAAGGGACTAATAAACCCAAGGCTATAATATTATAAACCTAAAGAATTAACAAATCAAATATATTAATATTATAAGCCCAACAGATTAATATTATAAACCCGCGGATTAAAATTATAGACCCTCAAGATTAATATTGTAAACCTAAGCGATTATTATTATAAACCAAATGGATTACTGATATTTTTTTTTGTAAGTAAGTGTTTCAAATTATATTAATTGAACAAAATATACTTCATATATGTCTGTGAGGCCCATCTTTGCATCAGTGCAAGGAAACTAGAGAGAAATATCATAAGATCTCTACCCCTGAAAGGGGAAACCAGAGCTTACAATTTCCAGAGAAATGATAAAAAATGCATAGCCATATGAGTTATATAAGAGGGTTGAGCCTCACGACGTCTAGACAATTGACTAAGGGATAAGAATAGAGGCAAATTGGAACATGAATAGAAGTTCCTCAGTCTCAAACTTGGCACTCTTAGGTCAAACAAGAAGGGTGTTATCTCACTTGTGTTTACTGAGCCAAAACAAGATCATTCTGCAAGCCATCAACCAAAATGAAGGAGAAGAAACCAAAATTATGCTGCTAAAGTTGTTAGTGGAAAGTGCATGCTACTATGAAGCCAAACCGTTTCCGAGATGGAGCCTCCAAGTGCCTGGGTGCTACCATGAGCCTGTAAAATCCTGGTGGCTCCCAGGAAATCCTCTAGAACGAAACAATTGTATGGGTTGGTGAGCATCATTCACCATCAGGGAAATGAGGGGTGCAAAGGGAGGTAGAGGAGCTTTGTGAGAGGGGGGAGGGGATGAACAAACAAGAAGAGAGTGTGAGGGAGGCACAACAGGGGAGGGGACACTGGGAGGGTAGTCAATGGAGAGGTCTCTAGCCAATTGTTTCAATGAGGAGAAAAAGTGACTAAAGTGTGTGGAGAGCTCCACAATCCTATTGGTAGGCTTAGATTTTTCTTCTTCCATGTTTTTCAGATGATGGGTCAAGAGGTTACAGGGAGCCTAAAGTGACGAGCATCCATGGCGGGTCTCCTCTTATTCCATGGCCACCACCTTTCTACTGATGTGATCAAGTATATTTTGGTCGAACAGAGTGGCTATGAAGGTGTCGTCTAAGGTTCTTGAGAGTCATCCATGACCTCTTGCCTGACCTAGGTGATGAGCTCTCCCTATGTCACTACTCATTATTGGGTTGTAGGAGATGGGAGGCACAAGATTAAGGTTAGAAGGAGCAACGTGGATCAAGCTACTAGAGAAGGAATAGTTGGGAGGCAAGGAAGCTCCAAAAAAAAATCATGGAGTTGACAAGGTGGTACGCACATTACAAGGAGAGGGGATAGGTGGATTAATGAGGACAAGTGTATTCCATGTGATGAAGGACGTCCTCCATGTTCTTGTTACCATCAATTTGCTAGAGAGATCACCCTCTGGTCACCCAAATCCGGGGGTGGAGGTGTTGCTACGCCAGTTGTAAGCATTGGGGGAACCATTATGGGAGGGCCTTAGAGAATTATAGGAAATTCCAGCCTAAAAGTTGCCTCCTAAGGAAAATAATAAAATAATAGTTAAAATAATAAAATAAGGGTTATGAACTTTGGAGGGAAATAACAAAACTAGTTTTTAAAAATGTATTTTTGTCTTATCTCCATATATGTTTACTCAAATTTCAAGTGTACACACTCATTGGATGGGGAATTAAATTCCACATCCAAAAAGTACCCATTATACATATTTTTGAGAAGATACATATTAATAAAAAATGAAGATACATTAAAAAACATAAACATGTTTTATTAATGTATCTTCAATTTTTATCAATGTGGGTCTTCTAAAAAGTATGAATAATGGGTACTGATTGCATGTGGAATTTAATTATGCATCCAATGAGGTATTCGTATGATTTTAAATCGAATTCCACATCCAACGAGTGTTTGCGCTTGAAATTTGAGTAAACCTCTAAGGAGATAAGCCAAAAATACAATTAAAAAAAGTAGTTTTTCTCTTTTTCCCTCCAGAATATTGACATGTACCTCTTTTTAAATTTAAAGGATTTTGATTGGTTTACATATTATGACATGGATATTACATGAGAATCTCATGGGCACTTTAAGGCTGAAATTTCCTCTAGTGTGGGGGGCCATCATGCCAAGATAGTCTTTGATGCCTTTGATGCCTTTGCTGGATATAAAGTTAGAAAGGGTGTTGGATTTTTGTTTAATATGAGAGAAGATGATGGCTTCTTAGAGAGATAATATGTAATCCATATGTTAAACGTGGTATTCAATGCACCAATTGAGGGCCTACTTGGTAGGAGGAGAGCCATTGATGATTCAGCTAGCCATTTTGATTATAAATTGGCAGTCTCCTTCAAAAATAAGAGGAAGAAGTTATCAATTTAAGCGATTTGAATTCCTTCATTGAGAGCCTTAATCTCTTCCACATTGTTTCTTTTGAATCCAATGTGACCCTTGTAGATTTTCACAACATGTCCTACATGATATTTGAGGACTCCTCCAAAGCCATCTTATCCTGGATTTCCTTGAGAGGATCCATCAAGGCTGAGTTTATAACAGAGGGGAGGAGGGGGACTCTAGGAGGAGGGAGAGGGTAGAGGCAGGTGGGGGAGGGAAGTGAAGTCAAGGTTTGGGGGCTTAAGGTTTCACCAATAGAGTATTTCGTTTTCCAATGGAGGGGCGAGAAAATCTCGGGCAATCCAATTGATGAGAGAAACAGATTCCTCTAGATTCTTGTGCATGAGAAACCAGACTCCCTCCAAAATTTTACGAGTGTTATTGAATATTTATTGATTGTATTCTTTCCAAATTTCCCAAGCTAGAAAGAGAGGAGCCACGGTACAAATGTATGATACGATGGGATAGATATAGGGGGAGGCTGGCCATTTTTGAAGGATTAGGCTATGCAATCACTTTCCTTAATGGATATGAGGAAACCATGCTCAATTTTATGCCACAGGTTTTTGGAAAATGGACAGGCGAGGAAATGGTGGTCCGGAGTTTCTTGTTGATCACCACAAAGAAAACACTAGAAGGTCCCATGAAAGCTTTTTCTAATCAGGTTATGCAAGGTGTTCAAGCTTCAGAGCTTCGTCCAAAAGGGGCTTGGTTCAGGGATATCAGGTTAGCTGAGGCGACTGTAAGCTTATTTGACAAAGAATATTCCTAAGTTTTGAGGTCCCTATCTAAGAACATCATTGCCATATTTTTTCTCAATTTATCTTTTGGACAATTCTTGTTGAAGGAGGGAGTGAGTGTGATCATTTTGTGCTTGAGATCAAGTCATCCCCAAAAGAAGAAGCACTTAATTTTCCTAATTGCCTTTAATGACCCATTTGGGGGCATCTAGGATTGAAAAAAGGTAGAGAGTCATGCCTTGAAGGATACATTTGAGGAGAATGAGCCAGTTAGCTAAGGAAAGGGCTTTGTGGGTCCAAAAATTGAGTTTGGAGGCAAACTTGTCTAAGAGGTCCCTTCATCAGGAGTGCTTGATTATTGATTTTTTGAGGGGGGCTCCAAGGTATTTAGAAGGGAGGGAGGTAATGGAGAATCCAAGTATGTGTTGGATGTTCCTCTAGGTGATGGTGGGGGTGTTAAAGAGGAAGATTTGGTATTTATCAAGGTTGATATCAGTGCCCGAAGCTAGGGAGAGGAGGTTAGGAATGGATTTTATTTCCCTAGATTCCTGCATTGAAGGGTGGTTCATGAGGAGCGTATCATCAA
This sequence comes from Pinus tabuliformis, assembly GCA_031772625.1. Classification (NCBI taxonomy): domain Eukaryota; kingdom Viridiplantae; phylum Streptophyta; class Pinopsida; order Pinales; family Pinaceae; genus Pinus; species Pinus tabuliformis. The sequence continues at coordinate 624,050,194 of CM062817.1, forward strand.
AAAATTTCTAGTGGGATTGGGTGGAATCATTGTGGATGATGAGGCCTCAAAGGGTACCTTTAGATTTAACAACAAGTATGGAGCACCCGAGGCCTTTAGCCATGAGGATGAAGAGAAATGGGGAAAGGGGGTCTCCTTGTTTGATGTCCTTGGATGGGAGGAAAGTACTCGAAGGGGAAACATTAAAAAGAATGGAGAAGAAGGGGGTAGTGATGAGCGAAATAAACCATTGTGTCCATTCAATGTAGAATCGAAAAGCTTGAAGGGTGAATTCAATATAATCCTAGCTTAGTTTATCGCAAGCTTTAGACATGCCTAATTTTAGCAGCATGGTAGGTGTTGGGTGTAGGGATTGCACTTAAGAAAACTCCTCAACACTTAATTGGCAACCTGGGGGTTTCGTAAACTTAGAGACGAAGCACAAGCAATTCCATAAGTGGTATGAAGTTTTCCTATTCTTAATCCTTTTTCTTAAAGGAAATGTTTGCAGAATCAGACATAAAACAATCTTTAAAGGCAATTGACACCAAAGAAACTCTAGTGCTAGAATATAAAAGAACAATTTGCAAGTAAATCAAGTAAATGAGCTTTCACACAACTGAAGCAATCTGAAATATTGGAAATAAATTCTATGTTTATCTTCAGATAGATGGCTAATAGTCTGACAAATGGGCCCTTGCAGAGATCTGTTTTCCTCTTGATCTTCCTTCTACACAAACAACCTATTCTTGTACTATTGCAAAGTGCTTGCACTAGTGCAGGTAAAGTGCCTTTGTGTAAAAATATATTTTACCTCTCTTGCTGAAGGTTTATGTCTTTGTGGAGGTGATCTAAGCCTTGGGGTTTACAACACTATGTTTTTGTGATAAGAGACCAGTTCTTGCATTGAAGCAGAGTTTCCTTCACCAAGTTTCTAATTTACTTTCGAAAAGATTGAAAGACGTGCTGAAAAAGAATTGCAATTGCAAATGAAATTCTGAGATAAATTATCTATGGAAAAGAAATGCTTTAATTAATTAAATCTTGCAAAGGATGTAAACTTCATGAAATGAAAACAACTCGCATCTAACTTCGGCAATCCACTTAAAGTATTTCTGTTCCTTGGTCATAAAACATAAAATGCAAGTATAACGTGTCTATGATAAATTCACGTAATTGTTCTCATATCCTTTAGAAATATACTTTTAATGCTGAAGATAATTACTGAAATTAACAACCCATTTGCTTGTGAGAATAACTGAAATGATAATTAGGGAAAGAAATGTAATGTTTGTTGTAAAATAAATGACTGAACCGGAGTGCAGGAAATCACATGCACTGGTACAGGAAAAGGGCTTCCTACACGATCCAAGTGGAAGCAAATCGAGATAAGAATTGTGAGTAAAGAAATGTGAGAAAGGAATTACAGAAAAGAAATAACTCAATTAACTCCCAAGCCACAGATTTGTTTCACACTTAACTCCAAAATAGATTTAAATCAGAACTTCAGAAATAAATATAAAGCTGTTCACACCATGCAACTGCAAAGGGAAATATCCACACAGTCTTTCCAAATAACGAAATCACAAGGGTAAATGAGCTGGGTTGGCTAGGCCCTAGCCAACCAACTCGTTTCCCTTTTAAGAAATGAACAAATTCAACACTCAAGTACGCATCAAAGATAAATTAAACACAATGCATGAATAACATGGCAGATTCCTTGTATTACTTGATCATCAAATGTACATAGTAATACGAGTCCAACCCCAGAGCTGAGGGCGACACCAGATTATACAGAAAATGAAATTACAGTCTAAGGATCGCTAACTAGTTCTACCTACAATCTATATTCTATACATCCTTTCGGCCTTAGCTGTCTTCCACTAATTACAGTCATTTTCTTTTTCAAGCGTTTCGGTCGAACAGACTAACAACTTAACATTACAAAATCGACTAACAATTATAATGGAACATGTACTTCACTAGCCGTAGACCATCCTTGGCAAACATCCCTTATTGTGCGCCATTGATATTCATCCTCAGTTGATCAGCAACCGAACTCAGAGTTATGGACCAAAATGTCTTCATGGAAAAATTCAGCTCACGAAAATCTCGGACCAATCATTGTGGTGGTGCAGGAATGTGCCTGCACTGATCATACTAAATCATAATTAACACTAAGTTCCTCAATTAATTGTAGGAAATTATCACAAGTTACAAGAGGTAATTAATAGGCATGAAATCTATGTAAAAATTATTAATAAAGAACTTTAATAAATGTTAATGTAAAATACGAAGCATATGTAGGAATAGGTGGTTATCTTGGACTAGTGCAGGAAAGAGAGGTTTAAGTTGAGATAAAATAGAGGTTAATGTTTATAGAAATGGGGTAAAAATAGGGTAATTTGGGACACGCACATCCTCCCATCCCTCTGCTGTTGTGTGTCCTCACACAACATTTTACCTTCTGGAAAACATCCTCAAAAATAGGTGGCCAACTCTCAACCCTGAACTTAAATGCTTAGCCCTGCTTTCACTATCTTCGGATTTTTCTCTCAGGCTCTTTTTAGCTGATTCGTCACCTTCTTGAGTCCTTTGTAGCATTTGGAAGCCTGATAATTCCACACATTTACTTGTTGCTTATGATTTTTTACCTCTGCAAGTAGCTCCACCTCGCTCTGTTTCTGCCAACTTTGTTCCTTCATGACCTAGTTCAAAGCCTTCAAGTCATGAAGTTGCTGCTCCAATTCTACTATTCGGCTGTTGAGGTAGAGAGTGGAGGGTGTCATGCCAAGATCTTCAGGTGTGAATGTCTTCTCTACAGCAAACTCAAAACAGGTCCCATCATCATTAAGGTCAAGGCCATCAAATTTCTACATTATGACGTCGTCGAGGGTTTCCACACACAGGGTTTCCTTCTCACTGAGGGTTTTGATGCCCTCCAAAATATTCATGTCAAGGGTTTTAGTACCTTGTGCACTCAACTCCTCAGGGTCTTTAACACCCTGTTCTTCTAGTTCCTCAGGAAACTCAGTACCCTATCCATACAGACAAGCAAAGGTCTCAATACCCTATCCTTCTAAAATAGTAGTGGCTTTAGTACCCTATTTCTCTAAAACAATGGGGGTTTCAGTACCACGTTTCTCTAAAATAACAGGGGTTTCAGTGCCCCATTCCTCGAAAGCACCAAGGGTTTCAATGTCTAGTTCACTGAAATTATTGAGGGTCTCTATATGCTTCTCTTCTTCATATTCATGACCCTTTGTTTGGACTTCACCGGTACTTGGTGTCGTCTTCCTCTTCCTTAATTTTCTGACAAAATTTAACAATAATACGTCATCTTCCACGTTCTCTACATCTTCCACAGTGTGTGCTACTACATCTGCAAGCACTCAGAGATTATGAACTTTAGGGTAAACTTGGGGTGATTTGTCGATTATAATCAGAGATATTGACTTGTTCGTCCATTGGGAGACAGTCTACCTCTTCATCGAGGTTCTATTATTTCTCTTCTTAGCCAAGGGTGAAGTATTTTCGACAGTCTTCTTCTCTACTTGCACTGGTGTGCTTTCCTCTTTCTACTCAGCAAGGGACGATGTCTCTTCTTTCCTTTTCTTACTTGTACTCATGCTCGCAGATTTCTCTGTACTCCTTGCTCGAAACTCCTTCAAGAATGCTTCCCAAGTTACTCCTTTTTCTTGCAGCTTCTTCTTAACCAGAATCGTGATAAGCCCATGATGGTAGAGCTTGTTTTCAATTTGGCTTGCGTTTCCATTCTACATGCCCTTCTCCATTTTCTCAAGACTCCTGAGCAGGTAGTAAGGGAAATTAATCATTTTTCTGACTCAAAGTGCATCAATAGTTGAAAGTGATACACGAATTCCAATGTATAACATCCCTCTCTGGTCACGAATTTCTATAGTATGAACATGAGGTATCACCACTTCCCGATCATGGTGCTCTATGGGAGTCCTTTTCTCTATTCAACCTTAAGCTTTTTGTCAACCATGAACCAGTGCCATCATTTCTTCCTGAGCCACCCCTTTTTAAACCAATGCTCTCTTGTAAGTGGCAAGACTATAGCTTGTGAGATAGACTCCTTGTAACTTTGAACTTCAATGTTCTGACGTTGATTCGTCCTTCTTTGAATATCTGTTTGAACTCTAGTACCACAGCCATGTCGAACCCATCAAACTTTTGTAAAAATGGCAGGAACCCAGATTCTTGCAATAGTGCAAGACTGTTTCGTACTCTGTGGTTTGACCTATCTCCTACAAATACAATGGCTCACTTCTTACGGGTGCCATTTTGAACTGCACTTCACTCTTTCGGATCACACCCTCGAAGGAATTCTAGCGAGTGACACCAATGCTTTGCCGAGAGCTTTATGCCGAAGGTTCGTCACCCTCCATATTTTCAGCCGCACTCACTTGGTCATAATGAAAACAACTCTATGTACTAGGCGAAGATTCGTATCAACCCACTATAGGTAAGTCATAATGTTTAGGTGGAGTGGAGGTTTATGCGGTGGTGGTGCAACAGTTACAATGATTGGGTTACCGGGTAAGGTAATAATGGACAAGCAATACAAAATTATTTCAAGGAAAGTGAATATAGGCTATCAGACAACAGTACTATCCCACAGTTCGCCTCGTAATTAAATCAATACATACTTCAACACTTATTAAGAAATTAGATTTCAAAACTCTATACACCTTTCACTTTAAAGATTTTTCCTAAGTCAGTAAATGATGAAACATAGTATTAATTGAAACATTCAATGCTATGATATATCAATACTCATGTGCAAGAAAGTAAAGATCCATAAATATGCTTGATGAAACACTCTTGGACTATGTGAATTTTACTTTCTTTCACATTCAGCTGTGTTCCTACACTAAACCTGCTTGCACTGCACATCTTGCACCAGGGACTTTTACCAAAGAATAAAATATGATAGAACATAATTCTATAGTTGGACTTGAACATATTTTTCTTATTATTCAAGAAAAAATTATTCTCCATGCTTTGGTGTTTCACGAGCATGCCTTTTGGATTGACTGCATCAAATTGTGCAATCAATTTGTGAGGGAATAAATAAGTGGGAAAGGGGCTAAATATTTTTTTTTAGAATGGGAAGGAACATTACAACAGGGATTCCTGAAACAATATCACCAAGAGGGATAAACAAAACGGGATGTGGGAAAAAAATTCAAGGGAAAATAAGGATTTTACAAAATCAGGCAAGGGTAGTTTATTAGAAGAAAGAGGAAGGTAATTCATTGGGGATTTTAGAAAAGAAACGAATGGAAATTTTTGAAATGGGAAATAGAAGAAAGGAAAAGTTTTTACCTTGAAATCTAGCTACATTGGTGCAGGAAAAAATAACTGCAGCGGGAAGTAAGCGTTTACTTGCATAAAAATGTCCATGCTAGTTACCCCAAACTTGGGTAAGTTCTCAGTTTCGTGAACCTACTTCTTCTTAGTGGCAACCAACATATCTAAATATCAAGTAACATTCCCTTTTTATTTAGAATTTCAATCTTTCTGCCAGCATGTTGGTTTTCATGTTGATCCTTCTGCAATCATGTCAGTCAATTGATTTTCATTTTTACAGGAAATTTTTTCTTTTTATACTCTTTATTTTTGTCATTTTTTTTTTCAATAAGGACAAGAAGGAAAGTTGGTGTTACCACCTGCCAACTCCTTTTCAAATGGCTATTGGACTTGTTGCATAAAATCTCCTTTAGTAAGGGGCTAAAAATATACCTTCAATCTATGCCCATTTGCCAGGGACACATAATTCTGTCCATCAATAGTTTTGATTTCTACTACTCCATTTTCTAACAATTTGACCACCTCAAAGGGTCCCATCTAGCATGTATGGAATTTTACTTTAAAATATTTGAATCTAGAATCGTAAAGGAGTACCCAATCACATGGTTGGAACTACTTCTTTTGAATGGACTTGTCATGCCACTTCTTGTGCCGCTGTTGAACCAAGATGTTTTGCTAAACAACATCCCTTTGGAATTTAAATAACACATTTAACTATAGAATACACTTATGCTGTGCTTCAGAGCGATCTAGCCCCAATTGGACTTCAGTTCTGAATGTCTTGATTTGGAATTCTATCAGCAATAGGACTTGTTTTCTGTACACCAGCTTATATGTTGTGTGTCCTCTGTTGTTTCTCAAAGTGGTTCGATAGGCCCACAATGCTTCTGATAATTTGTCAGCCCAATCCTTTCTGTGCATATTTAATATCTTTGTGAGGATGGACTCAATCACCTTATTCGTGGACTCCACTTGACCATTTTCTTGCAGGTGATATGGTGTAGATTTCTTGTGCCATATCTTATACTTCTCCAATACACCCTATACCAGATTAGAAATAAATTGTGGTCCATTTTCAGAAAAAATTTCTCTAGGAACACCAAATCTAGTAAAGGTTTTAGTAAAAACAAAATCAAAAACAACTCTTTCAGTAGCAAAAGAAACAACTTTAGCTTCTACCCATTTCATAACAAAATATGTACAAACCAAAATATTATTTTTATTTGATGATGCTGGATTTATTGGTCCTATGAAATCAATGGCCCAATTTTAGAAAGGCTCACTCATAACCTGAGGACATCAAGGCATTTAATTGGTTTGATTAGGTTGGCCAATTAGCTAACAGCTATCACATCGCTTGACATATTGTTTGGCATCCTTCAACAAGGAAGGCCAAAAATAGCCAGCTCGTAACACTTTGTATGCAGTCTGCTTATTAGCGAAGTGACCCTCACAAGGTTCATCATGGGCAGATTTTAAAATATCAAACACTTCTTCCTCTCTTACACATATACGGATAATGAGATTTGCTCCGGTGTAAAATAGGTCTCCTTGGATCTAGGAATATGCAACGCTTTTCTGAATGATATTCCGCTTTTCACGAGCAGATAAGTGAGGTGGTAATTTTCTAGTGACTCAATAGTTAGCTATGTCAGCAAACCATGGGGATTTTGTTGACACAACAGAAAGATGTTCATCACGAAAATCATCATCAATAGGAATTGCTTCACGAGGATTATTTAACCTTGAAAGGTAATATGCTACTACATTTGATTTTCCTGGTCTATCAACAATACTAATATTAAATTCCTGTAACAATAGTAACCACCTAGTCACTCTACTACTAGTTAATGGTTTATTCATCAGATATCTTATTGCAGAATGGTCAATATGTACAAAGACTTCATGTCCTGTAATATAATGTCTGAATTTATTAATAGAAAAAATTACAGCTAAAAACTATTTCTCAGTAATCGTATAATTGAGTTCAACGAGTGACAAATTTTTACTAAAGAAATAAATAGCATAAGATCGTTTTCCTTCTTCTTGTCCTAAAGTTGTGCCAATAGTAGTATCTGAGGCATCAAAGGAAATATGAAATGGCAGGGACCAGTTTGGTCCTCTCAAAACTGGTGCTTGGACTAATTTTTCCTTCAATGTCTCAAAGGACTATTGGAAAGCTATGGACCAAGAAAACTCACTATCTTTAGCCAAAAGTTGGAAAAGGGGGGTAGCTATCCTTGAGAAATTCTCAATGAATCTCCTATAGTAGCCCGCATGTCCTAGAAAACCTCTCACTTCCCTTTGAGTTTTGGGTATAGGGAGACTCAAAATGTCTTCTATTTTTTTAGGGTCAACCTGGATACCTTTGTCGGAAATAAGATGGCTAAGAACCACTCCTGCCTTGCACATTAATCTGCATTTCTTGTCACTCAAGACGAGATGAGATTCTTGGTAGCGAAGAAACACTTTTTCTAGATTCTTGAGGGCTTCTTGAAACGAATCACCAAACACAGAGAAGTCATCCATATAGATTCCTACAAACTCAAGGTCAGAAAAAATAGCCAAGACTGCCATCTAAAAGGTAGCTATGGCATTACAAAGCCCAAAGGGCAGCACTCAGTAAGCGAATGTACTCCATGGACATGTAAAAGTGGTTTTGTCTTGATCCTTGGGTGCTATCTGTATATAGTTATATCCGCTAAAGCCATCTAGAAAAGAAAAGTAATTCTTACTAGCAAGGGTATCGAGTACCTAATCGATGAAAGGAAGGGGGAAGTAATCTTTGAGAGTGGCTTTATTCAATTCTATATAGTCAATACAAATGCGCCATATCACATATTTCTTCGGTACTAATACTAATGGAGAGACCCACTGGTTGTCAGAAATGGGATAGATAAAATCAGCATCTAAAAGTTTTTGCAATTCATCCTTTACAACACCTCCTAGAGCTGGGTTCATACACCTTTGGGGTTGTCAGACAGGTCGGGATCCATCCTGAATATAGATATGGTGTGTACAAGTTTTAGGAGGGATGCCTTTCATATCTTCATAACCCCATGCAAAGGCATTGAGATGGTTTCGCAATAGATTCACAATCTACTCTTGCTGAGAAGGATCTAATTTTGAACTGACATACAAGGATTTACCTAGACTAATCTCAACAAGAGTAGTATCAGGTTCAAGAGTACACAAAGGTGTCTCTAGAGATGGTGGTGATGGAGGTAGAGATTCATATCTTTCCTGAAAATCTAGACTAAAAATCTGACTCAATGACTCAAAATTAGGCATGGTGTTTATATTGTTCAAGAAGTCTTGAATCTCACCCTCTTGCGAGGACTTAGCATTCTGATGTATCAAGGAAACAGGTTAAGTCTCCTCATCACTACTATAGTCTAACCATAAAGTGTCTTGGAGCTCCTGAATGGATCTAATGGGTGGATATAAGGTGACCTTTTTCCTGGAATCTCCATGGGAAATATACATATCACCAGAACAACATCCGATATAAGCATCGATTGTAGCAATCCATGGTCATCCTAAGATCAAGGGATGCCCTCCCATAGGATTCTTTGGTTGAAGCACAATGAAATCTACTAGATATTCCCAAGAGTATACGAAAATGACCACATCATCCAATACCCCTTTTGGTTTGATTTTAGATCTATCTGCTAGTTCAAGCACAGTGGGAGTAGGACGAATATGGATCAATCCAAGTTGATCCATGGTTTTCTTGGTCATAACATAAATAGCTACCCCTAGGTCTATATGTACATTGGAGACAAGGAAATCACCTATCTGAACAGAGACAATAGCGTTTCCGGGGTCGATATATTTTTCCATGTGCATACACCTCGTCATTAACTCTGCTGCTCTACCAACAAATTGAATAGTTTGAGGTTCCATTCTTCTCCTTCCTGGCTTCTTGAGACAGATTTCCCTAATGATTGTTTTATAGATGGGGATCTCTTTAACAACTTGGAGCAAAGGTACCTTTATGAAAAGGTTCCTAATCTCAAAAGCTAGGCTAGACTTAGGAATGGGGTCTTTCTTCTCCACAAATAACCTCTCTAGATAGGTAGGTCAGTTGGAAGAAGATGACAAAGGCTCAGAATGTACAGGGATAGGCTAAATGGTGTCATCTTTTTTCAAAATGGTTAGGAATTTCCTCCTGTCCTTTCTCATCAATAATTACCATAGGCTACTTTTGATTTTCTAAGGTTACTACCTTCCTTGATCTCAATTGGAGATCATTGACTCCAACTAGAATATTCTGATATCTGAATGAAGAAAGCAGGTTCATAGAATGGATCATTTGTATCACTTTATTATTGGGGTTGGGTAAAGGTTGAGCATGCAGATGAGAAGGTCGAAACAGTGGAGGTAAAGGTAATGGTGGCATAAGTTGACTTAGCTGAGGTAATGATGGTTGTGGCATTGGGTAAGGTGCATATGTAGGAGGGTATGATTGCATAGGTGTAGGATAGGAGTGATGTGGATTGTTTGGCCCTCTCCATCCTTGTTGCCAAGATTGGGAGGGTTGTCCATACTAGTAGTGGTTCACATGCTGCCAATGTTGAGAGTGACTAATGTTAGGATAGGAATACGAGTGTGCATTATAACCAAAAAAATATGGTGGAGGTTCAGGAACCATACCTGCACTTACCTGATGCCAATTGCTTCGTGCTCCCATAGCATGCAGTGATTCAACTTTGGGTTTTCCTCCTTCAAGTACAACTTTCAACCCAGGTATGGAGGGAAATTTTTCTGTATCATGGTTCTCTGCACAAATTTCACACTTATTAGTTTCTTTAATATCTAGAGGACATTCTCTTAAAGGATGCTTTCTTCTACATATTGGATAGGAAATAGCCAATGACTCTTGCTCTTGTACAAGTTTTTGTTGAAACTTCAAAGAGTCTATTTTTTTACTAACAATATGTTGGCATTATGATTCAAGTGTTGTCCTTGATGGCAACTCACTCAGAGGATGGTACAGGTGCTCAGAGGTTGGTACAAGTGATGACATCTTAATCAGAAGACAGATCTCAGTACAGCATGCCAAGGAAGCTCATACACGCCGTTTCGTTAAGCCCAAGTCGCGTGTACACGCTAGTTCGATTCATAAAAAGCGCGTGTATGTGGAAAGGTTCCTTTGGTCCATGGTGGTTAGTCCTTGGAAGTTGTGCCTATGATTTCGGACCATTGTGTCTCGACGGGCGTGTCGATCCCTAGTTTTGAAGTTGATGGTATTGTGTTACTATGGTTTTGGCTCTTGGTATTGAGCTAGGCCTAAGAATATATAAGGAGAAGAAGATCATTAGGCAAAATCATCTTTCGACAAGGGCTTGAATATCTAAGAGTGAAAGAGATCTGATTTGCAGGTGCTGGGTTGCTTGATCTAAGCCAAGGAGAGATCACATTGGTTGATGGAAGACTAGATCTAAGGATAGATCGGGATCTAATGGTTTGAAATGCACTATCATGATATGGTTGATTATGCTTATTTCTAGATCTGCATATTGTCGCAATGCTATGTTCTGGGTCTAACTAATGTCTGATACAGCTGCAAATTGAGAAAGTTTATTTTTAGATCTGTACGCAGGTTGGCTTCGGTAAAAGTGCGTGTATACGCGGGTTTGGCTCCTTGAAGTAGCGTATATCTTTTGAAGCTTGTTTTTGGGTTTACAGTGGGGTCTGACAGTTATTGCAGAGTTCTGTAGTCTGCTCTGTGTTCTGGTAACTGGTGATTGACAGGGTTCAGTGGTTCAGTGATTCAGAGTTTGGTTGTTTTATGCTTCAATGATCTGTTGTGGAAATTGAATGAATTGTGGTCTTCAGATTGTAATGTTGTGCTTCAGGAATATTCAAGTCTGAAAATGTATGAAAGGTGATACCTGAAGAAAAGAAGATTGTAGGTCAGCACCTACGTACTAGTATCTTGGCTAGTACAAGAACAAAGGGGGTTGGAGCTCCCTTCCAAGGAAGTTTGGAGAACGAGAGAAGGTTGTAGCCTTCTGCAGGTTGTAGCCTGCGTACTGGTATAAGGCTGCACCAGTACAAAAGATTGTAAACTGAAGTTTCTTAAAGAAAGATAGAGATAACTTGCAGCAGGTGGTTTTCACCCACATTGGGTTTCCACCTTATATCTTGGTGTTCATGTGTGTGGCTTTTGATCCGTTCTGTTATACTGCATCTGCTTACTGTTAATGTGCTGAATAATGTCCTGATGAACTTAACTGAAGAATAAACTAACTAAGTTATGAGTTTTCTGCTTATACGCTGTTTTATTTAGTCACAGTAGCGTGTACACGCTGTTTTACTTAACTGAAGTAGCGTATATGTTTCTGAGCATTGAAAAGGTTTGATTGATCTGATAATACTGATTCACCCCCCCTCTCAGTATTATTTCCAACAATTGGTATCAGAGCAGGTCCTTCAGAGAAGCTTGATCGCTTGAAGGTAGATCATTCATCATGAGCAACTACGAGAAAGAAGCATCAATCAGGCCACCGGTTTTTGATGGAACAAATTTCAATTATTGGAAGGTAAGAGTTACTGCATATCTTCAATCTCTTGGTACAGAAGTTTGGAACATTGTAGAAACAGGCTATGCTTTTCCTTCAGCTACTCCTACAGATCCAGCTGAGAAAAAGACATATGAAACAAATGCAAAAGCAGTCAGTACTCTATTAGGAAGTATATCCCAAACAGAATTCATGAAGGTCATGCACTTCAAATCAGCAAAAGAGATATGGGACAAAATGATCACTAGCTATGAAGGAGATGAACAGGTAAAGGAAGCTAAACTTCAAACTCTCAGGATTCAATATGAGACTCTCAAGATGTATAATGATGAAAGTGTGGCAAATTATTTTCTTCGGGTAGACGAGATTGTTAATTGTATGAAAAATTTGGGTGAAGAAATAAAAGAGACTATAGTAGTTTCAAAGATTCTAAGATCATTATCCCCCAAGTTTGAATCTAAAGTATCTGCAATAGAAGAAAAGGAAAATCTCAAAGTTCTCACTATGTCTCAGTTACATGGAATTCTAACTGCTTATGAAATGAGAAAGGGAGGTCCATCAGACAGAAGGGAAGCTGCTTTTAAGGCATCAGGAAAAGAAGATTACTATGAGGCAAGCCATGTTCCAGAAGAAGAGGAAGAAGAATCAAATTTTGTCAGAAATCTTCAAAGGGGTGCTGGAAGGTTCAGAGGTAAGCTACCTTTCAAATGCTTTGCTTGTGGAAGAGTAGGTCATTATGCTGCAAAATGTCCTAATAAAGGAAAAGAACCTGCTAGATGGAATAAGAAACAAAGTGCAAATAAGAAAAGCTACTACACCCATGAAGATAGTGATGGCTTATCAAACAGTGATGAAGATGAACAAGGTAATAAATATAAGCTATTAATGGCATTTGAAGATGATGATTATGAGGATGCTGTAGATGTGGATAATCTCTATAATGAAATTACTAGACTCAAGAGATGCATAGAAGAAAAGAGTGTGATCATTGATACTTTGCAATTTCAAATTGATGAAAAGGAAAAACATCTTGAAAAACTAGAAGGTGAAATTGTTGGTCTCAGAAAAGAAATTGAGAAAACAAAAGCTATTAATCTTAAGTTTGTCAAAGGATCTGAAACTTTGGATGAGATTATCAATGTGCAGCGGTCTCCTCTAAACAAGACAGGTTTGGGCTATAATGGAGAAACCTCTCAAGCATCCACCTCAAAAAGTTATCTTGATGCAGCAAGAAGAAATGAGCAGAAGAACAATGAAGATAATCAGGTAAAGCAGGGACGAATTACAAACAGAAACTATCAGGGACAATCCTTCTTAAGGGTGAACAAAAGCTACAACCAACCACAGGTAAAATCTTCTCAGTTTGGCACAAGAATAGATGAAAATAGAAATTACAATCAGTTGGCTGGTAGATTCAATAACCGCAGAAGCTTCTTCAATGGACAATGCTTTTCTTGCCATAACTTTGGTCACAAAGCAGCTCAATGTGTTGCATATAAAACAATCATGACTAGGGAAGCTCAAAAACAAAGAAGTATGACAGGGATTACAAAGAGGACCTATAACAACTTTTCGGTTCTTGAAAATGAAGTTGAATGTTCTATTTGCAATAATTTTGGTCATAAAGAATCTGAATGCAGGAGCAGGTTTCAGGAGAAAAAGGAACAAGCCACGAGCACCAAAAAATGGAGAATAAAAGAACCTCAGACAGAAAGATGTGGGATAGCGTTTTATGCAGAAGGACAGGAAAATCTATGGTACATTGACAGTGGATGTTCGAAACATATGACAGGTGATAAAGAAAAACTTGAATCTTATTCTACTTTAGAAAAGGGAAAGAAAGTTTCTTTTGGAAATGATACTCCTGCAACTATAAAAGGAAAAGGTATTGCTCCTTTGAAAGAAAAGGTCAAGGCTGGAAATGTTTTGTATGTTGATGGATTGAAGCATAATCTTCTAAGTGTCAGCCAGATGTGTGATCAAAAAACCGAGGTTATTTTCAGATCGAATGGATGTCTTGTTCGTGATCTTGATACAGGTAAAACAGTTCTCAAAGGCAAAAGAACTCCAAATAATCTGTACATATTTGAAGAAGGACAACAACAATGCTATCTTAGCAAGGATGAAGAGCACTGGTTATGGCATCGAAGGTTGGGACATCTAAGCTTCTCACAAATAAGGAAAGCATGCAAATATCAGGCAGTTCGCGATCTTCCAGATATCAAAATTCCAGACAACACCATATGCAAATCTTGTCAGTTTGGAAAGCAAACCAGAACTAACTTTCCAGAAAAGGAAGGATCAGCTAGCTTGCCTCTTGAGCTAGTCCATACAGATGTATGTGGTCCATTTAGGAAAAGGACACCTCGAGGAGAAGAATATCTGATATTATTCATTGATGATTTCTCAAGGTTTGTTTGGTTAGGGCTTATGAAGCACAAAGATGAAGCATTCGAAAAATTCAAATCCTTCAAAGCATTGGCTGAAAATGAATCAGGACACAAAATTAAGTGCCTCAGATCTGACAGAGGTGGGGAGTTCACATCAAATGAATTTTTCGATTTCTGCGATGAACATGGGATAAGAAGAGAATTCTCTACAGCTAGAACTCCTCAGCAAAATGGGGTTGTGGAAAGAATGAACAGAACTATCCAACAAATGGCTCGTGCTATGCTCGATGAATCAGGTACTCCTGCAACCTTCTGGGGTGAAGCTGCACATGCTGCTGTTATCATTCTTAACAAAACAAATGTCCGAGTAAACAGCACTCAAACACCTCATGAGCTTTGGAGTGGTAAAACTCCTTCCGTGAAGCATTTCAAAATCTTTGGGAGCAAATGTTATATTAAGAATACTGATGAGCAACTTGGCAAACTTGAACCTAGAGCAGATGAGGGCATTCTTCTTGGTTATTCTCCACATAGCAAAGCATACAAGTGCTACAATAAAAGACTTGGCAGAATTGTTGACAGTATTGATATAGTGGTTGATGAGAAGGGATATATTCCTAGGCAAGTTCATCATGAAGACATTGAAGAAGATGAAGGTTACTCTCAAAGGCGAAATGATGAAGAAGAAGAACCTCAAGAAGAAGAAGAATCTCAAGAAGAACCAGAGGAGCAGACAAGAATAGAAGAGAAGACTCCATCCAGATATGTCCAAAAGAATCATCCAGAAACTCAGATTGTGGGGCAGAAAGAAGCAGGAGTACAAACAAGAAGGACACTTGCAGAAGCTTCAAGCTACTTGGCTCTACTCTCCTCCATTGAACCACAAAATGTGAAAGAAGCATGCAAAGATGAATGTTGGGTCAAAGCAATGGATGAAGAACTTGAGCAAATCGAAAGGAACAACACTTGGGAATTAGTTCCTAGACCAAAAGATAAGAATGTAATAGGAACAAAATGGGTCTTCAAGAATAAGTTAAATGAAAATGGAGAAGTAATTAGAAACAAGGCCAGACTTGTTTGTAAAGGGTATGCACAGCAAGAAGGAATAGATTTTGAAGAGACCTTTGCTCCTGTGGCAAGACTAGAGGCCATCCGAATGTTCCTTGCTCTCTCAAGCTTTCAAAACTTCAAGGTATTTCAAATGGACGTGAAATCAGCCTTCCTGAATGGAGACTTAGAAGAAGAAGTATATATTGAGCAGCCAGATGGGTTCATTCTTGAAATGATCCAAACCTTGTATGCAGATTGAAAAAGGCACTCTATGGGCTCAAACAAGCTCCAAGGGCTTGGTACTATCGGTTGGACAAATATCTTCACCAACAAGGCTTTTCAAAAGGATCAGCAGATAGCAATCTCTATATAAAAGTTGAAAATAACAAATTGCTAATTCTTGTTGTTTATGTAGATGATATTATTTTTGGCAGCAATGAAGAGACCATGAGTCAAAACTTTGCCTTGGTTATGCAGAAAGAATTCGAAATGTCACTTCTTGGAGAATTGACATATTTTCTTGGATTGCAAATCCAACAAAATGAAGGAGGTATCTTCTTGTCTCAAACCAAATACCTCAAGCAGATCTTGAAGAAGTATGGCATGGAAGAGTCAAAGCCAGTATGTACACCCATGGTTACAGGATGCAGCCTCAGTGCAAATGATGAATCAGCAGCAGTTCACCAACCCACTTATAGATCCATGATTGGGAGTTTGCTTTATTTGACAGGTACTCGACCAGATATTACACATGCAGTAGGAATGGTTGGAAGATTTCAAGCCAACCCAAAGGAAACTCATCTTCAGGCAGTCAAAAGAATCTTCAAATATCTTCAAGGGACCCAAAACTATGGCTTATGGTATCCTAGAAATACTGATCTCACTCTTCATGCTTACACAGATGCAGATTGGGCTGGAAGTGTGGATGATAGGAAAAGCACAAGTGGAGGTGCTTTCTTCATGGGTTCCAGATTAGTATCTTGGTTCAGCAAGAAACAAAGTTCGATTGCCTTATCTACAGCTGAAGCAGAATATGTGGCTGCAGCATCTTGTTGCACACAACTTCTTTGGATGATGCAGACCTTGCAGGACTTTCAAATCACTTGCACTCCACCTGTCTCTATCTTATGTGATAATACAAGTGCAATCAGCATTTCAAAGAATCCTGTCATGCACTCAAAGACCAAGCACATACCAATCAAGTACCATTTTCTTCGGGAACAAGTGCTTGAGCAGAAGGTCAAGTTGGAGTATGTTCCTTCTAAGGAGCAAGTTGCTGATATTCTCACAAAACCACTGCCCAGGGAAACTTTTGAATATCTCAGACAAAAGCTGGGAGTAGTTGATGCTTCATCCTGTTGTTGAAGATTGTTTGTTCTACAGAAAAGTTGGTATACGCAGGTTACGGAAGGGATATGAGCGTATACACGCGGATTCATGTGGGTAAGTCGCGTGTATTCTGGACGCTTGTTGCAGAAAGAATATCCGCGTACATACGCTGTTTTATACAGGATAAAACGCGTATATGAAGTTCTGAACAGCAAGGGAAAACTCTGAAGTTCTGAACAGCAATAGGAATGTCAGAATTCTTCAGGCACAGTTTCAGGGAGTGCAACAGGCACAGGTTCAGGGGGAGCAGCTCAAAAGTCTCATAAAGCATTGTTGGCATTCAGATGTTTTGGTTGTTGGTTTCAGGAGAAGGAGCTCAGAAAGAAATTCTGGTTGCTGATCTAACAAGATGTTTATCAGATGCTGCTGGTGTCTTTCCTAAGTCTTGGTCTAGATCTGTTGTCTCTATGTCATGTATCTCTCTTGTCATATCTCTTTTATGGTGTCAAGGTCATGTAACGGCCTATGTTGGTTTCCCCACTATGCCTGGGATGAATGCTGTAATATAATTGGTTATGTCCCCTCTTGGTAGGGAGTATGGATGTATGTATTGAGTCTTTTGGTGATAGGAAGGTCCCTTATGGTGTATAAGTCTTGGTTCTTGTTGAAGAACATCTTTTTCAGATCTGGCCTACTGTCAGGGGGAGCACGAGTCAGCACAGCCAAGCAGAGGTATCAGCATGTCCTCAGGGGGAGCACAGCCCTTTGCTCTTGATGTCAAAGGGGGAGAGTGACTTGGTGTGGTGGTTGCCATCAAGTCCAAAGGGGGAGATTGTTGGCATTATGATTCAAGTGTTGTCCTTGATGGCAACTCACTCAGAGGATGGTACAGGTGCTCAGAGGTTGGTACAGGTGATGGCATCTTAATCAGAAGACAGATCTCAGTACAGCATGCCAGGAAGCTCATACACGCCGTTTCGTTAAGCCCAAGTCGCGTGTACACGCTAGTTCGATTCATAAAAAGCGCGTGTATGTGGAAAGGTTCCTTTGGTCCATGGTGGTTAGTCCTTGGAAGTTGTGCCTATGATTTCGGACCATTGTGTCTCGACGGGCGTGTCGATCCCTAGTTTTGAAGTTGATGGTATTGTGTTACTATGGTTTTGGCTCTTGGTATTGAGCTAGGCCTAAGACTATATAAGGAGAAGAAGATCATTAGGCAAAATCATCTTTCGACAAGGCTTGAATATCTAAGAGTGAAAGAGATCTGATTTGCAGGTGCTGGGTTGCTTGATCTAAGCCAAGGAGAGATCACATTGGTTGATGGAAGACTAGATCTAAGGATAGATCGGGATCTAATGGTTTGAAATGCACTATCATGATATGGTTGATTATGCTTATTTCTAGATCTGCATATTGTCGCAATGCTATGTTCTGGGTCTAACTAATGTCTGATACAGCTGCAAATTGAGAAAGTTTATTTTTAGATCTGTACGCAGGTTGGCTTCGGTAAAAGTGCGTGTATACGCGGGTTTGGCTCCTTGAAGTAGCGTATATCTTTTGAAGCTTGTTTTTGGGTTTACAGTGGGTCTGACAGTTATTGCAGAGTTCTGTAGTCTGCTCTGTGTTCTGGTAACTGGTGATTGACAGGGTTCAGTGGTTCAGTGATTCAGAGTTTGGTTGTTTTATGCTTCAATGATCTGTTTGGGAAATTGAATGAATTGTGGTCTTCAGATTGTAATGTTGTGCTTCAGGAATATTCAAGTCTGAAAATGTATGAAAGGTGATACCTGAAGAAAAGAAGATTGTAGGTCAGCACCTACGTACTAGTATCTTGGCTAGTACAAGAACAAAGGGGTTGAGC